>OY748307.1:10633693-10780043 GCA_963556515.1 Nudaria mundana | reverse complement strand
GACGGGCCCAGTAGCTCCCGTGCAATGTGCTGTCATCTGCATAACAATGAATGTTCCCGAGGGATAGCATATCATTGATATGCAGAAGGAAGAGAGTTGGTGACGGCACGGACCCCTGCGGCACCCCGGCATTCACTTGCAAAAAGCGAGAAGCCATCGCAGAGGACCCACATTCGGCGTTCGTTCAGAAAGCTGGCCATCCAGCTGCACAGTTGAGGAGGTAGACCATATGCCGGAAGCTTGGAAAGGAGCGAAGCATGCCAGACTCTATCGAAGGCTTTGGCGATGTCCAGGCTAATCGCCAAGGACTCGCCGTGCCTTTTCATAGCTTAATCTACACACTAATTTTCTAGGTGACGGTAACGTAAGTTTCGAAGAGTTCGTCAGCATCTTATCCAAGTCGATGGGTGGCATGAGTGGACCCAGCTCTGCAGAACAAGAGGAGAGGGAATTGCGCGACGCTTTCAGAGTGTTCGACAAGCATAACCGCGGATACATTTGTGCTTCCGACTTGAGGGCTGTATTGCAATGTCTTGGAGAAGATTTGTCGGAGGAAGAAAGTGAGTGGAACTACTTTTATACATTAGTTTTACTTTGACTATGTTAGTAGTGTAGTCGGTTGAATGAAGAAGGAAGGCTGCTACCAAGAGGTCCTAAGTCCGAGATCCGGGTGGTTTCAAATTCTTATATGTATGATCTGCAATAGGTATCTATAGACTTAGGACCCCAAGTACAAGCTTTGCTTAGTTTGAGACTAGGTAGGTAGGTTGACGGCCCTTACACATTTATTATTAGTTAAAAGGAATCTTTATAATCGAATGGCGTAGGTATAATATAGGTAAAGGATGCCAAGGAGTTCTATCTTAATCTCTGGAGGTTAAGTCATCTTCACCTGGACTATACCCCGGTAATACCCTAATACGCTTGCCCCTAATACGTGGGATAAGTAGGTAAGGGACAGGTAATATGTGGATGAATGTAGCTTTTGTTATTTTTTAATCAATTGCTAGTCAGTTAAATAATGTGATGAAATTTTATTTTCCAGTTGAGGACATGATCAAAGAAGTCGACGCCGATGGTGACGGTCGTATAGACTTTTTGGGTAAAGCACTAGATTTAGTTCCATACCTTGTGATATTATTTTCTAACTCCTCATAATTGGCTATATTTTATTTGCTGTATTTATGAGTCAAGTTAAGTAAATATTTTTCCTAGTTTCTTTACACAACCCTTTACTTGATAACTTCCATGGCAGAACCACTTTTACAGGGTCAACTAGCAATTTATAAATAGCCTTTCTTTCAAACAATAGTACCTATACCTCGCGTCACATAAAAGGAACGCTGAACTTCAAGCTGTGCATTAGACGATCTATTATCGATCTATATGACGGTAACAGCGAGTAAGAGCGAGAGTACCTACCGCTAACACACCCCTCTCACTCTCGCATATCATTCTTTTTACGTGAACACCAGTATAACAGATTACTCATGTAATTTCATAAAGAATTAAAAAATGCAAAATTAATATTTCACTTATTATAACAGAGTTCGTCCGTGCCCTGGGCGAGCCAGAAGATGCCTGTGATGATGATGATGACGAAGATGACGCAGTGGATGGACCGGAACTACTCATGCCGAGAACTATTGCTGCTAATTAATAACTCATACAACGCGCAAATTCCCTAAGTATGCCGTACTATCTACTAACGAATCTATAAATTCCTATTGTTTAAAAAAAATACCTTGAAATGTCCCAAATCAGACCTCAATTCATTTATTTCCTTTAATAACTAATTTTATTCTGGATATTATAAATACAATAAAAGAAAAATGAAATGATTTTAACGATATGTGGTACAGCAATAAGGCAGTATGAATTTGCGACCTAAGCCTACTTAACATTTCATAATTTGTGGCCTAAATTTATGGCCTTATAAAAAAAATCCGTAGCTGGCTGGGCTAGCTCCAATGTTATTTTTCTGATTTTATTCAAATTCTAAACTACCTATCATGTGTGGCCAGGATTTTTAAATGTGGGTTAACCAGTAACCAGACGCAGTAGGCAAGAATCCGCTAAAATTCAAATATTGCTGGCGACATTGATATAATTATCCATATAATTGTAGATATTTGAGACTTATATACAATCATGACAAAAGTTAAAGAGATATTCTTTATTTTCATGTATAATCTACATCTACAGATTTATTAAGATGCACTAGTGATGTTACTTTACTTACCTATAAAACACCAATTTTTTTATCAAATTATAGGACGTATAATACCTACTGATTGTAAATATTTTATCATAAAATTTATCGTCAATAATTAAGTACCTAGGTACTTTATAAAAGTGCCGTGCTGAGTGAGATAGGTACTGCATCGTAAATATACATTGCTTGTGACATTAAAAAATTTACTACTTTTGAAAAGTTACCACATTCGCTTAATGTTTTAACTTTCTAGAATTATATAAATCTATCTATTTATTAAATAATGATAAAGTACTTATGTAAGCATTATCATCTTAGGCAACGGCGGCCTTACCCATTGCGAGGCTCCGGGCGGCAAGTCTTTGCGAGGCCCCTCTTTTTATACCGCGGCCCAATGCCTCAGCCGCCCCTACATCCATTGCTGTGGGCCCCAGGTACGCACTCGGAAGTATTCCCTGTGGCGCCAGCGGACTTTGGCCAACTATATGGCCTCTTTCTGGGGTTGGGTGGGGGTTTATCCCGCATCATTGGGGTCGGGTTTTATCCAGCGTCGGTGAGTATTTACTCGTGCGTTCTGCGGGGCTTCAGCACTGCAGTACTGATCGTAGATGAGTCTGCGGCGCCCTGGCCACCGACTTCGAAACTTAGCAGGGAGTGTACCCACCCTCCCTTTCCCTCTCAGCCACGTTCCAGCTACTCCCGCTGGAGACCAAGGCTCAAAGCATGGTTTCCACTAAAAGGGTATTCACGCCTAGACGCACAACGAGGTCCCAGCGCTGACTCGCCTATGCTGAGCGCTCCACAAGCGTGTGGGGTGCGGTGCCTTCGTCGGACCGCTCGCAGTGTTGACACTGGAGCGTGACCTCACGATGAATCCGGCCACCCACCGTGCCGCATGTGCAGCAACTGGTCCATGATCGCTCCTACCGCTGCGATGGTGGTGGTTCCCTACCGTGGTTGATAAAGACGCACCTTCCATGTCTCTATGAGATTTTGGCGGAGGAGGAGTTCCGGCTAAGAGACATGCAGCCTCTAAGGAGATCGTGCGTTACCCTCTTAATATCTTGCCAGACCGCTGGAGACCTTTAAACGGTCTGTTTAAAACAGCTACGTTGTTGGCCGTCAATCTGGCCGCCCATACGGGGCCGTATAAGACCATAATCCCCGGGCGATTGCCCCGTTCGCTCCCCCCTAAGGCCGCCACTGATCTTAGGAAGTTACTGTTACTACGCTCGGGTGGGAAAATATGATATACCTACTATTACCTCCTAATAAAATTGGAAAGTGTTCAGTTTTCTCCTACATCGAATTCTTAAGAAGGTTGGAGTGAGGAATTATTCCTTTGATTTTCCTTCCAACCTTTCCCAACACTATTAAACTTGACGTTTTAGGATCCTTCCATATACAAATACATGACAAGTGTAAAAAAAAAAGAATTCTCTAAACTCCGCTTATAACAGGGCTATGTCACTCGCCTAACAATCGCAAAAAATACGTGACGTCAGCTACAACTTGAAGTTGTAAGTCAGTAAGGGTTGTCTCTTGTTTGTGACACGGCATTGACCATATAGTTGATTTGATATTGAGGCATTAACGTTATAATTATTGGTCAAATTAAGCTGGTATATATTTAACTTTACTGGACAAACCTAACGTTCGTATGATGTTCTCTGTAAACAAAAGAATGTGCTTTAATTAACGTCGGAGTGCAAGTTCTGTATGTAAGTACTATTCCCTATTTTGTGCTTATAATTCGAGTGGCAACACCGTGTGATGTCTGTCGATTGAAATGATAATTGATGGATTTTATTTCTGTAAGTGTACCTAATAGGCAAGCGGTAAACCCCCTGAAAAACTAAAATGACTGACCAATCAGTGAAAATGTGATTTCCCCAATACAAATTTGTACTTTTTGTAAACCTTGGACCAAAATGCGTCGATTGGTAAGAAAACAGAATTTGTGCGGTTGGGCTATATTAATTGTTATAAACAAATTAATTTGTTCCTGTCTGTTGTGTGTGAATCCTGTCAAATTGCACGCGCTTTATACGAGTTGACGCGAAATCTACATGCGTATAATAGTGTCTCTTAACCCGGAAAAACGCTACGCTATTTTACGATGTGAAAAATGTATATTTTCTGATTTTGAAAAATAGTCAGTTGAAGCTTAAAATCTGATAAGTAATCTGCGCCAGGATTTTTTTGAATTCGATCAAAACTCGGCGAGATAAAAAATGTTGAATGAGACCATTTTTGCGCTTTAAAATGGTTGTAACTTCGTTAAAACGCATTTTTTCGAAAAAAATCACAAAGTAAAAAGTGTTCTATTGTGCCCGTTTTACCCTTAGAAATAATTTTCCAATATAAAAACCAACTTTTTATCAGTTAACAAATTAATTTGTTTATAACAATTAATAGCCCAACCGCACAAATTTTGTTTTCTTACCAATCGACGCCTTTTGGTCCAAGGTTTACAAAAAGTACAAATTTGTATTGGGGAAATCACATTTTCACTGATTGGTTAGTCATATTCATTTTTAAGCACTTTTTCGGGGGTTTGCCGCTTGCCTATATGTATCAGATGTTAAGTCTATTACAGTATCATTTTTGTACCTACCAATTATCTGCCTATAAGATTTTATCTAAGTATCAAAATAAAATTTATAAGTCAGATTTCCAATATATCCATACAAGAATTTAAATATCTACTTAATTAATCAAGAGCTTTTATTTGTCTAGTATTAATCATTGATATTGTACATTGACTACAAAACGAATATACGATCCATGTTCTTCAATTCTTGTGTTTTTTATTTACCAAATGTTGCCAACAGTGAAGAAAACTCCGTACATTTATAAATCCCGGGAATTTCATTGGCATATTGCCGGTATCTGCGATTCTCGCGCCTAAAGCCTTGTTCACACCAAGCTGACGTCCACGCATAGACAATAAACTTGCGAACTCTCATTGGTCGATTCCGGGATCTACGCGACGTTTTTGCGACGTTCATTGGCTTTGAGAATCTAAGTGGATGTCCGCTTGGTGTGAACAAGGCTTTACGGAATACTTACATAAATCTAAGGTCCATGTACAGTTTGCCAAGTATAAGTTGGCATGTGGTAAAAAATATAACTAATTTATTTGTATGTAGGTAGTTGTTATTTTGAAATTATGAGGGGCTCGTGGTCTAGTGGTAACCGACAATATTAATACATTGCAAAGGTTAAGCAACATCTAGTCAGGCCGGTCTTAGGATGGGTGACCATTTCTTAAGACACTGAGACCCCTCCGTGCCTCGGAGAGCACGTTAAGCCGTCGGTCCTGGTTGTCATACGAACATCTATGGCAGTCGTTAGGGGTAGTTGGAGCCCTTAAAAATCCGACCGGTGTAACTACAGAACTCGATATCGCCCATGGGTTGTGAAGGTCAGATGGCAGTCGCTTCACGGAAAATATCGAAGTTTAACCGAATTACAGTTAGACTGGAAAGCCGACCCCAACTAAGTTGGGAAAAGGCTCGGTGAATGATGAATGATGATGTTTTTTTGAAATTTTTTTTTTGACGTTCAATGTAATGTGGTGTCCCTATTAAAACGGCAACTTAGCTCCATTACTCCTTTCTTTTCTTTGCTCTTCCACAATGAAAGCACTTCTATGAAGATAACCGTTAGTTAAATGAAGTCCCTACGCTCGAAGTATAAACTGGGTATTAAACTAGGACTTTACACAACAGACACATAAGTATATAATCAATGTATATATTTTTCCAACATTACAATTATTTACATCTATATTTTTACACGATATCAATACATATAAGTTGTTTACAGCTAGTTAATTAATTTTGCCCGATATTGTGCTCTGTCAATATTTCATTATTAAAATAATACCTACCTACTATAATAAAACAATAGAAATATTGTCCGTATCTACATTTAATAAAATTAACAAATCATTTGTGTGGGTGATATAGGGACCACATACTTTAAAACAATTTTCTCAAAATCGGTTCACTCAGTTGAAAGTTATGATGTAACAAACATAAAAAAAAAACAAAATAATATAGTCGAATTGAGAACCTCCTTTTTAAGTCGGTTAAAAAGACCAATAAATTGCGGGTTTCAGAGATAGACTAAACTCCTAAACATTTTTAAACTTAATTTCATCTAAATCAGATAACAGAAAACATGTTGATAAACTATTTCAAGTGGAGAATCAATGTCTAAATTATTAGATTAGAATAATACTGTTAAGTAGAAATCGTTTTATTAGCCGATATTCATTTACCTACCTATATAATAAAACCTGCCATTTCATTTATTCATTCAGTTCATGTCAGTGGACAGACAATTATAATATTCTACAGGAATTAACACGAATCATACCGATAGATATGCACAGGTACATACCTATTGTGCCTTTCTTTTTAAATTCCGCGACACCGCGGCCGCTCCTGTCTATTGCCGCGGGCGTCTCTGGTAGCAGAAGGTATTTCCAGTGGCGCCCGGCATACCTTTTGTGCCTGACGTTTCAACCAGGTTACACCTGCCGCGGTCATAGGCTGACTAATAAATTCTCGTAGAATATTATAATAGATTATAAAACGCGATAGTTTCAAAGTTAATAATACAATTTTATTTGCAGTCTTAGCAATTTCATACAATTTTTTTTAATATTGTCAAATCTGTAAATATCAGTGATTAATTTGATGATTAAAACTAAACGCTACACAATAAATTGAAAGTTATTTCCACAATAATTCTAGTTGTAAGCAACAGTCCGAGACGCCCAGGACTTTAAATGGCTGTGCCATAGCGGCTGGCACTTAAGATTTTGTTGCTTTTCATCTACGTTACATCGCAAGGAAAGGGGTTTCAATTTTTTTGAAAATTATATAGCTGCTACTTTTTAATAAATTCATTTGGCCATTTTGGACATAATCCATTATATGTGTGCCCGGTGACGGCAATAGGCTTGCTCCCTATTACGTGGGACCAAAAATACTAGCAAATTGTGGGTGTGTAATGCACCTCTGCCTACCCCTTGCGGCTACTATGTTCTGATTGGTTTATAAATAGTTTATATTTTAGATTGTCGGCACTTGTAAGAACTTATATTACAACTAGGACTTTCACAATTTAAAATTGACATTTAGGGTGCCTATCCACCACAGATATGCTATGCTACAACCTTATCCTCGCAGTATAGCTACATAGCACATCTCTGGTCGAAAGGCACCCTTAATCGTTATAATAAGAAACATTATGCATTGACTTAGATTTTTACATAAAGCACCTATCTATAATTTGAGGTATTTTTTGTTAGAATGTATTATAAACATTATGTATTTATCAGTATTTTTGTGACAAAAAATACAATTAAAAACATCACCCTCCTGCGTCAGTCAGGTATGACATCAATCTTATAAAGCTTAGCTTCATATGTGTTTCTTTGTTGGCAATAACCTTGAAGCATTTGGAGGTTAAAAAAGATGGGTTACAGAAAACTAGATCGTGCCTTAGTTCGTTCGATTAGTTATGCAAATAGTGAGTGAATGATAGTGAACGGAGTCTTAGTTATGGGGTTTTTAGTGAACGAGGTTTAAGTGAATGGGATTTTATTTTTTAAATTTGTTCGCCAAATTGACGCCGCCCGCCTGATGGTAAGTCGTGACGACGTCTAGCGATTGTGGGCCACTCTCACAGCACACAATATTATAGTGTCCCTCAACTTTAGTTAACCTTTCATCTGTCTAAAACCTCTAGGAGGCGGCAACTTTTACTTTTCGGATATGTTCAGTGCCTCTTAGAGGCGGCTTCTTGTTCTTTTTTTTTAAAAAAACGTGTCTCCTTCGATGTTCGTCGTCGCCGCACAAAAGAACTAGTTACTCTGAACTAGTTCGCGGTGCGGGACAAGGAAACGTTGTTCGGTATTGCAATTGAGCGTGTTTGGGCCTGGATTTATGCCCAGCGCCAGAGGTAACCTAAAAAGAAACCAGCCACGCGCTCCGCAAAAATCCAAGTCCCTTAGAGGCGTTGTTCGTTTCCGAAGGTTATTTTGAGGTTATGACAGACGCAACATTTGACGTTCGCGCGTCAAGTCCAAATGACGGGTTAATTAAATAATCGATTTATAACATAAGTAATACTACAAAAAGTAGGATTTATACTTACATAATACAGACGGAATAATATTATTGTGTATCTATTGTAATGTATTAATATTTATACTGGTTCTACCCGAACTACAGCCGCTAGGAAAAACTAGACACTTTTGGAAGGCAACAGCAACAGAAACCGATGTTACATGGAACCAAGAAAATCTCTTCGCGTGCAATGGGTCCTCCTGGGTCTAAGTTAATGTACGAAGCTATGTCAAATATACTTACTAAGTGTTGGTTCGACCCTATGATTTTTTATAACTATAGATATGTTACGTTCATATAAACTGACACTCAACATCTATTCTCGCATAACGAGCTAATTTGTACTGGGTTTTGACATAACATACAACCATTAGCTCTTTTTCAAGTCTTCACACGCGCTCTAGTAATATCATTAGTTCGAGCCCTATTAGGTGTAGTACGACTAACCTACGCATCTGCATACCCCTTCGAGGATAAAGAAGTGTTCTGTATTGCATAGTATCAACAGTCATCGGGGTTATAACAGTCAACGGAAAAAAAATAGAAGCATTTCTCGCGCTCGAAAATGACCCAACGCAGATCTAGCTGTTACTGGTGTGTAGTTCGGTTCTTGTAGCCGACCTGTCATTTCGCCTATAATGCGACAGTTGCTATACGTTGCTAACCAATCAGAGACGTACATTGACTATTAAATCAACCATTATTTCGAAATAGTAATCGTTGTTCATAGAAAACAAAATATATCGAGGTAAGGTCACCCGGGGCGAATGCAACTAGGGGCTAGAGTAACTAATTTGATTATCTCTTCAACTAACGGTAGTTATTTTCTTTCAATCAAATATAGGTGGAGCTCCTACACTGCTTACTGTTGTACCGACAGAGCATAGTTGGAAAATAGTTGCATTCACCTCATAAAAATTTGTAACCGAATTTGAACTGCATTTGTCGGAAATTGAAGCGTATTTTAAGCGGATTGATATCATTTTCGGAAATCTACATGTTCGTTTTGTTGCCATGTTGATATTACTGATTGAAAGAGAGTTATGGCTATATTAGTCACATATGCAACTTTTACTGATCTCATGCAACAATAACGTGAATTACTGAAAAACCTGAGCCTGTTGGTACTGTGTTATATGTCGAAACTGTTCATTAAAATATGCTTTATTAGGTATATGTTTTAGCATTATCCTATTATTTATGTAGATTATGCTGGAGGAAGGCAAAGTTAAAACTTTATTTTTATAGTCGCGTTCGCCCCAGGGGACCTTACCGTTTATTTTAGAGATTTTGTTTGACGTTATGCTTCTATGTATATTCCGTTCACAGGGTTATAATATACTGTTACCATTTTTTTGAAGTGAACTTTGGTTTAGTTTTTAGGCAAATACTTAAAAGTTATTGCCAACATAGTTTCGTGGTGCATTTCAAAGCACGCGATATTTCGATATCTTCCATCTCCCAACAAAGTTGAAACACTTCTCCCGACGTTTCGTACTTCGTTTACTTGCGAATGTTCCTGCCATTTATAAGTGTTTACTGTTTTAATGAATTTCGATGTGAAATGATATGATTTAGTTTATAAATATCAGTTGTTGGTGCTAGTTATTAGTGTTAATAACAGTTAACTTGTTAGTTGATTAGTGAAAAAAAAACATACTATAATGAGATGAGAACGGCACTAGGAATGACAGAGGGTGACCAGTCAATCGCAGCTTTTAGTAGGTAATTTGGTCGTGGCAACACAAAAAATAGACGCAGTGATTTTAAAGCTAGCTCCTAGGGCATTTAAGGGGATAATAGCTACCTAATTAATACTACTCCTCACTTTGGCAGACGCGCATCTCCCTGACGTGTGGAGCTAGCTTAAAGGGACGAGCAAACTCATCCTTCACATGCGACGTACACCACGCATTATGTCATCTGAACAGGATCTGGCCAATACAATTAGCATGGTAACGAACACACTGGTCATTCACCACGCTGTCTCACGCGTCCCCGCGCCAGACTCGCGTGTTCCCATGCTATCCCACGCGTACGACGCTGTCACACACGTTTAAAGTGTCATAGCGCGTAGAGAACGTAAACTTCAACCGTCGTAAGACGTAGGACCAGTATGTCGGTGTCCCACGTCGCGTGGCTTACGTCGTATGTGAAGGACCAGTGTGTTTCAAGCTTTCACCTAAGTATTCTACATATTATAAATAAATAGTGTCTACCCTTACTGAGAGATGGCAGTCGTACGTCAAGGCGGTGATCCATTAGCGTACTAAACACTCCGCTGACGATCTTTTACACTGCGGACTTATATACCTACATAATGAGCCAGCGAGCAATTCCACAGGTTGTTAATTGAGCTAACTTTAAAATGCTCCATTAGGAGGTTAGAGTAAAGGCTTGCAAGTTGGTTGCCGGTTTTGCTCGTCAATGGATCATCGCCTTATATACAACGGTATTAGATTATTCTACGGGAATTACAACGAATCATGACGTAGATATGCACAAGTACATATCTACAGACCAAATGTGTTTTTTTTTAAATAAAACCGACTAAGTGCGTATCGGACTTGCGTACAAAGGGTTCCGTACCAAAACGCCAAAAAAAAATCACGTTTGTTGTATGGGAGCCCGATTAAAAATTTATAATATTAAATTTTTTTGTATTTGTTGTTATAGAGATCACGGTTCATGAGATACAGCGCAAGACATGGACGGACGGCCGGACAGTGATGTCTCAGTAATAGGGTTCCCGATTTACCCTGTGGGTACGGAACCGTAAAAATATATCTAAGGACGGAATCTCCTAACACAAACACAAGTTTCCAAGTACATCAAATTGCAAACTATGATTTCTATTGACACCGTACAGTCACCGACTGGATAATTCCCTTAGAATAATATAATGTGTTATTATGAAAAATGATAGTTTAAACGTTACTAAATACAACTGTCCTAGCACCAATAACGATCAATTCAAGTACAATATTGAACCAATGAGACCTGGTTTTACCGGCTCGTAATGTACTCGGGGTCCATGTGGCCTGTGTCTCCTAGAGTACGTAAGACCACGCTGCCGTTGGGGTTGATCGATACCCACGTGATTGAGCCGTGGTTCAGGGATATCCGGAGCCAACCTTCGGGAGGGAACTGGAGCGCCCTGGAACGATAAGGGATGGTAAGTTAGAACAATCACAACGCCATATACAACTCCAAACTAAAAAGCAGAGCTTGATACTAGTATTATAGATTGTGCGGAGGTAACGGGAAGCCTTGAGCCGCTAGCTCAGCGCCGAACAATAGCTTCCTTGGCCGCATTCCACCGTATTTACCACGGTGAGTGTTCTGAAGAACATAAGACTTCAATTTACTTGTAAATTGGACTGGGCGTCTCGGACTACCGAATATTTAACGGAATGTTTGATTGAAGATCGAACCTTGGGGCTCGGGGGTAGCAGTCTCACGCAGATAGTATGTTCAAACAACTATGCAGAGTGGAAGAGATGATGGACACATTTCCTTTCATCGGTAAGTAATTTTGTTATTAAATTGTATGTCATTTATTCAATGTCAAAAGTAGCGCGCTTGGTGAGATACAAATACAGGCACTGATTCCACAGACAGTTAACAATACTCTATCACGCTTATCTGCTTCGATGGCGTGGTCGGTAGTGCATTCGCTTTCGACGCCGGAGTCTCGGGTTCGATTCCCGGTCGGGACAAACTTTGTGTAATGACATACACGTATGCACCGAAGTCTAGATTTTTCCTATGTAAAATATGTAAGTATTTATATCAGTTTATCTAGTACTCATATCACAAGCTCTGCTTAGTTTGAGACTAGATGGCGTTGTGTGAATTTTCCTAACATATTTATTATATTCTTTCTCGCCGAGTACAAACTATAAATTACAGAAGCATCTACCACAAATGCTACTTAAATAAAAAAAGAAAAATAAAACATACTTGCAAACAAAGAACCGTATGACATTCGCATGACATACAAGTATAGTGTATGTCTCTTCAGTCTGGTCCGGTGGAGCTCGATGGAAGTACTTCCTGAACGCAGCCTCAATCCTCGCACTATCCTGGAAGAACTGCTACCAATGCAACAAAGACATTACTTATTCAGTTAGACACCATTCCATTGCTATACATAAATATAAGAATAATATACTATTTATTTACAATACTAACTACTATGGAATTATAAATAAATATAAAATACTATTACTATAAAGACAATTGAGCACAACGCAATGTAGTCTCAATCTAAGGAGAGCTTGTGATAATTATTATAACTAGATAACTAGAAAAATAAACTTATAGAAATATATTGTTAGCAGGTATGTATATGCACACATTGCATTTGGTACAGTTCACGAGGGATAAACGGAGCTTTGCATTTGTGTGAGTGATAAAGACCCATCAATAAACATAAATTGCTGCAGTTCATTCAAATTTGAATTTTGCACGCAACCGTCTTCAGTAGCTGACCGTTATGAGTCTCTAGACGTCCGACATCCGCCATTTCAGTCCAGGGTACGGTTCTTTAGAACAAAGATGTGATTTAAGTGCGCGTGTACCTGTTATTAAAGTACAACTTTCATACATGATGCAAAGTAAAAACGCTACGCTTACGCTTTTGTTAAAATCGCTGCTTACGTTTAATTATAAGAATAAATAGCAAAACATATTGATTCTGGGTTATTTTTATTACATACTGTAGCATATTATACTGCTAGCTTATCAAATAATTTAATACACTACTACATGTTTATAGGGGGCTAATAGTCCGGGTCCGTGAGACCCTATAAGGCATACCGTGTCACTTTTGGTCACTAGGCATGCCGAGGGTTAAGAGAACACATGCCCTAAAATAAATGTACAATGGATGGCTTTATCGCTAAGAAGCGATCTCTTCCAGGCAACCTTTGGATGGAAAGAGAAATATAAGATATTAATGCGGGTAGTGTACAATTTAAGTGTACTAATATAGTGTAAAATAAGAGTGTAGTGTAATAATAAATAAATATTTTTGGACATGAGACATGTGAGAAGTGTATGTACGTGAACGTATATGTGACCTCTTTTACACACACACGTGTTTGTACACACAGATACAAAAAGAGGTTTTACTCTATGGTCACTTACACAAATGCAAAGCTCCGCTTATCCCTCGCAAACTGTACCTTCCTACGCCAAAGAAAAAGGAGATAATTATAATTCTCGCTAAACTTACAAGAAAATAAATGTAATGAAAAAAAAACATATTTATTAATGAAAATAATTGGGAAACATAAATGAAATTAATTAATAAATATAACGAAGTTACAAAACCAATGTAAGTGGAGTGTTACAAAGTTATAATTTACGTCTAAGAATTAAAAAAAATCTAAATAAATAAAGCACAAAGTGTATTGAATGGAATGCTGCTTAACTGAATTGCACGTAGTTACAACAAAAAAGAAAATAAGTGTTCAGACACGAGATAGCAGCGCTGCCGTCCCAGCCCTCGTGTCATGGTAGAATTTGTCAAGGATTTAGGAGACGCCATGTTTTTTTTTTCCGTCGGGCTCGCGCCCAAATGGTTCTGTCAAGTGTCAAGGATTTAGGAGGCGCCATGTTTTTTTTTTCGTCGGGCTCGCGCCCAAAGGGTTCTGTCAAGTGTCAAGGATTTAGGAGACGCCATGTTTTTTTTTCGTCGGGCTCGCGCCTAAAGGGGTCTGTCAAGTGTCAAGGATTTAGGAGACGCCATGTTTTTTTTTCGTCGGGCTCGCGCCTAAAGGGGTCTGTCAAGTGTCAAGGATTTAGGAGACGCCGTTTTTTTTTCGTCGGGCTCGCGCCTAAAGGGGTCTGTCAAGTGTCAAGGATTTAGGAGACGCCATGTTTTTTTTTCGTCGGGCTTGCGCCTAAAGGGGTCTGTCAAGTGTCAAGGATTTAGGAGACTCCATGTTTTTTTTTTCGTCGGGGTCGCCCCGTCTTCCATACCAATACAGCAAAAAAATCACGTTTGTTGTATGGGAGCCCCCTTAAATATTTATTATATATTCTGTTTTTTAGAATTGTTGTTATAGAGGCAACAGAAATAAATCAACTGTGAAAATTTCAACTTTCTAAATATCACGGTAGGTCATAAGATACAGCGTGGAGACAGACGGACGACCAGGAGTTTCAGTAATAGGGTTCCCGTTTTATCCTTTGGGTACGGAACCGTAAAAAGTACTTTGTTCTTGACCGCATCTCGCAACCTACTAATTACCGCTATGAAATACTGCTATTGTGTTTAATTATCTTGTATGTGTCAATGCTGAACAGTAATTTATTTATAACTAGCGGACGCTTGCGGCTTCGCCCGCTTGACCAATTATATACACAAAAACCTTCCTCGATAACGACTATTCATTGGTGTAAACCGCATCAAAATCCGATGCGTAGTTTTAAAGATCTATGGCATATATACGAATGGAAGCGACTTTGTTTTATACTATACTAGCTGATCGCCGCAGCTCCGCCCGCGTGATTTAGTTTACTCGTTCCCGGTTCCCGCGGGAACACATTACCGGGATAAAAAGTAGCCTATGTTACTCAGGGTGAATGTAGCTTTCCAATGGTGAAAATTTTTTGAAATCGGCACAGTTGGTTTTGAGTTTATTCATTACAAACATACAAAAATACAAATCTTTCCTCTTTATAATAGTAGTATAGATATGTAATAATAAGTTGTCACATAATTCTACATATATTATGTAGAAAACAGCAATATTTTAAGTTAGTTTAGTGCAGCTCATACTTGGTTACGATATTTCAATTAAGTAAGTAGATAAATCTGTTCAAAGCTATAAAAGCCAAAGCCCCGAAAGGTATTTGCAAGGTTATTTATAGACGCAATTCAAGATTATCAGAAAACAGAACGAGTGGACTTCATCTTGATAAGCATTGATAAGTTATACTGTTGATAACAATGCAATTTATTTCATACAGCTGATTACCGCGGCTCGACCCGCGTGATTTAGATTTCTCGTTCGCGTTGCCCGTGGGAACGCCGATCGTAGAAACCTAAAACTTGGAAGGCGTGTTTTTTTGGCGTATTCCTCCGATAAGAAAGGATTTTCCAAAATTCTACTCCTAAAGGGGTGAAAAAGGGGGGACAAAGTTTGTACGGAACAACGTGACACCTCAGAAACTACTGCACCGATTTTAAAATTTCTTTCGGTAATATTAAGCTAAATTTTTAGCGATTAACATAGGCTATATAACATCTGAACATAAGACCTGCACCAATTTGCAGCTCTATACGAATTAATGCAACCTTACAATTTTGTTCCGAATATTTTAACTGGATAACTCTGTTAGCTACCTGATATGAGATTTTTTAGATATTGGGGTAGGACTCGGTAAAATAAAGCTACTTACGAAAAATGAACTTGCTGTTAATCAATACTTTTCAATGTTCTACAGCCTACGTACTATAAGCTCATATCTTTCGACTGGACAACCTATTTTGAAAATATTACTACTACTGCTTTCCATTTGGTCCCATTTCAATTTAGTCCCACTCCGACAATTATTTGTTCGCATCCCGTAATTGGAAGTCGGTTTTTGTGTCAATGTTGGACGTGCTTTTTAAGAGCTCAATTGGCAGTTTAGACTGTTGGCTCAAGGGTTCGTTGGCGTATCAATAGTTTTTCTCACCAATGGATCACCGGCTTTACAAACATCCATACAAACTTTCGCGTTTTAACTTATTTATTATTAGTAGGATAAACCCAAACTATAATAGCTTAGATAAACTATACAATAACATACGGATTTCTCTGGTTTCCAATGTCCCACTGGTGGTTCAGGAGGTATCGGAGCACCCTCTTCTATTAACTGACAATCTTTAACTAAGATATCTTCTTGCAAGTGCTTCAAAATGATTTCCCCAGTCTCTTGAGCTCTGGTCATGGTGGAACGCACCAATACGTCCCATTTAATGTTCAAAGCAGCCAATCTCTTGCCTGTCATATCTGCTTGCAGTCTACCTGTAATCATATAGTAAAAGAATACTGTAGTTACTATTACTAGAAAGAAAGAAAGAAAATACATTTATTTCACAGACACAGACATGGCGAGACGACAAGCAAGATACACAAGGAGAACTCGGAGAAAGTAAAGGTATTATCAGGAAAATCGTTGGTGCATACTAGTGCGCGCCACATCTGTATGGAGTTTGGCCTGCTCTCAGCTTATGCTAATGTGGGGAGACTGCTCCAAAACCCATACAAAGTATAATGGGGTCATTCTTACACTGACTCGTCTATTTCCCTAGCAACTATTATTTAAATAAACTTCACAATGGGGACACCGGTTATCGGACGGACGATCCACCTGCGATGTTTGCAGGCCATTTCGTCCATTTCCCCATACGTTTGTGGTATGGGAGCTCCTTTAAATGTTTATTATATTGTTTTTTAGCATTTGTTGTTATTTATAGTGGCAACAGAAACACTTACATCTGTATGTTTTGTATTTCTAACTTGGACCGATGAACAGCAGAGTTTAGTAGAGAGAGATTAGTAATTACTCTTTTGGTATGGAATCCTAAAAAGCTGGTTGACATGTTTTGCCAATGCCAGGAATGACAGCTGATACACAAAAACCTTCCTTGAGAACCACTATCCATTGGTGAAAACAGCAACAAAATCCGTTGAGTAGTTTTAAAGATCTAAGCATACATACAGAATGTGTGACTGCGTTTTATACTATACATACAGTCATACATATATCTAATAAGATGTAATAATTACAATTTAATTGATAGATAGGTACTTCTGTTTTGAGGGGCTCGTGGTCTAGTGGTAACCGACAATGTTAACACATTGCAAAGGTTAAGCAACATCGACTCAGGCCGGTTTTAGGATGGGTGACCATTTCTTAAGACATTGAGACCCCTCCGTGCCTCGGAGAGCACGTTAAGCCATCGGTCCCGGTTGTCATGTTAGTATGACAACCGGGACCATCTATGGCAGTCGTTAGGGGTAGTTGTAGCCCTAAATCAAAAATCCAACCGGTCTAACTACAGAACTTCGATATCGCCCATGGGTTGTGAAGGTCAGATGGTAGGCGCGTCACGGAAAATATGGAAGTTCAGCCGATTCGCAGTTAGACTGGAAATCCGACCCCAACTGAGTTGGGAAAAGGCTCGGTGAATGATGATGATGATGAGGTACTTCTGTTTCATGAAAAATAGTAGCTTTTTATTATTGTTACTGAGGACTGGTACTGCAATAGCAATTTTTTAAGATTTTCTACATTGATAATTATTTACCTAGTGGAGTCAATATTCTTTCTTTGTCGCCTTGTTTGTCCATATAGTACTGTCCGTGTCGGATCAATATCAAATGTCGAACGGCTTTACTTTTTGCTTTTTCTAGTCTATTATTGTACTTATTGTCACCATCCTCCGTTTTTAAATACTTTGTTTTGTCGACCAATGATTCAGGGGACCGGCTGAAAGTAAATAATTTTGTTAAGTATACGGCTTTGTAAACAAATATACTTTGTGTACATAAATTTTGAAATAAACTCACTTATCCACCAAGTACCGACATCGATATTATACTTTGTGTAAAATTTACTTACCGATCCCAATTTTGATCCCATCTCACACTTGGTGTATAGTTTGTCGTCCAAGAATTGTGAACATTTATTTTATTACCATTGTCACTTAGATAATTAATATTATAATAAGCGTAGCCACCACCGACTGCACCTAAACTCAAGAGTGCAATTTTTTGAAATCTTGACCAAGATGCCATTATGATATGTGTGTTTAATTCTTGTTACCTATATTATGAACCTTTGATTATATTATATATAATCAAAGTTATGAACACGATTAACTATTCATTTATTGAATTGAAAGAATAAATTATATTTTTTAAATACAAAACTGTTCGTAAACATAACCTCTCCGCCGCATCACTTCACGAGACACCAAAGAATGAATGAATGAATGAGAAAATGAAATTGAATGAAATGAAATGACATTAAAATTTATTGTCATACCCTCATACCTCGTCTACCTATAACAAGTAAGCAAAGAATCACTAGTGATTCTGAGAATAGACTTCTATACTTTAAGGATTAAATTAGGAAAATTAATTTTAATTTATAAGGATACAAAAGTTTTTTATATTTTTTAATTTTTTTTTCTGTATTTTATAGTTCCCTGTTACTACTGAGATAATTTAAATTAAGTTTTTAGAATTAAATTGCAAATTTAAAACAAATTTTATAAATTTGAGTCTAACACTGCCCCTTACTACTCATACTTACTACTGATTTTGGTAAATCACCAAAATTTGTAAGTTGTTATATCGTCGTTGTTATATAAGTTATATAAGTTGTTATATCGTTGATATCGTCACGAAATAGTAAGTAGCAGCAGTAACATAACTTAATAAAGATTTAATTTACTATCACTTTAATGCAAACATAATGTACCATTGAATATTAATAAAATACTATGATTTGTTGTATGTGCTACCTGCAATCGGTGCCAAGCCCGGTGACTTTGAGCGTGATACTTGTGTAACTTTTTTTTTGTAAATACATACATATTATATATTTGGTCACGTTTTAGCGCAAAATTTGAATTGAAATAATTAATTTGCATTTTTTTCTCCGTTAATTTCTGCAGAAATATGTTTCTCCTCGTTAATAACTAAATTGTCATTATGCAGATGGGTACTGCAGTACCCACCTCATCAGATCAGGGGGGGCAAGTCGCGTATTGCAATTGTAGCAAAGTAGCATCGTATTTGCACGTCGAAGGAATTTTTTTACAGTTTTCGTAGTTTACTAACACAAACTTCTCTCCTACTACCTCGGTGGAACAATGGTACTATGTACGGACGCTCGAGGTCTCGGTTTCGATTCCCGGGTCTGGTGGATAATATATAATTCTCTTTAGAATTTTACCCAGATAATTATCCCAGAGTCTGGAACTTGTGCCCGGTAAATGGCAATAGGCTCGCCCCCTATTACATGGGACCTAACATAGCTGGCGAGATGAGGGTGTGTTTGCACGCCTACCCCTTCGGGGAAAAAGGCGTGATGCTATGTTATATTATGTCTAACACAAACGCAGTCCAGTAGCGAACGTGCGTCTGCCTGCTAGCTTGTGACGCGCTAGTAGCTGTTTGCGTGCGTAGTCTACTAAAGTTATAGCCCCCAGACCTACTCATAGAAACACGTCCAACTGTCACCGGTAATATCAAAGTTTTTGGGAAGTGGGATGAGAATTGGGAATATTTTTTATGGGAAGAGATGGAGTTTTATTGCTTGCGGGACGTGTTCAAGGGGGGTCCGAAAATGAAGTCAAAATTGACCTGGGATGCTTAGTTTCCGAGATATTACTGGGAATCTTGGGTATTTTTGTGGGATGGGAATTCCCGGGATTTTTTTTGCAGGCTAATAGAATAAGTCTCGCTCGGGGTGCAGGGGAACAAAAATTTGCTCAGAATTGAGCTGGGAAGCTCCGTTACAGGGATATAGGGACTTCAAGTTTTGTGGATGAGAATTGGGAAGAAAAATTTTGTGGGAAGATGGGGTTCAAATACTTACTTAGGGTACTATGGGGCCGGAAAAATGAGGGTGAAATTGACCTGGGATGCTTAGTTTTCGAGATATGGGGTACTGGGAATCTTGGGTATTTTTGCGGGATGAGAATTCCCGGGATTTTTTTTGCAGGCGAATGGATCTTGTGGGGGTGCAGGGGGAACAAAACTTTGCCCAGAATTTAGATAGGAGCTCGGTTCCTGGGATATAGGGGCTGGGAAGTTGGTAATGTCGGGTCGTTCAACTTAGCCTAATGATTGATTGTACTCTGCAGTCATTCGGTTTGGTGCCTTTCTGAGTTTATATATCGCCACGATAAATTGCCAATTCCCGATATCGTGGCAGTGTGAAAACGCCCATTATAAGAGGTAACTTTGGTTACTTTTATCCCAGGAATAAGTTCCCGGGGGAATTGGGAATCATAAAACCATTTCACGCGAGCGAAGCCGCGGGAGTCCGGTAGTACTTATATTATCTATCAGTAACTACTATAAAACAAAGTCGCCACCGTCCCTATGTATGCTTAAATCTTTAAAACTACGCAACGGATTTTGATGCGGTTTTCACTTATGGATCGAGTGGTTCACGAGGAAGGTTTTGTGTAGATATATAATTTGTCAAGCAGGCGACCGCAGCTTCGCCTGCTTGACAAATTGTACTGCGTCCGCTAGTATACAATAATAATGACTAATACATAATACATAAAAGTAATAGCGGACATGACCCGCGCGAGTGTTGACACCACGGCTGAATCACAGATAATATAGACTGAAACCTTGTCAGTGGATAATGACTGCGTATGTAGGAAACAGCGGCATAGGCGAAGAGCCGGCGAATAATAAAACTAAAGACTACTCCTTCGGTGAAAAGGGCGTTTTGTTTGATTTTATTATCTAATTTTATGATTATGATAATCACTACAGTACTAGTATAGTATCCCTAAATCTGTGCTACAGTAAAACAAATAAAACATCAAAACTATATACACCGTGGGTTTATTTTCTACTATTACCACTACACAGTGTTTTAGACCTTATTTATTTTTATACTACTTAATGTCTTCCTTGGATGTAAGTAAACCGGATATCCGTTAACAGATGCAGCAGACACCGCCATAATAACTCGCATGTCCTCGTATGTTTCTGGAGATGTGACTGCGAATTCCCTTAGTACTCTCACGCATATGGTTTTCACTAACTTTGTACCAAAGTATCTTCCTGAAATTAAAAAATAATGGGTCTTGTAGAACTGTCTAAAATTATGTACAACAAAACTTTGCAATTATTATAGAGCATTTCCCAGCACGCAAATAGGCAATATTTTGCTGTTTTTCGTTGGGTGTGAGAGAGCTTTGGATGCCTACTTCCTTTACTTTCATCACTCCGACCACCATAAACCCATTACCACTAGAGTCTTCGACTGCTTGCTTCTTTAACAATCGCACAGGCTTCATTTGTTGTGGGAACGAAAATAATAGTGATATCATTTAATAACTGCGCCTTATTTTGCTGCAGAAAGTGGACACGTCAGACTACCAGATTCCGAAGTTTTGTCAGGACATCAACACGTTAGGTTAGTCTTGTCGAACTAAAATGCAGGTAAGATTTGCTTAGTTGCTAGATAGCATTGCAATAAACCAAGGTTTTTTACCCAAGCAGTCCATAGGTCCCAAACTAAAGGGTATGTAACTATTTGGATTCCGTTTCTTAATATTCTCAGGAGTAAATCTCTCGGGATCGAATGAATTCGGACGGTCCCAGAACCGAGAGTCACGGTGCAAGTGGAATATCGGGGTAACGAAGGAACTGCCAGCTGGTAACGTACAAGTACCTGAAATAATGCAAATGTAAGTTAAAATCTGCCATACAAATTTAAGCAACGACGGGCGAGCCAAAGCAATGGGTTCCTACATCTCGCTAGCCATTCACTTATTCGTAGAAGTCGTTATCCCGAAGGAAATAGCCAGCTATAAGAGAGAAGCTGTAGAAGTTCAGCATATTCTCCCGAAAAGCAAAATTCCCTAGTCTCCTCTCCACGATTTCGATGCACTCTTTTATAGGTAACATAACATAACATAAAAATTCTTTATTGTACACCACATAACAAAACAACATTTAAACAAATTACAGCTTCATGTACAAAGGGCGGCCTTATCGCTGACAGCGATTTCTTCCAGGCAACCTTAGGATGGAACAGGAGAAACAATATAATATATAGACTTAAACTTACTATACGGGTAGTGTACACAATAATAAAAAAGTGAGACTTACAGGATTAACATAACATAATATCATAAGACAAGCGATAAGTAATGGTCTCTCAACAAGGTTTTGAAGGACGACAGTGACTGTGCGCGTCTCACCTGCAGTGGCAGTGCATTCCACAAACGTGCGGCTTCAACAGTAAAAGAGCTATCATAGAAATTTGTGGAATGCACTGGTATTTGCAACAGCAAATTCTGGTAATTCAGGTAAGTTAGGTCTTCACAGATAAGCTGATAAATTATGTCTCTATATAGCGTCATGTCATAGCATCTTGCCGCTCCGCCGCTGAGCCGCTCTTATTGAAGATCATCAGCTCAGTAAGTAGGTCATGAAAGGATTCCACAGTTGGAGAATTTTTAATATTTACATTAATTAACTGGCGAGTGCTTATTAAGTTGGTTCCTTAAGTGCTCGTACGAGTAGATGGTTCTGAACCGACGCCATAAGTCGTACAATGATGTTAGATCGCAAGTTTTGAGGACTTAGGATAGCGGAGTCGTTGGCAGAACGTTCCTCCTGGAAAGGGTTCTTTGTTTCGAGTTTGGCCCAAGACTGTCGTTATTGCGATTCACATAGTAATTTTTTTTAGGTATTTGAGAAATTTTAGCAAACTTCATTACTTTGACAAATATATACCTAAGTACCCGTTTAGCTATTCATGGTCAACTTACTTATTGTAATGTCGTCAGTGACTGTCCTTTGCAGCATCACACCGATAGGGAACAATCGTAGGACTTCCTTAAATACCATCTCCAAATATGGCATTTGTTTCAAGTCCTGGTCCGTTACTGGTCTGTCTTCGTCTCCAATAACGGTTTGGATTTCTTCATATAGGCGCTCCTGGTAATTTATTATGAAGTAAAGATAAGTCGTCTAAGCTGTCCCTAAAAGGTTATTAGCATTAAAAATGGCTATGTAACTTTATTGCCAACGAGACACAATATCCTTTTATTGAATGTTCGGTATTTTGGGATTGTGATCTTAGGATTCCAAGCCAAACTCATATTAACAACTTTTGCCGGTCCACAGATGTGACTCTGGCACACCATAGTAATAATTAGCGGTATTAGGCTCAACTCCTTTACTTGGGACCAATTTAGAATAATAACTGGAGAAGTGTTATCTACGGTGAAAAGGGTTTAGTTATCTTTTTGAAATGAAATGAAATGAAATGAAATTATTTGAAATGAAATGAAATTATTTATTTATTTGTATAGGTCAATAAATGGCTCTTACAAACGTCAGTAAGTACTTAAAATAAAAAATGTCATTGCTTCTATATTTACATATACTGCCAGATTCGCAAAGCAATAAGTAGAACCGAGAGAAAGAACCTGGCAATAAAACTCTCGGTCACTCTTTTCAAATAATTGACTCATTTACACATTTTCTTAAGACTAAATGTGGACGAATATACATTGGTCTCGTGTCAAAATCAAAGGGAGTGTATAATACAACAAAAAAATTATTATAGTCGCCTAAGTAAAATATGCTACAATTACGGCATTTTAGGAGGCGCCTGCACCATGCTCAAGCCAGACACTTTTATCATTAAGGTAATCAACTGTCTTATAATATGCTTTTTGACATAAAGTGGTCTTTATAAAGTTTTTAAATTTATTGTCGGGCATACAAAGGACCGATTCAGGCAATTTATTATAAAAGCGTATACCTTCCCCCTTGAAAGAATGACTAACCTTGCCAAGTCGATAACACGGAGGGAGTAGTTTATTTTTATTACGTAGATTTCTGTCTGTAACGTCACTTACTTTAGTATAGCTAGATATATTTTTCCTAACATACAGTATGTTATCAAATATATATTGGGAAGCTACAGTTAAAATATTAATATCTTTAAATCGCTCCCTAAGAGAATCTCTTTTACCTAAACAATAAATGGCACGGACTGCCCTCTTTTGTAATATAAAAATTGTTTCTATATCTGCTGCATTTCCCCAAAGTAGTATTCCATAGGACATCAAGCTATGGAAGTAACCAAAGTAAACTAGCCTAGCAGTAGCTACATCTGTCAACTGCCTAATCCGTCTCACAGCATACGCAGCAGAGCTAAGCTTATTAGCTAAAATGGTGATATGGTCACCCCATTGTAATTTAGAATCTATTGTTATTCCTAAAAAGGTAGTGTTATTTACAAATTCTAACCTTTGGCTACCCAGCACGACATGGACGTTTGCTTGTCTGACATTGGGCATTGTAAATTTAACGCATTTAGTCTTTTCTGCATTCAACAATAGGTTGTTTGTAGAAAACCAATTTGAAATATCATTTAAAATATTATTAACATTATTCGCATCTGTACTATGCCGATTTACTTTGAATATAAGTGATGTATCATCCGCGAACATTACTATTCCAGCTTGTGCCTCGATCATGCAAGGCAAGTCATTAACATAAACCAAGAAGAGAAAAGGCCCCAGAATTGATCCCTGAGGTACGCCTATTTTGACCTTAGTTCCGTTTGACTTAACGTTGTTCACATGAACAGTCTGCAGCCTATCTGTCAGGTAAGATCCTAATAGTTCTAAGGATTTTTTGTCAAAACCATACCGACGTAACTTTAGCAAAAGTGTCTGATGGTCAACACAATCAAATGCTTTAGACAGATCGCAGAATACCCCAATGGCATCCTGCGATCCCTCCCATGCGTCGTAAATCAAGCTAACAAGGGTTACTCCCGCATCGGTGGTAGATTTTCCTCGAGTAAAGCCAAATTGCTGGCTGTGGAAAAGATTGTTGGTCGTGAAGTGGACTTGCATTTGATTTAGCATCACTCTCTCAAACACCTTACTCAGAGCTGGCAAAATAGAAATGGGGCGGTAGTTAATAAGTTCAGACTTAGATCCCTTCTTAAATAATGGTATTAGTCTACTATTTTTCATTAGGTTAGGGAATATACCTTCATCTACACATTCATTAAAAATTAGTGCCAAGTCAGGTGCAATGATATCAATTACATTACTTATTAAGCTAACTGATATGCCCCAGTGATCTTCAGACTTTTTAATTTTGAGATTTTTAAATGCTTTCAAGATGTCACTGGGGTCTATATGTTTGAAGTTAAATTTAGATGAAGAACCAATATTACTTTCGAGAAAGGCCACAGCACTGTGGGCACATGAATTAACAGAAGAAGTTACTTTAAATGGAATGTTGGTAAAATAATCTTCAAATGCATTTACAATACCTTTCGGAGAGGTTATATTCTTGTTTTCTAATTTAATTTTAGTAACAGTATCCCTCACTTTACATTTACCTGACTCTTTGTTTATAACTTTCCATGTTTCTTTTATTTTGTTAGGAGCCTCTATTATTTTCCTTTTGATGTGAATGGATTTAGTCTGTCTACATACTTTTTTGAATACTTTGGAGTAATTCCTAACATATTCAATGAAACTTTTATCAAATCTGTATCGTTTTTCTGCATATAGATCAAACAGCGTTCGTCTACTTTTATAAATGCCTACTGTTGCCCATTCACAAAATTTCGTTTTAACACTACGATTTTGGCATTTTTGTTTGAATGTGTCTGAAAAAGCATCAGATAATGTACCAAATAAACTATTATAATGGACCTCAGGATTATTACCTATATAAACTATAGAATTAAGCTTTTTCTCGAACAAGTTTTTGAATTCTTTAATTCTATTAGAGGTTATGGGCCTACACATAATTTTCTCATTATACTGACTATTATTACTCTTGGGAAAGGATACTATTTGACCACAGTGATCTGATGGCAATTTACTAATTACAGACTTGCTTAAGCACTCACAATCCGTAAAAAAATTATCCAGGCAATTGGCTGCTGTTTCTGTGACTCTAGTCGGCTCACAGAAAATATTTTTCATATTGTAACTACCAAATAAATTCAAAAATTGAGTACTTTTCTTACACTGTTTTAGGATGTTTACATTGAAGTCTCCGCACACAATTAACTTCTTCCTATTATTTGACGCAACCCCTAGAACCTGGTCCATGACCTTGGTAAATACACTAAAATCACTGTTAGGTGGACTGTATACGCAAACTACTATATATTGGTCAAGCTCGGCACAGGCCACCTCAACACATCGCTCAACAGAAAGTCTAACTATGTCAGACCGCTCTTTGCTGCGGAGACCATTTTTAATTAAGACCATGGAGCCACCTTTAATCGCAGACTTCCTGTTAAAGCAACTTGCAATATTGTAGTTGTTTATATTGAACATCATCTCACTCTCCTTGAGCCAATGTTCAGTCAAACACAAAATATCTACATTTAATTCCTCTAGGAATAACTCCACTACTAATTCCTTGCCAGAAAGACCTTCTATATTTTGATGAGCCATCTTTAGCTCTGGTATTCCTGTTGTCTGGATGTTCAGTTTAAATCATTTGTTATACATACTAAATTATTACTACAAGTACCTAACAAATCTGTAGGTATATTACTTTGTTTACAATGTAAACTCGTCCAAAAATTTATATTATTTGCTAGCAATGTAGCAATTTTATTTTTGTCTGACTTCATAAGATAAATACTATCTTTGGTCTTACAACAATAATTACTAATAAATTTATTAGTGTCAAAAAAAATAAAAGTGTCACTATGACGACATGTCAAAGTATGAATAAAATTATTCAGAAGATGTATTTTTTTATTATAGGATGAGGACTGGCAACACGCATATGGGAACGCACATAATATTATTTTAAATACTTTTAGTCTACTTAAGCATTGTATACAGTACATTAATTCTTTCCTACCTATTTTGTTACTTTCACCTACCAAAAATACTACTACTACTATTATACTTGGATGACACAATTTTGTCTATGATCTGAGTGTAAGTTGCATTGGGCAGGGTTCTTTAAAGTATTACATTGATGGTTTACAATATAAGTCGCAGTGTAAATGATCATCTTCACAGCTTAAGAGATCATCTTATTAGATTCTGGACAAATCACAATTTAGCAATACTTAGCTTTTTTGATACAATAATAGTCCTATCCTAATAGTAGGTATATCCTAATCCTAACAATAACAGTTAGACTGGAAAGCCGACCCCAACTAAGTTGGGAAAAGGCTCGGTGAATGATGATAGTAGATCCTTATAGAATAATTACCTGACATTTGGGGTGATACGCCATCATTAATATAATAAAAGACGATATTTTCGCGGACGCTTCTTGACTCTGAAAATAAACATTTGTTAAAAAAATAACACTTCCGTAAATTGAAATATTCAGCATCATAGCGAATACAAACAACTAACTAAAATGGCATCATTCTATAAAAAAATAGAAGTCAACTTACCGAGGTAAATATAGTAAAAGTCTCCGAAACTAGTTCATCATGGTCCAGCTCCTTGGAGAGTATAAACCTATCAATCACACTCAACTGCGTATTCACAACTGCATCTTGCTCAGTGTCCATCAACGCCTCTGTGTTCAGTTCTTCCATGTCATTCAATCGGTTTAGTCTATGCTTGATAACATCTAAACTGAATGCTGATGATATCTTGATGAAATGCTTTTGTGTTTGGTAGAATTTACTGAACCAGAATACTGGATTTATCTGTAGGTACCATTTCGTCATTCTTTCGAATACTACATCGTAGAGGCTGCAAAGAATCATAACCTTCTAGTTAGATAACGACTTTTAGGCTCTTGCTTGCTCTTAGTATCTAGCTTTAACGAGGTTGGGAGGCGAGATCGTAGTAGATACTACTACTTTGGCAGATGCCAATGGGAAACCTAAACCTCCTAAATCCTGTGCAAGTTTCTCCATTCTTTTGCAAGAATGTAGAAGCATGGCTTGCTAATAGAGAACCATGAAAAAATGAGCTGTTTGCTTGAAAAAATACAATTCCATAGGACCCTAATCTGGCTGGCTAATGGACGAAACATTGCTAAAGGAAGGAATTATTCTTGGAGAAGCCCACCTATTAATTTTATGAACAAGAAAGCTTTGATTGTTATTTGATTGCATTGACTAGGCTGTGAAACTACTGAAACCATTTTGAAATTTCTTTCCCTAATGCGTAGCTAATAATATTATCCTTGAGAGCTATACCTATGCTACTTTTCCAGGAAATATATTTCCATAGGAATTTGGACGAGAAAATAATTCCATTGGCCCCTACGGCCAATCATTACGGCGTGGGTACAAAGAAATAATTGGTGAATATGTATCACTCCATGGCAAAATGCTGTGGATTTTCTTACTTAGGAGTTTCATCGATGACTTCTTCCAAATATGATAGACCAGAAGTTTGCTCTTTCGAAAGTCCCATTAAAGTTTCTGAAAATTATTTTAATTAAATTATCATTAAGTACATAATGTCCGTTTAGATTGAGGAGCCACATTTCGTATCTTAATGAAATTTATATAGGTATTTAGTAGTAAGTTAACAAATTTTGTAGCCTCAGTCCTCGATTTTGTAGTATAATACTTCAAAAGTTATAAGAACATAATGGTGGCTCCTCAATCTAAATGTTTAGATTGAGGAGCCTCGTCAGAAAGGAAAGTCATGGATGAATATTTACCAAAATTAGGTATGATTTTTTTAGCATCCAAGAGTAGTTAGTAGACAAAATCTGAGTATTGTAGTATTAAAATTCAGAAAGTTATCATACATTATATGTGGCTCCTCAAACCATTACTTACGAGTCGTAATTTTTCAAAGAAGCAGTAGTTTAATTAATGCGCTATTTCTCCATCATTTAGTAGTACCTATGTGTATTAGTTTTGTAGGATAAGATTCAGCATTTTAACTGGCTCCTCAATCCAGACGTTCGACATAATGAATAATTGACTGTATCTACCTATCCTGAGATCTCAACAGAATCAAAAACTAGATACACTAACATTTAGTATAAATCTCTACTAAATACACATGTACACATCAACATAGTTTCACTTGGTATCTAAAAATCAGATTACTTTTCGATAGTCCTTAAGAATTTGCTACTAAGGGTGACCATGTTATATGAATGAAAACAGGACGACTGATTTTAGAAACTTCTAGAAATTGGACAATTTTGCTTTCGTCCACGTCTGTCTGTATGTGTTACTAACTGTCCCATTTATAATCCGATCTATACGAAACTTATTGGCACAAGTATTCCTTTATTTAAAACATTATTTTTTATTTGTTTGACTAGTATGGTGTCTTGCGCGGTGCTTCGCGCAGCACCACGCCATAGGTGTTGGCCTAGATAACTTTTGACCCCTTAGGCTAGGTCAAATTTTCGATTTTTTGGCTTGCCTCCAGATCAAGGGTTATCCATAGAGGGGTCAACCATCATTGGAGCATAAGCAGTTCTCGAGAGCTAAGGGGGACATTCCCCATTTCTATATATAGATACCTATATAACTATCGGATGGACGGTATGCTCGCTATCACGGAACACGGGAAGGTATTTGTGTGTCGCTACAACTATTTTGAAGTGTACCATTTCACCCACACCCACACTTGCCAGTAATTTTGTTGGTTGGACGTTATAGGGACGAAATTGTCGTTACCGCGCACTATAGACAAGCCATAACCACTCTGTTACATCCAGGACATGCTTACCTATGTTACATAGGTAGGTACCTACTACGTAAGTAAATAGAACCTTTACAGCCCGATCATATTATCATGGATCAAAAACCAGTCTAGGTATAGATATTCCCTATTCGTGGAGAGACTTATTAGAACTTACGGCAAACAGAATAGCTGGTACATCTCACTAACGGTGTGTAGATTTCAAATTGTTCTTTTCCCACCTTTCGTAGTTTCTCTAAAAGCAGATCCACTTCATTGTTGAACACTTTGGTGTAACTCTCTATAGCTCTTTTGCCGTAATTGGGATTGGCTATTTTTCTATGTTTACGCCATTGTGGACCTGTAATATATTTTCATTAATATTCACAAGAATTCATTTTATCAGTAACTAGCTGATTACCGCGGCGCCGCCCGCGTGATATGGTTTTCTCGTTCCCGGTTCCCGTGGGAACACATTACCGGGACAAAAGTAGCCTTGTTACTCAGGAATAAAGTTAAGTTGTTAGCAGAATGAGCGGAATTACCAACTTAGGCCGAAATTTGTTGCTCTGTATATACACACTAATACACACACGCGCGCGCCCGCACACCCAAACACACACACACACACACACACACTTACGCACGCACGCACGCACGCACGCACGCACGCACGCACGCACGCACGCATGCAGACACACACACACACAGAGAGAGAGAGAGAGAGACACACAGACACACACAGACAGACACACACACAGACACATATCATTTAAAACTCGTTGCCTTCCGATGAAATATTGATAAAAGGCAACAAAATCTTACGTGCCAGCCGCTGTGGCACAGCCAATTAAAGTCCTGGGCGTTTCGGACAATTCCTTATTAATTTATGTTATTAATTAACGCATAGTGCAAATGAAGCCTTATTTAGTCTTTGAGTCATGTTTATGGATATTTGCATTGCAATGCTGACATTGCAACCGGTGTATGCAACCTTAAAAGCCTGTTTGAACCTTAGAAGTCGTTAGATATTTATTAAGTAGAATTCAATGAGGAAAAGTACCTTATTTCGAAGACGGAACTGTCATACAATCAACTCTCATATTTATTCTATTTTCAAAATTAGGTCTCTATTCTTTCGGCCTAATTTTAAGTGGGTTTGGAGTGCGGTCTTGTGCATGAATAAATACGACAGTTGGGTAATTTGCATGTGGCGGAATATTGCAAAGTAGTTAGATTTATTTAATTTTATTTATAAGATGCACAAGTAACTGAAAGACGTAACAAATATTCTTCTCTGATCCGACGTATAAATTCGGGGTGAGCTTTTAAAAAGAATCAGGAGCTTTTATATTTCGCAGAGCCTTATCTGTCCTTATGGTAAAATTCATAACTTACAGAGTTGCAGGTCCGCCAATCTTACCTGCACCGCGGCTTACTGCGGCCCAAATCCGCGTATTAAAAAAAAGTAAGATTGGCTTGGGTCTATACAGGGTGTATTTTTGAAACGGGGCAGTAAGGGCCTTAACCGTTGTAGTTATTCTATGCGTTATTGGGACTCCTATATCTATCATGGGAACAAGACGTCATCGGATTATGACGTCACGGTTTCGAATCCAACCCTAATCACAACTCAAACATTTTAAGTAGTGTAGCTGGAACGGTTTACTGATATTTATTTTCTAATTCCCATCATCTAGAAATTTATGAATTTAAACCACCTCAAATATGAGACTCACCAGATCCACTCAATATGCCACCTCCGAGCACGTCTGCCATGTATTTGTACTGAGGTCCTTTTGTACTGGTTTTGGATGTTGAAAGTAGTATCTGGAATCGATATTTTATCGATTTTAATGCTTTGAATAATAAGCTAAGTATACCTACGACTTTTTTTAAATTTTTGATGTGGTTTCTTTAAATGCCTATATCTACACTACCTACACCTACCTACACTTAAAATCTCTGCAGTCCGATCGTATAAGATTTTCATATTTATTTATATCTAACCTTTAGTGTATGGCGAGAAGTCATAATCGAATCGTATTATCGACTAGTGGTCGCCCGCGACTTCGTCCGCGTGGTAATTTGGATATTTTCCCGTTCCCGTCGCGCCGCGTCATATTTTGAACAATTCACACAATATCTTTATAAATTATAGCCTATGTGTTATTCTGATGTATAAGCTATATTATTGTAAAGTTTCATTAAAATCCATTCTGTAGTTTTTACGTGAAAGAGTAACAAACATCCATCCATCCATACATACATACATACATACTCACAAACTTTCGCGTTTATAATATTAGTAGGATTTAGTACATGCCATGTCATATTCAATATCAATATTATTACTGTGCTGGTAAGATACTGCATGGGTGCGCCATTTTCAGTGTTGCTGGCCTCCTCTGAAAACCAGCGCTGGGAAATGTGGGTCTGCCAACGTCAGTATAAGCTGAGAGGAGACAAATTCCACGCAGCTGTGGTGCGTACTAGGTAGCATACAACCGACGACGGCTTGTGTATATCTATACCTATATATAATACGCCAGTGAAGCCGCTTCTCCTCCTAAACTAAGAGTCGCACAGTCAAGTGTGGCACACCGTTGGAAAGGTCGTGGTCTCAAGTGGTGCGATAAGATTAGAAATTTGACAAAAAGTAAAAAAAAAAAAAAATATGACTTGCGCAGTTTGCGCTAAGGGTTGCTAGTTATTATCTAATACGCTTATAATCACCATATCTATGTTTGCGAATTAAACGTTTTTTCTTTCTTCTTTCTTTCATAATAAAATTTAGAAAAATAATTATACCTTAAGGTCATCAGGATTGCTAATAATATAATTCAGGTCTGGTCCCAGCCAAAATGTCACCACTTCTCCATAATCTTCAACCAACCTTTTAATTACTTGTATTAATTCTGAAATGAAGATTAATTATTACTTAAGTACACTGGCATATTAAGTATAGTGCTACCATGAATATGGGAAGGCCTTTGTTGTGGGACGCTACATGAGTTGACACCTTAGCACATTCACATCTTTCGAGCACATCTGGATGTGTCAGCGCTGCTACTGGATCGGTTGAAGACCTCAAAGGACGTAAGTACGCTAACCTAGCAGGTGATCACATATGTATTTGAGCAGGTTGAGGTTTTCAGGATCTAAAGGCTGTATATTTTTTGGCCCAAAGAATAGGTTAGTATCGCCATCCAATGTGACAACGCAGCCAGCGTTCTGGGACCCAAGTAATACTGCGACCAGTGAAATGTTGGCAAAGAAAAAGGGGTGGTACAGCTAAATGAATAGTCTTAGGTATATTCAGGTAGGTACTTTAAGGAACTAGGGATATTCGTATGAAAGATTAGTCTATTGCGCGTGTTTTCATTCATAAAGTTACTGTTACCAGGAATCTAATGATCGTGAGGTCACCAAGGTTTAATAAACGTTAATTGGTGCCAATATTACAATAATCCTAGAGACGTCTGGTTCTATTTTCCTGTCTGATGGTTATAATATAGGTAATTATAATAATATGCATTACCACGGTGTTTATGCACCAATTTTACATGACCTCTGTGATCAAACTACGTAGAAGTTGACAATTATCGTGTGTTTATTATTTTACTTATTCATTGACTCGCGAATTAAATTGATTCTTGGTGGATACCTATCAAGTAAGTATGTAGGCATTACTTAATATTATTTGCATCAATTTTTTTTAGTCTTTGGTCAAGTGACCTCAACTCTCCTGTGAACTAGATTGCTATTGTGACTGAAAGCTACCCATCTCTGGTAGGTTTTTACTTTCACTTAATTGTGGAAATATTGTGATAGTGTAAAAAAACCCGGCCGAGTGCGTGCGCATAGAATAGGGTTCCGTAGTACATTATAACCTCTATAACTCCTGAACTAACACAGTTATCGGATCCGTTATAGTTTTCGTTGAAAGTTCATTACATGGACTTCCATCACATACTTATTTATTTATTTACTAGCTGTCGCTCGCAGCTTCGCCTGCGTGTTACTTTAGATCTACATAACTTTTTTATTTATGAACCGATTGAAAACCAAACCTTAAATGTTAAGTTGAATAAACCACGACGCATTACTGAAAACCGCAAATTCAAATCAAAACTTCAAATCGGTTAAGCCGTTTCTGAGATTAGCGTGTTCAAACATTCAGACAAACAGACAAAAGTTCTAAAAACCATTGTTTTGGGTTTTATTGCGTTCGTAAAGCATACAACAGTTTCTCTCAGTGGCGTAACTAGACAGTCTGGGGCCTGTGGCAAATCCTTTGGATGGGGCCCTATAAGCAGTGGCGTAGCTAGGGGGGCTGGAGGGGGGGTCCACCCTCTTAGGGATGACACCCGACTGTGACCATCAGTGATGACACCTATAAAAATGTATAAGTGTGGCAGATTAAAATGTTAGTGCCTTTTTTCTATTAATTCCGCCTCTTACTGCCAGGCGCGGGAGTCACGTACGAGTAGGCCCTCAAAGGATAACCCCAGAGCGCCGGTGGACTTTTGCCACCTCTATCAAGGTGGCAAAGGTTGGTCGGGGATTATCCCGAATCTTTGGGAGTCGAATCGTATCTCGAATCGCTGGAGGAGGACGGTGGGACCGACTCACCGGATAGGCAGATACTGTGAATAGATGGCGACTCGGCAAAGGGAAGGCTACGACCCCGGGGCTGGCCCTCCCTGAACGACACAAAAGCAACGATCCCGAAACACAAAGGCTCCCACCCTCCTCAAGTAGTATTGTGAGCGGCGGGCGCTTACGGCCATTCTCTGTCAGGGGCACGAGTGTACGCTACACTCAAGCGCTACCAGTCGCCCGACTGGTTCCAGCAAGGCTGATCCATGCGGGGCTCTCAGGTGCTCCCTTCCGCCAGGCGCCATCACTTCCTTATCGTGTTCTACTACACAATCGAAGCGACAAGCGGCGCGGCGGCCCGATCAATATTCCGCCGGTATTTGTGACGGCACCAGATGTCCAGATGATACGCATTGTATTCACAAGTCAGTAGGTACTTGTAACAATACGCGCCAACCGTTTTATTGGCACCAAATGTTGCGACAGTCAAACAAAGAATACGCCTTAGAGCCCTCCGCAAATAACAAACAGAATTTGGAACTCTTCCTATGTGCGTCGCTCATGTCTTAGTGTATCTGATTTATTTGATTTTAAGTACTTACCTCCCTAAGTTCTTTAAAAAATTACTCTAGGGTCTGGGGGCCCCATTAGGTCGGGGGCCCGTGGCAATTGGCCAGTCCTGCCACCCTGTAGTTACGCCACCTCTATTATATCTTCTATTATATTCTCTATATAATAGAAGATATAATAGAAGAAGATAAATATTCCTACAAATTCATCTTAAGATACGAAAATATGAAATATTATTTATTATCTTCGTGCCGTTATACAAAGGGAAAGGGCCACAGCGAGATTGCAGAAACTACCGCGGAATCAGTTTGCTCCGCATCGTTGGCAAGTTGTATGCAAGGGTTTTGATTACACGGGTGACGAATGAGACTGAGAAAAAGATGTGGGATGTCCAGGCAGGATTTAGGAAAGGAAGAGGATGCATGGATCTGGTCTTCTCTTTACGCTCCATCACAGAGAAGTTCTTGGCGAAAAGCCAGAAAGTCTACTGTGCTTTTGTAGACTTAGAGAAGGCCTACGATAGAGTGGTGAGGAGTGAACTGTGGTCAACATTGTCAATGTATGGAGTGAGCAGCAATCTGATACGAGCACTGAATCGCTATATGTGGATTCCAGTGCTTGTGTCCGCGTAAACGGGGCTTGCACGGACTAGTTTAACATCGAGAGAGGTGTTAGACAGGGCTGTGTGGCCTCGCCTGTGCTGTTCAATTTACTTATTGACAACTGTTTGTAGGATCTGAAAGAAAATACATATGAGTTCAGAATGGATGAATTGATCATCAAATGCCTCCTATATGCTAATGACCAGGCAATACTTGCGTCTTCGGCGGAGGAGTTGCAAATGATGGTCGATATTCTATATGAGTCGTTAAGAAGAAAGGAATGAAAGTGAATGTAAGTAAGACAAAAGTAATGATTTTTGAAAGAGAAGAAAATATGACAATCTTCGATTCTGATTGATGGAGAAAGAGTAGATCAAGTGAAAGAGTTTGTATACTTAGAATGTAAGTTTTCAAGAGATGGAAGGCATGACAGTGACATTGAGCGAAGAGTTTTTTTTTTTTTTTTTAACGTGGTCGGTGATGCATTTACGCACTGCACCGTCTCGCTGCGGAAGCGAGACGGCTTCGTGTGGGACTCCCGGCCCTAGGATGGAAAACGGGCCGGACTACCTAAAACCTATCCACGGTGTTTCTTCTTCGCCTTAGCCGGGCCGTCGCATAGGCAGGAACTGTTAAGCAACGGCGGCCCGGCAAAGGCGCGCTCTTTAGAGCCCATCTCGGGGGGGCTGACCCCCCCTGATCGACACAGAAGTGACGCCCCCGAAACACATAAGGGGCGTCGGACTCCTCAGGGCCATTCGCGTGGAAGGTGGGCCCCCCGACCCACCGCCCACGGCCCTATCAGTAGGGAGCTTGGGCGTAGGCAATGCGCCGTCGCCCCCTGACTGGTGCCTGCCGGGGCGGGAGCGTACGGCCTGCACGCTCCCACTCACGCAGGGCCTCTCTCTTCGCCGCCATCACCTCCCGAGCGAAGGAAACGACGGCGGCCCAACATTGGTCACTGCCGGCCATAGACTGGATCAAGGCTGGCAGCGAATCCACTCTTCCAATAGTGCCCGTGAGGGCAACCTCTCCGCGTCCCAGGCGGCGCACACGAAGAGCGTGTGCTCTGCCGTGTCCACGGCGCCGCCTGCGCAATGAAGACAATCGGGCTCCGACAGAATCCCCACCACTTCCCACAGGAATTTTGCGAAACATCCGCGACCTGTGAGAAGTTGGGTGAGCCCCTGCGCGTGCTCCACCCACTGGCGGAGCACGGGACTGATGGCCCACACGAGCACCCGGCTCGCGGAGGGAACCTCACATCTCAAGGCCCATTGCCGGAACAGATCGTCGCGAGCCTCCTGTCTCCAGCGATCGACCTGCTCCGGCAACGGGCGACCTCCTTCTTGTCGCACCAGGGCGCCCTCCTCGTAAAGCCTCTTCAGGACCACCGCCTCGAGATCCCACGGGGGACTTTGTGCCAAAAGGCACGCCGCCTCAAAAGACACGGTGCGGTACGCCCGTGCAGCCCTCTGCACCGCGATCTGCTGCGATCGTCGCAGCTGAACCACGTTCGCGGCGCTGATTGCATCGAGCGAAGAGTTATGGCAGGTAATCAGGTGAATGGGGCACTGCATAACTTTGTGAACAGCCAGAACGTATCTCACAAGGCAAGGATGGCTGTACATCGAGGAGTGCTTGTCCCTACACTAATGTATGGTAGTGAATGTTGGGTTTGGCAGAAGAAGCATGAGAGTAAAATAAATGCAGTGGAAATGAGAAGTTTGAGAAGTATAGCTGGGATAACGCTAGTGGATAAAGTAAGGAACAACGTGATACGGGAATGTTGTGGTGTGACAGAAGATGTAGTGACCAAAATTGAAAAAGGGTTGCTTAGATGGTTTGGTCATGTAGAGAGGATGGATGATAGGAGACTGACAAAACAGATATATGAAGCGAGTGTGAATGGACAAGCTAGTAAGGGTCGACCTAGGCGGACTTATGGCGACCAAATCGCAGAGGTCTTGAACAAAGGCCAGGTTAAAAGCACCCACAACCGGCGAGCATGCATGAGTACATTAATGAAAGATGAGGAAGCGAAAGAGGTATGCCAGGATCGTACCAAGTGGAAATCCGTGGTCTCTGCCTACCCCACTGGGAAAGAGGCGTGATTTTATGTATGTATGTATGTATGGTACAGTAATCGGTTCTAGGGATCGAACCGCAAAATTAAGTTTGTTTTTTATTCAAGAATCAAGAATCAATTTCATTTATTCAGTTTAGGCACATAAACTAAGAGCACATATTTATGAATGTCAAAATTTTACAATTTTATGTCAAGCAATATTATAAAAATACTAAATTTAGTACATAAATAACCATTTGAAAATGATTCTTTCGCTGGTTCGGTAAGTTGGTTCTCCTGAGAGTCCTCCATTTTCTTTTTTAATAATGTTTTTGTTTACAATTTGTATTACAATTGTGTTACAATTTGTATTCTACGAGTGGCTAACAACAGCAGATTAGCATGCACACCCTAATCTTCTTCTTATGCATTTTTTTCTTCATCTAATGCATTTTTATCATTAAGATATTCGTCTACATTAGAATAGCCTTTCTTCATCAAACGTTTTTTCACTACTATTTTAAACTTATTAAAAGGCATGTCAACCAAATCCTGCGGAATTTTATTAAATATTTTTATACATTTGCCTACAAACGAATTACCTTTATGAAGTCTAATTTTTGTCATTGCCAGTTTATTTTTATTTCTTGTATTATAATTATGGTTGTCGGATCTTTTTTTGAAGAGTTCTATGTTCTTCCGTACATATACGATGTTGTCGTAAACATTTTGAGAAGCAACGGTTAAAATATTAATTTCTTTAAATAGTTCTTTCAGCGAGTCACGGGGTCCGAGTCTATAGATTGCTCGTATAGCTCGTTTCTGTAATATAAATATTGTCTCAACATCGGCAGCTGAGCCCCATAGCAGCAGACCATATCTATGACATAACGCTATGAAAGTAGCTAAAATAAACTAATAGTGCCGTTTTTTCATCAGTCAGTGACCTTATCTTTCTAACCGAATAGGCAGCCGAACTAAGTCTTCCTGCCAAGGCTGCGATATGAGAACCCCATTGCAGTTTACTATCTAAAGTTATTCCAAGAAAAACTGTGGTATTGACTATTTGAACTAATTCATTATTCATAGTAATATGAGTATCCACCTGTCTAACATTGGGCATAGTAAATTTTACGCATTTTGTTTTCTTCGCATTGAGCAGCAAGTTGTTACTTGTGAACCAATGCAGTATTTTCGAAAGGGTATTATTTACATCGTCAAGTACTACTTTTTGTCTACCACTTTTAAAAATTAATGATGTGTCATCAACAAATAATACTTTTTTATTTTTTTTTTTTATATTTGGTTCGCCAAATTGACGCCGCCCGCCTGGTGGTAAGTCATGACAGGGCGACATTGGTGCAGCAGTAAGTGACAAAGCGCAGGGGCTAGCTTTGTCTAGAACCGTGTGGTTAGGTCGGAGCCGACTCGCCGGACGGAAGGGCTCCCAAACCCCCCTGATGCAAGGCCGCCGCTACCCCACACCGGTTACCACCCGGAGCGGCGATCCCACATCAGGATTATGCGCAACATGTGGGGCAGCCTCCTGGGGTGGTTGGCCCCAGGCGGGCCCCATGACTGTGTTGCGGGCGGCCGCGGCAACGCCGTTGCTAAGGGTCTCCCTGGCCGACGAATCAACCCACACCACCCACACTAGACTCCGTTTCGCCCCCACTGGTCCCACTGATACTATTTCACAAAGATTTTTAGTGAAGTAAGGAAGATCATTTACGTATATTAAGAATAAAAGGGGTCCTAATATCGAGCCCTGGGGTACTCCCATGACTAATGAGGCGCCAGAAGAGTCGGTGCCATTAACGTAACTTTTTGAACTCTATCAGTGAGGTAAGACTCCAGTAAGCCAAGTGAGCTGTGCGAAACACCATAATACCCTAATTTTAGTAACAAAGTCTCATGATCAACACAATCAAAAGCTTTTGATAGATCATAAAAGATACCAATGGCATCCTGCTTTTCCTCCCATGCATCAAATATATGTTTAACAAGTGCAACTCCTGCATCCGTTGTGTTCCTACCTTTAGTGAAACCAATCTGTTTGCTATGAAGTTGTATTGTATGCAGGGTTATTTGTAATTAACTAGCATCCTCGCAGGGGTAGGTAGCAGACATCATAAGTAACAACGTTTGTTCTACGACTTTTTATAATTCGTTAAATTAACTCTACGCAGCAGCTTACGCGCATCGCATAACTCGTATCAAAACTCGTATCATCAATTCATACCGCCAATATGCAGTATAAGTAGTAATAAGGTTTTTCTAATCTACCTACACCGAGCCGGGCAACGATGTCATCTGTCACACAGCGATTACGCGATTACGGACAGTTCCAGCCCAGGTTCAGTGATAGTGGTCGTCCACCGAGGCACTCAGTACGAAAACAAGAAAGGATACTGGAGTTCTTTGAGGATAATCCCGCCGCAAGTACCAATGACGCCGCGCTATGGTTTAATGTATCGCAGTTCTTCGCGTGGAGTTTCATTCACAACGAAGGCAAATATCCGTTCCATCTTCAGCGTGTCCAGGACCTAGCGCGCTCGAACGTGCGTGCGTCGACCTTCAGTTTATAAATGAAACAGACTTAATAGTGTCGCGTTATAACAATAAAAACCTGAAAAGTCATTATTAAGTAATGTATTCAGTTTTATTAAAAGTCGTAGAACAAACGTTGTTACTTATGATGTCTGCTACCTACCCCTGGGAGGATGCTAGTTAATTACAAATAACCCTGTAGGTATACTTTGCTGTAGAATTTTCACTTCTATAGATTTATTTATTTATATGAAGTGTCATAATATTATATTAGCTTGTAAGCCATAGCCTAGTTTAGTCTATGCTTAGATTATATCAATATTGTCTTGTCTATGTTCACTTCCTTCTTTCCTCACTTTGTAACATGGCCGACTGAAATACACGACACGTATTATTACGAGCTCCTGTCTTTTATTCCAAAAACCAACAAACATCAGGTGTGGTGTAAACTGGCGTGTCTTAGGAAGAACTGGATCAACCAAAAGAAAAAAATGGACGAATCTTCAACGTCGTCGGGTCGCCTCAAGCACATGGACGTTCATGCATCCAACATGCCGCTCACGTGGAAAAATTGGATCACCAAATTCAAAATATATCTCAAAGCATTTAAATATGATCAAGAAAGCGAAGATAGGCAAGTTGCACTTTTATTACATTACATAGGACCAGATTGCCTTCACATATTTTATTCTTTCAACCTAGATGTCGAAACAGTCAAGCTACAAGTGTTGATCGACAGATTTGCAGGTTATTTCAGCCCAAAAGTCAATATAACCATGATAAGGCATAAACTTTTTAACAGAAAGCAACTGCAAAATGAACAGCTGGACAGTTATATAACAGATCTCAAAAATATAGCCCATCAGTGTAATTTTGGTGAATTGCAAGACGATTTACTAAAAGATATATTTAGTTGGAATCTAAATGATCAGAATCAATACATTAAAGAGAAAATTTTGCAAGAATTACCTACCACTTTAGATGCCACTATAAATATTGCTAAGTCACTAGAATCGTCCCGGAAAGAAGTTCAAATATTATCAGGCACAAATCCCAATTCATCTGTAGCTAGTATAGATAGTATACATAACAGAAGTAGTCAACAGTCCAGTAGAAGTCATTCACAACATCGTCAGTCAAGAAATCAGTCAAGAAATCATGGTCGTAGTCAACAATCAAGGTATAATCCGCAGTCACAGGACCGTCAATCAAGAATTCAAAGTCACAGTCAACAATCAAGGTACAATCCGCAGTCACAGGATCGTCAATCAAGAAGTCAGAGTCACAGTCAACAGTCAAGGTACAATCCTAACCAGTCATACAAGACATCCCATTCATCGAGTTATAGCAGTCCCAATGGTTATAAAGGTAACAATCAGTCTATGAATAACTCAATGTGTCCAAAGTGTGGTCAAACACATCGTTTTAAATGTCCTGCTCTTGGTGCAAAGTGTAATTTCTGTCAAAAACTTAATCATTATTCAAAGATGTGTAAGTCCAAGCAAAAATATGTTAATTATGTGCAAGAAGATTTTTCTAATGATGATCAAGCTTTTTTAGGTGCTGTTTATCAATGTAATTCTGTAAAATGTAGTAACCAATGGTCAATAACCCTAAGTATCTATAGTCAATCTGTTTGCTTACTTATTGACTCAGGTGCAGATGTGAATTTGATGTCTAAGAAAGCATTTGAAAAACTAGCGTTGCAAGAGAAAAATCTTATACAAACACCATTTAACTTGACAACATTTACAGGTCAAAGTATACCTACAATCGGTTATTGTACATTACCATGTAAGTATAATGACAAATCATACAACTTGTGTTTCCATATTACACAGCTAGATTGCAAAAATATTCTGGGTAGACAGTCATGTCAACAGTTAAAAGTCATAAAAAGAATACAGTCAGTAACCTTTGATGAAAACATATCTAAACACAGTCCAAACTACACACTTAGTCAGCGTAGCCAGAACAACAATTTACAGTCAATGTCAAGTCAGTCTAACAGTCAAAGTCAAGTCATATCACAGTCAATGTGTCACAAAGTCCCAGCAGAGTCAAACAGTCTGTCAATACTAAAGAAATATAGTATGGTTTTTAATGGAATAGGAGCTCTTAAAAACTATAAATGTCATTTAACTCTCAACGAAAATGTCAAGCCGTCGGTAGACGCAAGTAGAAAAATTCCTTTTAAATTACAGGATAAAGTCAAGGCAGAACTTAATAAGTTAGAAGTCACTGGTATTATTGCTCGAGTTGATGAACCAACTGATTGGGTCAACTCTATGGTAATTGTCTCTAAAAAGGATGAAAGCATTAGATTATGTTTAGATCCACGTAAGTTAAATAAAGCTATTAAACGTTCACATTACCCATTTCCACATATTGATGAAATTAAAGCAGAACTAAATGGTTCATGTTATTTTTCAAATTTAGACGCTAAGTCAGGCTTTTGGAATCTTGTCTTAGATGAAGAATCATCCAAACTATGTACTTTTATAAGCCCCTATGGCAGATTTCGTTTTTTAAGGCTACCGTTTGGTGTCAATGCATCTCCAGAAATCTTTCATAAAGAAGTGATTTCCCGGTTTGGTGACATACAAGGCATTAAAATAATGATGGACGACTTTCTTATACATGCTAAAACCATTCAAGAACATGATCAAATCCTAGAAAAAGTTCTTTGTCGTGCAAAAGATATAGGTCTAACATTTAATAGTAATAAATGTAACATTTGTCAAAGTGAAGTCAAGTATTTAGGTTTTATATTCAATAGAAATGGAGTGTCTGTAGATCCATCTAAAGTAAATTCAATATGCAACATGCCACAGCCTAAGAATGTCACAGATGTCCAGAGATTCCTGGGCATGATTAATTTTCTTGGCTCATTCATAAAAAAATTATCAAAAGAAACATCAAACATAAGACAGTTACTTAATAAAAACACAATATGGTCATGGAATGACAGTCATGAGAAAGAATTCAATAAATTAAAGTCTCTAATTAGTTCTTCACCAGTCTTAACTTACTTTGATCCTCAAAAACCACTTACTTTGTCAGTAGATGCTTCAAAAGATGCTTTAGGTGCTGTCATCTTACATAATATTAGTCCTATAGCATATGGCTCAGCTTCCTTGACAAAGTCTCAACAAAATTACTCTCAGATTGAAAAGGAACTCCTAGCAATTTTATTTGGTTGTACTAAGTTCCATCAATACATTTTTGGTAACAAAGTCCTAGTGGAAACAGATCACAAACCTATTGTCTCCTTATTTAGTAAACCTTTATTTAATATTCCACCAAGATTGCAACGAATAATGCTTCGTTTGCAACCCTATGATCTTATCGTTACTTATAAACCAGGTAAATATTTATATGTCGCAGACACATTGTCCCGTGCTGCATTACCAGAAAATGCATTAGTAGAATTGGATGAAGATATTAAACTTCATGTTAATTTACTCACTGCTAATTTGTCACTTAGTCCTTTCAAATTACAACAAATTGAACAAGCTACCAGGTCTGACCAAACTCTTCAAACTCTTATTAATTACTGTAAAAATGGATTTCCAAATTCAAAGCATAAAGTAGAAGATTGTATTAAACCTTTCTTTCCTGTTAAAGATGATATTCATTATGCTAATAACCTTTTATTTTTGTCAGATAGAGTTATTATACCTATTTCTTTAAGAAAAGATTTCTTAAAACTATTACATGAAGGTCATCAAGGCTTGAATAGTTGTAGAAATTTGGCAAGACATACAATTTACTGGCCTAATATTAGTCAAGATATAGATAATTACATCAGTAATTGTGAAATTTGTCTCACTTTAAGAAAGAGTAACACTAAAGAAAGTTTATTACCAAATGATTACAAATACATTCCTTGGCATAAGGTTGGTATAGATTTCTTTGAGTTCAACAAGCATACATACTTAATTGTAGTCGATTATTTCTCAAAATATGTTGAGATAGCAATTTTAAGTAATGGTTACAGTGCAGACCAAGTCATAATCAAGTTAAAATCAATATTTGCTCGTCATGGTGTTCCCCATACATTAATGTCAGATAATGGTCCACCGATGAAGTCCAAATCTTTTCATGATTTCACACAAGATTGGAATATTCACCATGTCACTTCCAGTCCCTATCACAGCCGTTCAAATGGTATGGTAGAACGGACAGTAGGCATAATTAAAAATATGCTTAGAAAATGTTTACTTGATAATACTGATCCATTTTTAGCATTATTGCAATATCGCAATACTCCCAAAAACAATTTATGTTCACCAGCACAACTTTCCATGTCACGTAGACTTCGTACAAAGCTATATATATACCTATAGTAGAAAAACTTTTAAAACCAAAATTGTGTAACTATAGACATCTTAAACAAGTCAATAATCAAAATTTACATAAGATGAAAGAATATTACAACAAAAATTCCAAAGATCTTAAACCCTTGGAGGTAAATAGTCATGTTATGTTTCAAAAACATCCACAATCGTCTTGGTTTCCAGGTATTATACAACAAGTTGGTCCGGAACCTAGGTCGTATATCATAAAAAGTAAATTTGGTACATATCGTCGCAATAGACAATACATAACACTTAGACCAAAGTCTCAATATTCTTTTCATTCACATAACACACAGACTAATAATTTTCACACTCAACCAGTCAGTTCCAATCAAACTTATATCAGTTATACTCCTTGTTATACAAATGATTACTCTAAAATTTCTCATAGTCAATCTCCTCAATGTACTAGCAGTCAACCAATTAAGAAATATTCTAGTTCAGGAAGAGAGATAAGGCAACCACAACGTCTTATAGACACAGTCTTATAAACATTATTTCGTATTCATTGTCATGTACTTAGTTATAAGTAATTAATTAGTAAACTAAAATGTTGTAAACCATTGTTTGTTTACATTTAGAAACAATCGTCAAATTGACAACGTCAAATTATGTCAACTGTCAGAATCTTTTAAAACGTCAAATTGTCTCGTGTCAAAACACTAAAATGCGTTTTGTTATTTTTACATAAGAATCTAAAATATAAGTTATAATAAACTTAAAGGGAAGATGTCATAATATTATATTAGCTTGTAAGCCATAGCCTAGTTTAGTCTATGCTTAGATTATATCAATATTGTCTTGTCTATGTTCACTTCCTTCTTTCCTCACTTTGTAACATGGCCGACTGAAATACACGACACGTATTATTACGAGCTCCTGTCTTTTATTCCAAAAACCAACAAACAATAAAAACACATACAATTTGAATTTGCACAGAATTGCAATTAATGTAATTTTAGATTTTATGAGTCTCCGTTTATATTTTAGAAGGAGGGGGAGGGGGGGGCTCTGTTTTACCAAAAAATGAGCTACAAGTAAGTATAAAGTTGAATGTCTCGCAAACGAACATCAAGACCTATCTAATGATACATCACACTCTGGGGTAGACGCAAGAAAAAAAAACAAATTCTGGTTACGTGTAGGGCAGGTAGGTACCCCAAAAAATCGTTTTTTTTTTTTTTTTTTTTTTGATGAGTCAATTGGGTTTTAGTTTCAGGAGTGGCGCTTATGGTATACGCCTTCTCCTGGAACCGTTTGCAAGTTGATTGTTTAGTTAGTGAAGTGTTTAGATGTTATGTGCCGTTAGAGTGTTTTAGTTGATTTACGATAAAGGTGATGTGGTGGAGGAGTGAGTTAAGTGTATCTGGGGCAGTTGTAAATAAGGTGGTTGAGGGTTTGCGAGATTATGTTGGTGGGAAGTTCGTGGGGTCATGATGAGTAGGAAGGAGTTGATTGGTTAGGTTAAAGGTTTGCGAGATTGTGCTGGTGCAAGGACAGAGGTCGTTGTTTAGGTTTAGTTGATTAGGTTGGGTTAGGTGGGACATCCGCTTTTGTGTGTGGAAAAGTTACAGGGGGTCAGTACTTTCCACACACTCCCTTAGTCGCCTCGTACGACATCCACGGGAGGATATGGGTTGGGGCTATTCTATTCTGCCGGCCACCACACGGCGGGGTTAGGTTAGGTTAGGTTAGGTTAGGTTAGGTTAGGTTTTTTTTGTTGAGTCAATTGGTTTTTAGTTCAGGAGTGGCGCTTATGGAGTACGCCCTCTCCTGGAACCGTTTGCTAGTTGATTGTTTAAATGTTATGTGCCGTTAAAGTGTTTTAGTTGATTTACGATATAGGTGATGTGGTGGAGGAATGAGTTACGTGTTTCGGTGTTGTTTGTTAATTTAATTAGGAGAAGGGGGTCTTCAGGATCGATATTGTTGTTTTGGCAGATATGTGTAAATGTTAGTCGTGAAAGTGCAAAAATCGTTTAGCTTTTTGTCAATGTAGTAATTGCACATATCCATGCAATGTTTCATGTTTCTAGCACGGCAGTTTAGGAGGAAAACCGAGGACAGATATAACGAATCTAAAAGGGTTCCGAAACTTGAACTCGGACCCATGGCCCCCGTGTCTTAACACCAATGGGCTCAAAAATCGTTAAATGTTTAATGTAGCTTACCTTCAGGCTGACATGCAAATTGGTGTGCATTCCCTATCAGAGGCACTGTTGGTGGTCCGGGTACCATCTGAGCCATTTTGATCATCCTCCTATGTTTGTACCGCCACCCTAACCAGAAAACTCCTAGCCCCAATACTAACAAGTATAGTGGCCAAAACATCCTGAAAACTGAAACAAGATAAATTATTATAGTGGTCACCCATATAATTGAACAGTACTTAGACCTCTCGAACATTAAAAAACATTATTTTGAGCTTTTAATGGTATAGAGATATAGACTCTGCACGTCTGAACAGTCAAACAGTCGAGGATGACATAAAGTTTCGATGTAGTGTGGTGCCACTAGTGGAACGCAAACTGGGCAACCTTAGTGCTACTTAGTAGTCGCCACGAAGAAAACGGGTGACACTCGCCATCTATCTATAGATGGTTGATCAGAGGGTTAACCTTATTTTCCTGCCAATCAAAAACGCTTAGGTACTAGAAAATATTGTTTTTAATTGAGGAACACTTGTGCCAAGTTTTGTGGAGATTAAAATGTGACCGGTAGCCCGGAACTCATACAGACATACGAAAGCAAAATTCCAGTGTCGAAATACACGCTAAATACTTTTTTGAAAAAAAAAAACTCGTAAGTACACTATTCTACAAATATTTTTATTTTCGGTAAACCCTGACTCGTCTTATGGCATCATCAGAAGTGTTTACTCATACTCAAAATACACACTAAATAATCTTTCGCTCGGTCAAGAAAAAATTAATCGACTCTCCATAAGTTGAAACTAGTAAATTTGAATAAATTTTTGTATTTCAAAGCAATGAGTTTGCTTAAACTATTCTTAAAATATTAAGAAAGAAATTATAAACAGATCACAATAACTGATGTCATCGGCGGGACTCGAACCCACGGCCTTTCCCTAACAGGGGGAGTGCTTTGACCAACTGAGCTACGATGACCACTACCGACTACATCGAATTTTTGCTTCATATCATATTCATAATTTCTACATCGCGCTATTAAGGTTAGCGTTGGATCCACCTACCGCAGTTCTACCGAACTAACGGTACCAGTGTATCGTGTTACAAGTTACAACGATATTTAAACACTGAATTTTTAGATGAATCCTTATGTACCAAATCCATATATTTTTGTATTTTAAAGCAATGAGTTTGCTTAAACTATTCTTAAAATATTAAGAAAGAAATTATAAATAGATCACAAAAACTGATGTCATCGCGGGACTCAAACCCACGGCCTTTCCCTACAGGGGGAATGCTCTGACCAGCTGAGCTACGATGACCACTACCGAGAACATCGAATTTTTGCTTCATATCATATTCATAATTTCTACATCGCGCTATTAAGGTTAGCGTTAGATCCAACGCTAACCTTAATAGAATTTCTAATTAATATTCCTGAGATGATTCATATAGAGATTCCTTTGATGATGCCATATATTGGAGGGAAACCGGTCAAGATTTTAAATAATAATGAAAATTGTGGAATGTATTAGTGAGTTAATTCAGAATGTATTTATTATGTCCACCAAGTGCCGACAATCGAAAGCAGAAATAATACAGCATGAATGTTACTAGGTGTGAGTGCATAAAAAAATTCTCACTTTTTTGCTTATAACTTCTTTAATTTTTAATTTAGGGCAAAAAGTTCTACCAACATATTTGTAGGCAAAACAATTTGCTACAAATTATGACTTCGCAATTTATTTGTAAGACGCATAGTTTCCGAGATATTGCGAAAAAAGTGTTTCACCCCTATTTCCAAGATGGCGGCCAGGGGACAAGGGTGGCGACCCCACAAACTTGAGGTTAAGCTTATATTGACCCCCACATGTCCCAAAAATAAAATTGCGTCCTCTAAAAAATGGAAAGCTCATGTAATTCAATTCAATTCTTTGTTATGGCCTCTGCTTGCACTTGCAGCAAAAGCTCATGTAAAATTTCAATGGACTATCCCGGACTTCCAATACTCTTATTTTTATTGTTGTCACTACAGTCATTTGTTTTATTACAGTCATTTGTATACATACAAACCTGTCGATTCATAAATATGAATCTTGCAGTTTGCATTCCAGTCGTGCTACAAACATTCAAGTAACGTTAAAGTGCGGAGCAAGGATATATAACTTTTAGTAGCATAGACCAACCATCACCAGCGCCAGGTCCAAAATTCGTTGCTTTGTGCTTAGTATAGTAGCGCCCACGCCTACGCCGATTCTACGTCCGAGCCGACACAAGTGACGATCTCTTCGCAGCTCCTGCTCTTACCATTTATCGATAATTCTTTGACCAACGATTGACTAAATAAATCTCGATTTTTGATCAAACTCGTGTTATTTTGAACTATTTTTTATTTTATTTATTTGGAACATACACAATTATATATACTAAAACATTGTTACAAAACACAATCATACAATATTATTAATCACATAAACCCACACTGCCGTTTGCAGATTATTATCTAAATAAAGTTAACAAAAGGCAATTAAGTTAAACATAGGACAGGTACATAGGACATGAGAGAGCAAAGATATCAATATCAATGAAGTAGCTGTTATAGGTATTCACAAGATGACGAAGGGGTGCGCGCAACCCCGCGTTCGTTCTACAGTTACCTGCATGAAACAGACGCGGAGTGCGCTACCCTCGTCGGAGCACTGTCCTAGGTACAGAGTAACACAACTGGTTGGTGAGTTCGAGGCAATCCTGTTTGTTATTGCTCAAACCATGCAGCATCATGGCATCAGTAAGCTTGCGTCTAGATTCCAATTTCAAGATTTTGTAGTTTTTTATTAAGTTTGGATACGACTCTTGGTACCTATTTAGAAATTGTTCCTTGGTCCCTTGAGTTTCAAATTATCGAAAGTCAACTGTACCTAACGTTTATTTAGCATTAAAAATAAAGCATTAAAGTTGAGGACGTTAAATAATTCCAAGATTGAAGCAGAAATCCGAAAGTTGAGTACCTGAGTATAAAGATTGTGTTTGATTTGAACGTTGTAATGATGCTCTTTGGTTTTAATTATAAGATAAAATTGTTTTAGGACTTGAAATATTTTACATTACCTACAGTTCTGTTCGATAGTTGGTGTGTATAACTAGTATAATTTAAAAAAAAAATTCAAAATTATTGCCTTTTGGACGGAATACAATAAAATCCTGGAATTTACTTTCTAGAAATTAATAAAAGTATTACAATGCTTACCTTCAAGAGCCACCTACTAGACTAGCAGAGCACTCACTGCACACAACACAACCTTCCTTGTACCACTTGTCCTAACCAAGTGTGTAAACAAATCTATGAAGGTTTCAATAAAAAAAACCTCACGCGTAAAGGACCTACCAAAGTGACATTGAACTGAACGGTTCATCTGTTAGTAATATAAGTACTTAAATGTAGCGGGAGTATGATAAAATCAGGTATTTTGATAAATTATTTAGAGTAGGTATTGAGAGTTTGTTGACTTGTAACATTGCATTTTCTTTACAAGCCCATCTTTTTGTCTTGGATTCTTCACAGGCGCATTCGGCATTTTTTAAGTCCTTACCCTCCAAATAAAGAGCAATCCAGCAATGTCACGCTAATACAATTAGATTGATGGTATAGATTACGATTTTTGTATTTGATTAACGATATTTTTTAAATTAATCTAATAGACCGTATATAAAACTGTCGTATCACAGTGTTTGTTGCTAAACTCCTCCGAAAGGGCTAGACCGATTCTTAAGAAAATTTTTGTTCATAATGGTAGGTCTCTCAGACCTACCATTATGCACAAAAATTTTCTATACTCATAAACTATTTTTTATGAGACATTTTCTCAATAAAAAAATCCGCTTGCGTATAGGACTTACCAAAGTGACATTGAACTGACCGGTTCATCCGTTAGTAATATAAGTACTTAAATGTCGCAGGAGTATGATAAAATCAGGGTTTTTGATGAATTATTTAGAGTATTGAGAGTTTGTTGACGTGTGATATTGCAAAGGACATCATTTCTTTACAAGCCCATCTTTTTGTATTGGATTTTTCACAGGCGCATTCGGAATTTTTTAAGTCCTTGCCCTCCAAATAAAGAGCAATCCAGCATTGTCACGCTAATACAGTTAGATTAATGGTATAGATTGTTAAAAAGTACTTGAGTAGTAGGAGAGTTTTCAGGGAACCAGCGGTCGCCAAAATATTTATTCAAATTGAAACCAGTACTTCCTGCGATTAGCGCCTTGAAACAAACAAACAAACTCTTCTGCTTTATAATATTAGTATAGAAATACAAACTGAAGTACCTACCAAACTTTAAACAAATCGTTATTTTTGTCTTTTTTCTTTCCTCTTCTTAGGCACGAGTATGATAAGATAACATCAAGTAGGTAAAAATTTTATCTTGTCCGGGCGTTTGATCAAAACCCTAGGTTTTTGATCAAAAACCTGATTTTATCGTAATCATTATTATATAATAATGATGTACCTAATACTTAATTATGATATATCATTGTATTACCTACATCCTACATCTACATAACTACTATACCCCAAAATAGTAAAAACCGGGCAAGAGTGTGTCGAGACACGCATAATATAGGGTTCCGTAGTTACCCATAAAAGCCTCTATAACTCCTGAACTAAAAGTCATACCCATCCGTTATAGTTTTCCTTCAAATTTCATTACAAAATCACTTTAGCAACCTCTCAATGTTTTTAAAATACTTACTTATCTAATAAGACCCCACACGATGGAGTAGATATGTGAAAAAATATCGTCATTATCAATACCATACGAAACTATAAGGGTGCCGAGACTTTTACTACGGAACCCGTTTCAGCTATAGGTAAAGTAATTCAATAGGAAGGTTTATATGTACCTATAATGCTAATGATCCACCTGACTTTGCACCATTACCACGTTGAAAAAAAATTTACAGAATATTATTATTCATCTCTGTTTTTTTTACGCAACGTGTATCTTTGACTTTCCTTAAACAATGTGATGTTTACGTTTGTATCCATAGAGCAATGCGGTCGTCGTATACTACTTTGTATCTTATTATTAAACAAAACATGATGTCAGCCATTACTTACTCTAATAAATACTGATATAATCTAAAAAGATTACGATTTTTCTCATTCCGTGAGGCCTTTTGAGGATATTCTCATATTGAGGAATATTTATGCCGTATTTGTGCTAAGTATGTGAGAAGTAAGTTCTAGTAATAGTCCTCTAACACTGGGTACTTATCAGGAACTTCAAAACAAAGCCTTTTGTGTTAAAATACTTAATTCAATAACTTACGTTTTATCCAGGAATTCCATTCTAGGAAAATATATCTATATTTTAAAAGATTTTCTAAAGTTATAATATTTTTTTTTTCTAACCTAAATAGTTAGTTCAAATCTCAAAATTAGAACGTCCTTATTTCGTTGTATGCGATGGGTACGACTGGGTACGACGATAGTTTTGATCTATGGCGATGGGTTATCTGTACTAGTACCTATAGTATTCTTATATCTATGATCCAGGAGAGGTTAGGCAGAGGTGCATTACACACCCATATTTTGCCAGTGGTATCGTAAAGCTTATGTAATTATAGCACTGCATAAAGAAAACCTAAACCTACGTATGATCTTTCGGCTGTGGTAATAGAGTAGAAAAGGCAACCCTCATGTCGTTAAAAGGTCACGATACTACCAAACGAGTCCGTAATCGAATCTAAATTCCAATAGATGACTGTTACATACCTACAATCTACGTGATCTGTTTGCCTTGTACCTAATAGTAATTAAGTACGGTAGGTTTTATATTATACCTAGTTATATATTCAAGTGCATCGAGTTATTAATTTCCGTAACTAAGTAAAGAAACTAGTTACAGCAATAATAAAAATGTAGGTAGGTATGCATTTGTTTTACAGAAGTTTGAAGGTTCAAAGAAAGATAAGTAGAGTAGACTGGGTATGGTAATACCAGAGTACTGTAATAAATGACAGTGGTACTACTCGTATTCCTTCATATTATCAGCAAAACTATAGGGTAAACGAGGAAGAATGCAAGGGATAAGAGAAACGGCATGCATGTTAAACACTTTTAACCCTGATTGTATTAAAACTAAGGGCGCTTTTTCTATATAATGTTTGTTTTGTTAATGTCAAATGTCAAATCGACAGTTGTGAACTGTCGATTTGACATTTAACACGCGGGCCGCTCACAGGCGCGTGCCATGTGAGCGGCCCGCGTGACAGATCACGGATGTCATTATTGTTATGTATAATAACTTGCAATGATAGAATCCGTCCGGTGGAAACATGAATGACAGGAAAATCGCCCTTAGTTCTAAAGCCCCTCATATACGGGACGATTCATCGTTACGATCCATCGCTTAAGACCGATCGAAACGACGGATCTGTAATGTATGTTACGATCGTTAACGATTTACTTGGTCGCAGACGACATCGGAGATCGCAACAAAAACCCATGCAATCATGAATATCGTAACGATGGATCGATAGTGTATTTCTTAACCCATACTTTTCTAGGTTTTCTTATTTTCTTCTGTAACATAATAAAATTACCGCCACAGACGAGAAAAGAAGTTCGTTTTCCATTTTTTTTTATAAATATTTTTGGACATTCTCACACAACGTCATCTAGCCCAAATTAAGCTAATATAAGCTTGTGTTCTCTAGGATCTATACAACTAATAAAGGGGTTGAGACACTGGGGTCATGGGGTCCGAGTGCTCGCCGCCTTTATAGAGACATTGCTAAACGCCTAATCGATGCTTCTCAGGACCAGAAGGCTGGCTATTTTCTGGCCCAAAGAATAAGTATCGCCATCCAACGTGGCAACACAGCCAGCATTCTGGGAACCTTCCCAGTCGGCAATGACGCGGAGGATTTTTTAAACGATATTTTGTAATGTAAATATTTTTAGTCTATAATTATGTTTATTTTGTATATTGTAATTCTTATTGTAAATAAATGCATTAGTCCAACTAATAAACATACTTATATATTTCTAAATACATACATATTATACATAGAAAATACCCAAACTCCGAAACAAACATTTGTGGATCACACAAATAATTCGATTATACTCATACCACTGAGCCACCGAGGCAGTCTACAGGACACGTATTGAATTTTTGAGCACGTCTTTATCGTTCCATTTCAAATGTATAAATGATCGATCGTAACGATCAATCGTTTCGTGTATGAGCGGCAACACTACAGAGCAATCGCTTCGATCCATCGCTTTAGACCAATCGAAACGACGAATCTGTAATGTATGTTACGATCGTTAACGATTTACTTGATCGCAGACGACATCGGAGATCGCAACAAAAACCCATGCAATCATGAATATCGTAACGATGAATCGATAGTGTATTCACTCTTGCGATTTCCTTAATTCATTTAAAATATTTACATGCGAATACTGATATCGCTTTAATGGCCATTTCTTAACCTTTTCTAGGTTTTCTTAGTTTCTTCTGTAACATAATTAAAGTTACCGCCACAGACGAGAAAAGAAGTTCGTTTTCCATTTTACAGGACACGTATTGAATTTTTGAGCACGTCTTTATCGTTCCATTTCAAATGTATAAATGATCGATCGTAACGACCAATCGCTTCGTGTATGAGCGGCAACACTACAGATCAATCGTTTCGATCGGTCGGTAGCGATGGATCGCAACGATGAATTGTACCGTATATGGGGGGCTTAAGGGCCCAGATCGTGAAAATCACCGAAAAGAGTGTTACGATTTTTCATATTTAACCTATTTACATATGATTAATAACAACGATAATTTGTATATATTAAAATGAAAGACCAAAAATGATGTTAGTGCTAATTTTAACTCTTAAAACCCTGTAGTTGTTATATAATAAACGTCAACAAACGCACAAAATTGAGAAAAAATTCGAAAACCTGCCTTCGTATTTTTCAGATTTAACCCAATAAATCAACACAAATTGATAAAAAGAAACACTTTTTGAACACTGAAAAAGCCAATAAATATAACCAAAAATGCAAAAATGCAAAAATCATCTTTTACGAAACTACTGCAATAGCTTGGAGAAATTGTCGAAAGACACTAAGTATCCTTGCGAGTTGCGGAAATTCCTAAAAGAAAGGTATTTGCGTTTAAGAACGGGTGTAAAATGCGCGATTAAATATTGGGTGGATCAAAATCAGTCACTCGAAGAAAAAATAAAAAATCTTAGTGAAGATATTCTAAATGGTCCACAACACGTATTTGGTAATCACCAACATTGCAAGGAGTATTTTTGTAGACCTGACACTCGTCGAATAGAACCTGTTGGGTTACTTCCAGCAATTGTTGGATGCGGATTAATGGACGCGGTAGAAATTTTAAGTAAAAGACTGTCATATCATTCTAGAAGTTTAATTCATAATTGCACAAGTAATATAGTTGAAAGTTTTAACGGAGTAATTGCCAAATTAGTTGGGGGTAAGCGTGTAAATTATTCTTCCCGTGGTTCTTATGCGGGCCGATGCGCAGCTGCTGTTGTGTCTTTTAATACGGGATCGATTCATAGTAAAACTCATGAAGTCATATTTAAATCTAGTCCTAATCCTTTGATCGCGAAAGTGGAAAATAGTAATCGTAGAAACCGTTTAATTGCTAAACCTAAATTAAGATTGAAAAAAAGCCACAGCGCTGTATCGAAAGACGCTCACTATGGACCAAACTGCGAAAAACCTGATCTGAGTCCAGAATTATATGAGAAAGCCAAGTCATCTTTTTTAGTTGATTTAAAGTTGTCTTGTGCTGAAAGAGAGGATGAGTACATGATGAGGACCCATTTGCAAAGAAGTAGTGCTGAGTGGATGAGTACAAGGAGAAAATTACTAACCTCATCATCGTTCGGGGAAGTTTGTAAAAAACGAGAGAGCACAAGTTGTGCTGCTCTTGTTTGTAAAATCGTTTATGGTAGTAATATCTCCAGTTTGCCTGCTGTACGGTACGGTATCGAAAACGAAGAAACTGCAATTAGACAGTTAGAAATTCAAGAGAATATTAGTATACAAGGTTGCGGTTTGTTCGTCGACGATCAATATGAATTTCTTGGTACTACACCAGATGGCATTTATGCAAACGGTTTAATTGAAATTAAGTGCCCACATTCTTTAGCTGGCATGACTCTTGATGAAGCAATGGCCAAACATACCTTTTGGGTTAAGGACAAGGCTTCCAAGGGTTATGTCATAAATAAAAATCATTACTGGTATTTCCAAATTCAGGGACAGCTACATATAACTAAAAGAAACGTTTGCATGCTTGGCATCTGGTTTGGTGCTACTGTACCTATGAAAGTTTATATTATAGAAAAGGACGACAAATTTTGGAAGGAGAAAATGGAGATGAAATTAGTTAGGTTTTATTACGATTGCCTCCTTCCAGAATTAGTTGATCCTCGGCAGTCACGAAGCATGCCTATTCGTGACCCGCCCAATGTCATAGAGGCTATGAAAGAGAGGAAAGAAAGAGCTTTACGTGTTTTGAAAGAGAAGAACGTCTAATGATTTTGAAAGAGACTGAGGTAACTTAACTACCCAGCCGGTCGATTCACGTAAACACGCCAGTTCAAAAGTCGTTTTAACTTAGAAACTTAGAAATCGCCTTTTGGTTTTCTGTTTTTAACGCACTTACTTATCTAGTCTTGGATTGTCATAAATCTTCCAATAGCTCAATTTCTATACAATTCCTATACGATTTTGAAGAGTTACCTGGTGTAAACCCAAGGTCCGATCCTAATGAAATTAAAATGTGACCACACGGGATCACCAGCTTTCAAATAAAAAAAAAAATCATCAAAATCGGTTCAAAAAATACAGCGAATTGAGAATCTTCTTCTTTTTTTAAGTCGGTTAAAAAGTGTGCGAAGTGACATTTTTAAGTCACTACGCTACGGTTTTTATTACGTGAATCGGGCAGCTGGTAACATTTTCATTCTGATAGGTTTTGCAATAGCAATTGATTTTATCATCAAATTAGTAGAAATCAGAATTTGATCAGTAATCATTAAAATGAAAAAAACATTAGAAACTCTTAAACTCATATTTTGTTATTGTTTACTTTCGTTTAATTAAGTATATGAATAATTTATAAATTTCATGTTTGTTTATAACTAATTTTTGTACAACCCTAGCACGCTTTTTAGGTGGCGACTCATATTTTGTTTACTTTTAATTATATGAACCATTTTTATACTTGTGTTTCATTTATTGACAATTTTTTGTACAACCCTAGAAGATTTTTTAGATTGCGAGGTGATCGTAAGCAAAAAGTATTTGAGTTTACGCAATAGGCACATTTCCTTGCGTAGATATAAACACTAGCGAGGAAAGGCGTGATGTTATTTCGACCGTACTTCCTACTGAATTTGCAATTATTTTATTGAATGAAAATTTTACGAAATAAGAATAAACTTTGGTAGTAAAATTACAAATAAATACATAGGTACTCGTAGTTGGAATTTTAGGTAAGTAGAATACAAAAAGGTCAGTCCGGACCTGCTCTTGATTGTTTATTATAAATAGAAAATCATAAAAATTGTGTCTCAAACTACTCTTATTTATTTATCTAGTAATTAGGATCATTTTATAACGAAAACTACTCTTGGAATATTTTACAAATAGGCAGTCGTTTATTTCCAATAATTCAACATTTTTGTTATGCTGTAAATATTCAACTTCAATAACAATAACTCAACGTGGAACGTTTGTCGCAAAACATTTTCAAAATCGCGCTCTCTGGGTCATTCACCCGCCCGTCGGATGATTCGGGCAACAATAGCGCTGCTGTCGCTCAAAATCGACTTTATCCGTGCGCGGTCTGGGCCCTTAAGCTAATACCTGCGTCAGCGTCAAATAGTTTTCTTGTCCCCAATTCCCACGGGTCCCCATTACAGGGATATGAAGTAGCCTTATGTTATTCCGTCTGCAATTTGATTACATTAGGAAGACCTATGACGACCTAAGGCTATTCGAACGGCGAATAATTTTGCTACAAACTATTATGCATCAGTAGGTTGAGATTAAACTAGACCTTAATCGGTTATTAAAAATTAATTTACTATTATTAACACACCTATAGGTGCATAGGTATTAAATCACTCCCCTTTCTCAAAACTCGGCAGACTTGTTTCAGTGGCACAAAGAGGTGCTGGACTACGAAGAAACCGAGGCTCAGCGGTCTCAACTCATCCATGATGTCATGAATTTGAGCTACTAAAATGAGGAAACGCCATCATCGGAGCAACGGATAATCAGATCAGATCGGATAATCGGATAACTGGGCACGGATGTAAGTATCTGTGGCGCATCCATCGCGAAGTTACTCCGCAGCGAGACTTTCGGTACAGTACTTTAAGTACTTCCGGCTTTCCACAAGTCCACACGTTGGCGGAGTGCACAGTATGGGTGAGTTAACGTCGCCGGGACCTCGTCGTGAATACTCTCTTGATGGAGACCTTGATACGAGCCATGTTCACCAGCCGGAGAAAGTGGAAAGTGGCCGTTTCCGTCTACGAGTAGGCTATGCTCGCGAAGGATGCGGCCGAGGAGGTGAGACAGCGTACCGTCCCCTCTAAGTTCTGAAGATTTACTCGCAGAAGTTTCGACCTCCATGATCGGGAGTCTAAAGACGGCGCGGCGGATTGGAAACCCACCGTCCTCAGACGTTAGGGCGGTCATTAAAAAAGGGGTGCGTAATGGGGTGAGCCTATAACCACTAACTGGTATTTTAATGTCTGCCAGATTCTCGTTCACTGATCAGCAGGTTCTCCACTTGCAGGCTTCCGGCTGTAAGGTATACTGGTGCTTTTTTTTAAATTCATATGGCCGCGGTCGCTCTTACTTCCATTGCTGAGCGCCTCTGGTTAGCACTCAGAGAATTTCCAGTGGAGCCCGGTATACTGTTGTTCACGTAAAAGGATAGCTGGGCGAGAGTGGGAGGTGTGTGTCGTTACTCTCGCTCTTACTCGCTGTTACCGCCATATAGATCGATAAATCGTCTACTGCGCAGCTTCAGCGTTCTTTTTATATGACGTGAGGTATAGGCATAGTATAGATAGGTATCTGGTAGCCTATTTCGTTTCCTAGTCATCCATTCATGTTTAAAAATTCACCGAAATGAATTTTGGGGCTTAGACTTGAAGCTACGAGTACAACATAACTCGAAATACTTAGGTAGGTGACACATTAGCTACGTGAACGCTGGAACTCTACCAATGCGGTACCTACGAGATATATTGATCAAGCAAGTATCTACATTTCCTGCATTAACGACCTCTATTTGCCGTAACCAACTTCAAGGTCCATACAGACATGGTAACTCACCCTGCAACGTTCATTCTGTGGTTAGGTGCTGCAACATTATAGGTTTACGTGCACTGTATTATCAATTAGTAGTACCTACCTACCTATATTAAGGGCATCAATATTGAAAAGATCACTGATACTTTACTACACGAACAGGAATATAAAATTTAACTAAGTTCTTACCTACATATTTCGGGGAACTTCGTGTCACCTCTCTACGTTTAAAATTTAAACCTTCCTAACCAAATTGGTCCAGCCAATCTAGTTTTATCTATAATTAGTGGACGCTCGCTGCTTTGCCCACTTGACAAATTTTGTACTTACACATAAACCTTCCATGAGAACCACTATCCATTGATGAAAACCGCGTCAACATCCTTTGCATACTTTTAAATATCTAAGCTTACACGAATTCGATTTAGTTTTATAATATGTAGTTATAATGTAATGGTAATTAATAATAATATGATGTAACCAGGGCGGAGGGACTTACAAAGAATGATAATTTTCATTTTAGGTGGTGTCATCTCTATTCTTTGGTTCGCGTTCATCATTCACCGAGCCTTTTCCCAACTCAGTTGGGGTCGGCTTTCCAGTCTAACTGTGATTCGGCTGAACTTGGATATTTTCCGTGAAGCGACTGCCATCTGACCTTCACAACCCATGGGCGATATCGAAGTTCTGTAGTTAGACCGGTCGGATTTTTGATTTAGGGCTCCAAGTACCCCTAACGACTGCCATAGATGTTAGTATGACAACCGGGACCGACGGGTTAACGTGCTCTCCGAGGCACGGACTATATACTGGATACTCGTAGTTCCGTCTCGGTTATAAGTACAGACGTACGTATATATAGGTATAGATGTATATCTATATGTATAGATCCAAAGCTTTGGACAAACGTTTCCAGAGGGCGCTGGTGGAAAAAAAGCTTCCACTTGTCTCTCTATTGCCAGTACCTCAGGGCCGAGCCGCCCCTGTGTGCGAATGTGTGCGGCGCACACAGGCGCCAAGAAGATAGGGGCGCCCGCGCCGCCCCACCGAAATTATTTTGGACGATGTATTCTTTATAGTAGAGTAGGTACCTATCGATAAGTAAGTAACCTACATACTTAATGCATTGTACGAGTACAAGGCTACTCCAAGATAATATTCACGTTTGCTGTTTTACAACTGGGCTGTTTAGTTTACATTAATTAGGTACCTACGAGCTAAAATCAAAGAACTGCGCTGTGCTTAGATCAATTTCATCAAGGCGCGCCCGCCGTGAGTTTGTTTATGAACGCAACCCGATGCGGTACGTGTGCCGCAAGCCGAGAGGAGCCACGGGAATTCCCCGATTTTAACGATCGAGAGAGCCAAAATAATTGAACAATCCTTTAATCGAAAGTGTGTGCAAAGTGGCAAAAATTGCTTTGTTATAAAAATTAAAATAATAATCTAGTATGTTATTTATAATATTCTCAGGGAATTAACACGAATCATACCGATAGATGTGCACAGGTAGTACATACCTTTTGTACCTGACGTTTTGATCAGGGTTACACCAGTCGTGGTTACCTGGTCGAAGCGTCAGACACAAAAGGTACCTCTGTACCTCTGTGCATAGGTGATAAAAATACAATTATAATAAATTTATAATATAAGTATTACGGCTGTACTCTACCATCCACTTCCTAAGAATCATTTGCACAACAAGTGCAGGAGATGGCAGCGGCGGCCAGCGTGGACGACACAGTGGTTGGAGCTCCCAGTGGGGCGCCTACCGACACACTGTTCTGGGCTGGGTGACTCATCAGCTCCAGTAGATCCAGCAAAGTGGGTGCGTGATCACACCGTCTGGTATCCGTGTGAACCCGTATACCGACATCTGCTGCAGTACGTGCTAGTGTGTTAGTACGGGACAAGACGCAGGGGCTAGCTTCGTCTAGAACTGTGTGTTTAGATGGGAGCCGACCCGCTGGATGGAAGGGTTCCAAAACCCCACTGCTGCGTGGTCACCGGGACCCGCACCGGTCACCACCCGGCATGCGGCACAGAACACACATCAGAATTATCCTCGACCTAGTGGGGCAGCCTCCTGGCGGTGGTTGTTTAGGTTAGGCGCTGTGTTACTCGCTAAACCATGCTCTAAGCCATGGTCTCCAGCGCGAGTAGGTGGAACGCGGCCGTATCCTTCTGCGAGCAAGTCATGCTGCCTGAGGACGGTGGGTGGGATAGCCACCCGCCGCGCCGTCCTTACAGAAGCAGGCTACAAGGGAGGGGAATGAGATTCACTCACCGACGCGGGATGAAACCCAACCCCAACGACGCGGGATGAAACCCAACCCCAACGACGCGGGATTTTCATTCCGACCAAACCCCTGAAGATGCCACACAGGTGGCCAAAGTCCGCCGGGCACCCCTGGAAATACTTCTGGTGTCACCAGAAAAAAAATGGCGCTGTATTAAGCGGGCAGCCAGCGGCACAAAAGTTTCCAAGGGCCTTCCTAGCCAGGGCGGGTCGACCGGTCGAATCACACCACCCACACATAATTGACTGCACTGCACACCCACTGGTGCCATGCCTGATGCACCACATACATCGCCCGGTCCCAGCTGTGCAGCATCTAAACCACCAACACAACCCAACCTGGGCTGGGTTACTCGAGGGGCTTTATAACAGCTGCATGAGGGTAGGTACTTACACTGATGTTCCACCTGGTACCTACCCACGTAGAGGCCGAGGTATGGATACCGTGAATTCACATTGCCTCGTTCGTTGATTAGCAAGTGCGCCGCTTGCAGATGAGGTCACTGGGACCTGAGACGTTAGAATGGCCCCTAAAACCGATTCGCGTTTAATTTTTCGCAGTAATTGGCAAGCGAATTGGTTTTATATAATTTAAAAAAAAAGACTGAAACATGAAAATTCATAAAAAAAAGCGCTTCATAGGGTTCGCACACAGGCGCTGCCAGGGGTCGGTGCGGCCCTGCAGTACCTATATTACCTACTTTAAGGATGTAACTAGCTCATGGTCGTGGCATGGCTCTTGGCTCCACCTACTGGTATAGAGGTGTAAATAAAACGCATTAAAAATTATAAATTATATATTGAATTTTAAGTAAGTGATTAACAGTAGACAAAACATACCAACTTATTTCCATTTATTTAAACATTCTCATTAGGTACCTACCTAACTATTATTATATTTTACAGTGCCCGGGAATTAACGCGAACATGGCGTAGGCGGTATAACCGGCCGAAACGTTAGGTAGTTTGTCACTTAGTTGACTGAGCAAAGTGCCTACATTTCTCATCTACGTCCAAGACCATCGACCTCCATGATCGAAGCCTGAAGACGGCGGGCTGGCCACCCGCCATCCTTACAGAAGCAGGCTAGAAGGGTTCACATACTGACGCGGGATATACGCTACCCAACCCGAAACAGAGGCCACACAGGTGGCCAAAGTCCGTCGGTCGCTATTGAATATTCTTCCTAGTCCTAACCAGAGTCGCTCGGCAATGGACGTAGGGGCGGCCACGGCATTTGGACGCGGTTTTAACAAAGAAAAAAACGCCTAAATTTAGTCGCGAGGTCTACGGAACTACCAGTGCATAATAAATAGCAATAAGCAAGATCGGTATCTAGGTAATGACAGATAGAAGGAATTCTGTTTAAAACTAAATTAAATAAAATGTATTGTGAGTAAGAATAAACTTCTATCGCTATCTATAACTGCCGGTTGGCTATCCAGTCTAACTGCGATTCGGCTAAACTTCGATATTTTCCGTGAAGCGACTACCATCGGACCTTCACAATCACAACCCATGGGCGATATCAGAGTTCTGTAGATAGACCGGTCGTATTTTTGATTTAGGGCCAACTAGTCCAACTACCTCTAACGAATGCCATAGATGTTTGTGTTTGTATTACAACCGGGACCGACAGCTTAACGTGCTCTCCGAGGCACGGTGGGGTCTCAGTGTCTTAAGAAATGATCACCCATCCTTTGACCGGTCTGAGTCGATGTTGCTTAACCTTTGCAATGTGTTAACATTGTCTGTTACCACTAGACCACGAGCCCCTCTTCTTAGAATAAACTTCCTATCCTACTAATACCTATTAGGGGAAAGCTTGTACGAGTATGAATGTAAGTATAACTCTTTCACACGAAAACTACAAAACGGATTTTATTTAAACTCGACTCGAATGTAGTTTATTTCATACACGGTAATGTGGTCCCATGAGAATTGAGAACAAGACATTTTTTTCACGCGGTTACGCGAGCAAATCCCTGGCAGTAAGGTACCCTTGCAGTATGGTACCATTTTATCCATCTTTGCTACCTACCTGATATCTCCGGAAGGAACCATAGCCGACACTTCATACTTACTGACCGTTTTCACCTGTGTTGGGAACAGGCTCTGAGAAATTTCCAGCCTTTATAACGTGAGCCTTTATAACGCCTTTATGTCTGTCAGTTAAAGGCTCTCGGTATTGGCCAAAGTCCGCCGGGCACTACTGGAAATTCTCTCAGTGCTAACCGGAAGCGCTCGGCAATGGACGTAGGTGCGGCCGCGTCCTTGGGGCGCGGATAAAAAAAAAAGGTCTCTCGGTATATAATGTTGTTTCGATTTTCAGATATTTCGGAACTGTTGCAAGCGCCGTAACCAAGAAGAAACTGATTGGCCATTTTCACATTGCACGATAACGACACATGATATCGTCTATAAAATCGTGACGATATCGTAAGTAGCCGCAGTAACTTTAAGGTAAGACTGTAAATTATCGTGACGTTATCGTCACGTTATTGTGGACGATATCGTGAGGATATCGTGCAATGTGAAAACGCTCATTGGGTAGGGACTCAACCTACTTTAGTTTCTGGGCGAGCGGCGGCGTGGCACGGCCGCGGTTGTCGGTGAAAACGTAGGTACATACCTACTTTGACGATTTTGGCAAATAAAAAAAAAACAAAAAAGCCTAATAGCATTGCATCAGAATGAGTTTGTCGAATCTATGATATCGCAGAAAATGTCGATCAGGTGATCCAATTTTCACATTTTATAAAATTTCCTTCGATAACTATTATTGACATACTCAATGTTCGTTTCAAAGTAAAAAGAAAGAGACGCGCGCGTCTCGTACCTGTCTTATCTGTTAGTAGCATCTAGGTATACTTGTAACGGAGTGGATATTGCGCCATGGTGCCCTAATGGCTTTACCTTAATAGGGAGGTAGGATACTCTCCATTACTTTGCGACCTCTGTATTCTAGTAATGATTGGGCCCATATTTCGTAGGGTTCTTATAATATATTTCTTTTCCTTGAATGAGCTTAAACGTAACTCACTACATAATGTTCGCGTTAATACCCGTACACAATGCAGAAATATTTACATTCTAGACATTGATTCTCATACTCTATCTAGGTCTTACTCGAACATTGTATCCATCGGCAAGTGAGACAGATATACCAACATGAAGTTTGTTCAGATCATCTGCTGTACCAACTGGCTCCAACTTCACGTGTCGAAGAACCCACACTACGATAGTTTTGACGAGTGCGGTAGCGTATACGCGACCTGCAATAAAATATTTCTTTTGTATATTTGCACTGATTGGGCGTTTTTACATTGCACGATAACGACACACGATATCGTCCACAATATCGTGATGATATCGTAAGTAGCAGCAGTAACTTTAACGTAAGAATGTAAACCAGTACTAATTTAAATCATAAAATTGAAAAAAAAAGTACGTAAAAAAATCGACTTCAGAAATTATCCTACTAATATTATAAACGCGAAGTAAGTATGTAAGTATGTATGTATGTATGTATGTATGGATGGATGGATGTTTGTTACTCTTCACGTAAAAACTACTGAATGGATTTTAATGAAACTTTACAATAATATAGCCTATACATCAGAATAACACATAGGCTACTATTTATAAAGATATTGTGTGAATTGTTCAAAATATGACGCGGCGCGACGAGAACGGGAAAAAATCCAAATTACCACACGGACGAAGTCGCGGGCGACCACTAGTAAGGTATAACTTAATAAAGATTTAATTTACTACGAGTACCACTTTTTTGCAAACCTAATAATTATGGACATACTAACTTTGAATATGAATAAAATACTATATTATTTAAAGCAATGGTAAGTAAAATATTAAAAAAAAAACACTTTAAACTTATTTTAAATTTCTTAATAGCACTATTTTTCGGAGGATTAAAAAAGACAACAAAACGTCGACAATTGTTTCGCCTCTAAACGAAGCATTATCAAGACTGTCTCAGAGAGAACAGCAAAATTTGTGGTTAGAACATATTTGCTTATAAGTAAACGTGTGCAAATTTCATTATCGCGATGTAGGATTTTTTCACAATAACTAACGTGGGTAGAAACCTCAGATCTTGCTAACTAAGTACCCAAAAATAGGTATTCACCAATACAAGACTTCATCTTATTAATTTTCAACAAATTGTGTAGAAATGCCAAATGACACATACAAACCAACAACCAACTAATGTGTCTGTCTGTTTACAACCAGATTAAGTAAGGGAGACGTGTGAAAATCTATTTGTTCATTGAGTAAGGTGTCCGCATCTCTTCTCACTATTTCTAGCCTTTCCCAAACACTCAGCTTGAACCCTTTCTCACATAAACGTAAAACTTTAAAGGTGTTACTATTGTTCAAGGGGTGACCAGTGTCAAGGAGGTGCTTCGCGAAGAGGGACTTCTCAGGACAACCGTTGCGGTACGCCGCCGTATGCTCCTTATATCTGATCTCAAAGGACCTGCCCGTCTGCCCCACATACTTCATATCACATCCATCAACTATATTATTTGTATATGTTACCTATTCATGTTTTAAATTGGTGCCAAGCCAAATGTTTGCGTACACTCGCCGCGCGTGACTTTGAGCGCGATAGCTTTAAATTGTTTATAACATCATTTTTATTTTGTTTAGGACTCGGTACCAACTTTAAACATATCAATAGGTATCACACACAAAATCTAGTCTCAAACTAAGCAGAGCTTGTAGTAGAAGTGCTAGATAAACTGATATAAATACTTTTACATATACATTGTTTTTTGTAAATACATACTTATTATACATAGGGAACACCTAGACTTAGATACAAACGTATGTGTCATCACGTAAAGTTTGTCCCGACCGGAAATCGAACCCGAGACTCCGGCGTCGAAAGCGGATGCACTACCAGACAGTAGTTACTACAGTAGGATTTTTCTAGTTTATTCAGTACGTTGATTTTTATTGTCGCTAGGAGACGTCCGCGCCTTCGCCCGCTTGACAAAATTTATTCAGAAAACCTTCCTTGAGAACCACCCTATATATCTTTTGGTGAAAACTGTGTCAAAATCCGTTGGGTAGGTAGTATTAAATATCTAAGTTAAGTAACATACTTACAGACGGAAGTGACTTTATTTTATAATATATTATTATAAAATACATATAAAATATGTATTAATATTGATACATATTCGAAAAGATTAGAATTATAGAAGTTTATTTTAAATTATACATTCATCTGTACATTGCTATTTTGAAGTAAATACAGCCAGAGCTCAGAGCTGTATCAAACAATACGAACGAGCGAACTGCTTTTGACTGATTCGAGCTGAGAGCTGACGAACTAGAAGAGCGAACTAGTTTGTTAATGATCGGCGACCTAAATTGAGCGAGATAACAGATGCAGCAGCTGTTCTCTTTGAGACAGTCTTGATAATGCCTCGTGAGTAGGTGAAACATGTCGACGTTTAGAATGTCGTCATATGTTTCACCTACCTAAAAGGAAGGCGTCTCCATCCGCCCGGTGGTGTCCAGCATCGGTTCCCCGTCATATGATCTAGCAAAATCACTTAATAACATCCTTAGGGGGAAGACTGCCTTTTCGCCTCGTTATAGTCTTAAAAATACCACTGACTTAATCAATCGTATACGGGATATCAAGCTTCCCCCTAGTGCAAGGTTGCTTTCACTGGATGTCGATAACTTGTTTACTAATGTCCCTTACGAGGAATGTTTAACAATACTTAAAGATCTTTTTGAAAAACAGCGTCTACATCCAGGGGAGGCGGCTGAGCTAATCGATTTAACTTCTTCATGAACCAAAACTATTTTCAATTCAACAACAAGTACTATCTATTTAAGCATGGACTGGCGATGGGTTCACCTTTGAGCCCATTTCTGGCCGATGTTTTTATGGATAGGTTTGAAAATAGTTACATTGTAGGTAACGAAAACATCCATTATTATTATAGGTACGTTGACGATATATTGTTGTGTTGGCAGGGCACCGATGTGGAACTTACGGATTTCTTATCTCATTTGAATAGTGTTCACCCTAAAATCAAATTCAAACTCGAGTTAGAGAAGGACAGGTCCATAATTTTTTTAGATTTGACCATTACTAGAAATGAGGGTGGGCATGAATTCCGGATCTTTCGCAAACCCACTCATACTGACACAGTAATTCCTGCCACTTCCTGTCATCCTTGCCGCCTTCCACAGCTATGTTCACAGGCTATTTTCGGTTCCACTTTCTCAAATAAATTTTAACCGCGAATTCAATATTATTTATCAAATTGCTAAATCTAATGGTTACAGTACCAAGCTTGTAGACAACTTAGTTGGAAGGCGGCGAGCCTCAATTACGCGTAGTTTACTATATGCTGTTCCCCCGGATCGTGACGTCCATCGGTATAGAGCTAGTCTAACTTATTTAGGTCCGATATCTGATAAAGTTGCCAAAATTTTACGTAAAAATAATATTCATGTCGCGTTTAGAACGGACAACACTATCCGGAGAAATATTTGCAATGTTAAGGAGAAAATTGGGGATGACAGGAAGTCAGTTGTGTATAGGCTTAAGTGTGGGGATTGTGAGGGTGTTTATATTGGCCAAACCGGCCGTAGCTTCGCGACGCGGTATAAAGAACATATATCAGCTTTTAGAAACAATCGCCCAGAACGGTCTCATTTCGCAAAACATTTGTTGGATTCCGGTCACTCCCTACCTAATCCCCACACTTATGACGTTCTGCACACCTGCAACAAAGGACTGAGGCTTTCGGTTTTGGAACAATTAGAAATCTACAAACATAGACGCTTGAACCCTAATATTTTAAATGATCAACTTAATTTCGCCTCTTTCCCTTTGCTGCGGGTAGCTATACGTCATTCAAACAATGGTGGTGGGTAGACATAAAATAATTTGGTATTATGGTTGTGGGTAGAAATAAAAACTCTCTAACTACTCTTTCTCCGTTCATGCCGTCAGACTGTGGAACGCTCTTCCAACCGATATAAGGAACTGTAGAACTGTTTCTGGCTTCAAGAAGAGAGTCAAGGAACACTATCTCGCTTCCTTACCTTAATTATTGTACGTCTATGTATGTTTATATATCTTTTTATGTATGTATTTGTGTATTTATGTAGTTATAGTTTATGTAAGTTTATTAACCTGCACACACATCAGGACCTGTTTGCATCACGATCTCCTCTCTTAGGCCCACTGGAAGAGATCTCTTTAGAGATAAGTGGCGCCATTGTATACATGTTTAGTTTGTATCCATTTACTGTTTTATTTACTGTGTGTGTACAAAAAAAAAATATAAAAAAAGACCTAGGATATAAATAGGTGCGGTTTACGAGTTGTGGCTCATTCGGTCGCCGTGCGCCGAGCCATCGACATCTCCTGATGATGCCCCTGGTTGGGCGCGAAACACGTGTCGAGGTTTTTATTATTTTTTGCACGATAACACAACTCTCATATTTATTCTATTTTCAAAATTATTTCTCTATTCTTTCGGCCTAAGTGGGTTTGGAGGGCGGACTTGTGCATGAATAAATACGAGAGTTGGGTAATTTGCATGTGGCGGAATATTGCAAAGTAGTTAGATTTATTTAATTTAACTATGGACTTCCGAAAAGTAACGCCTGATAGTATTAACTCTATATATTATGTGGAATATGTAGGTATACACACACACACACACACGCATATAGGCGTGTGTGTATTTTTAGTCCCACGTAATAGGGGGCAAGCTATTGCCGTCACTATTTATAATAGGTATATGTATACCTACATGGACCACATATTATTGACATATATTATGGTCCTCGTTTTTTTAAAACCAACTCGTCTTCTAATACAGCAGTTTCATAAACTACTAAAATGTGGTATCCTAGTTTATTGATAAAATCAATATTTCAACATTGTAAGGAAGGGAGCTTGCGAGGAATACAAATGAAAAAAGTTGTGGACTTATCAAGAACATTTGACGGAGTTCCTGCCTTTATTATAACAAGTCTTATGAAACATACTCTACACTGGTTCTAAAATGTGTCAGTGGGCATTAAATAAACATCTAATTAAACATATTACGCCAGTGCAACTTCTTGGTCGAATACATACACAAATCAACAATAAGGCTTTGACATGAATAACAAGAACATTTGGCGAATGCTGGAAGATTATAACCGACTTGAAGCACGTATAAAACATCTCGTTGCAAGAATATATGTAACAGAAAGGGTTGCCACAGAAGATACGGTTGAAACTCACCGGTTCCCATACCACAGGAGGGAGAATCTCACTGATGTTTAATTATATTTTACAAACGTCGTCCCTCGTCGAAGCATATCTTGTCCATAAAGCGAAGGCGTAACCGATACGATTAGATCATGACATATCCTCAAACCGCATTAGCATCCAATAACCTTCGATTTGGTGGCTTCCACGATACCCGTAATAGACGTAGGCTCGCCTACGATTAATATCTCAGATATTAATCTTAGGCGAGCAAGGAGAGATATGAAATTCTAATCCTCATATGAAACGCTATTATTAAAAATTACTAGTTAAAAACCTTACAAGTTATAAATGCCATATTTAGATCCAGAAGAACTCAAGAGAATCTTCTGTATCTATCAGGTGAACAAAAGAACAGATTGATGGCCCGGTCCTTTCTTTTATGACAATCGGTACCTGTTTTAAACCTCTGATGATAACTCAATACACATTTAAACGGTATTTTAAACCTCTGAAAACTCATTATGAATAAGAGGGGGTAATTATTCACAATGTAGAAACTACAATGTCATTAAATAGCTACAATATATACCTGCTTACAGTAAACAGCTCAAAGATATATGTGTTATACCTAGTACGCTATGCAAGTTCCTACACAAAGTTTAAATAGACACGTAACACCAAAACGCTACAAATTTCTACTGACCTTCTTGACAAAAACAGGTAAGTATTTGGTATAAAGTTAATCCAATCAAGTTTCCAAATAGTGTTTTCTTGAATCAAAATAACAACTAAACTTACATTAGTATGTAAAAATAAACATTATCTTTATTTTCTTAGAAAATGATAATCTTTTCTTGAGTATTGCAATACAGTATTTTTTGAAAATAAGATTTAAGTATTTTTGCCATCCCTCTGATGCACCCTATAAGTATTAAACAATGGACAGGGATTTAATTATAAAATATGAATTTATATATTTTAAAATAAACAATATCACTTAATAAAAATATTGGAAATAAACACTCAATAATAAATATTAGAAGGCTCTTATTTGGTTCAGGTAACTTATGCGACGCACTTTATATATACTTTTTTAAAGTTTAGCGTTTTATACACATTACACTGCACTGCACTTTATTATAGTCAATTGTCCGCAGTTTTCTGTCTTCTTTCTAACAGTAGAGACTCTGTACAATAAGCACGGGTGGAAGTGGTAACACGGAGAGAACATGACATGTATAAATCCTTGCTGCTCTCCTTGCTCGCCTACGATGAATATTCTTGAGATTCAAAGGGTCACTCGATAGTAAGACACTCAGTTGTAAGCAAAGACGTTGTAAGCCACAAAATCGAAGAATATGTGATGCTAATGCGGCTTGAAGATGTGCCATGATGTAGGTAATTACGGGTAGACATTATAAAGCGAACACGATTATTTGGAAATGTCAGGCGGAATGGCCGTGTGTATCGATTACGGCTTCGCCTTTTAGACAAGATATGCTTTGATTTTATACGAGATACGACGTTTGTAAAATACAATTAAACATCAGTGAGTTTCTACCACCTGTGGTAAGGCACCGGTGAGTTTCAATCGTACCTTCTCTGCCAACCCCTTCTGTTATATATATTCTTGCAACGAGTTGTTTTATACGTGCTTCAAGTCGGCGATAGTCTTCCAGCATTTGCAAAATGTATTGGTTATTAATGTCGAAGCCTTAGCGTGGGTTTGTGTAGGTATTCGACCAAGGGGTCGCACTGCCGTATTGTTTAATTGGATGTTTATCTACTGTCCACTGAAACATTTTACAACCAGGGTATCGTATGTTTCATATGACTTGTCATAATAAACGCCCGAACTCCGTGGAATGTTCTTGATAAGTCCACTACTTTTTTCATTTACAAAAGAAGGCGCATGCGTGAAATGTATTTCACGCATGCGCCTTCCTTAGAATGTTGAAATATTGATTTTATGAATAAACGAGGATATGTATGTACCTACCACATCAGATATCTTATTTTTGAGTCTTATTTATACTTTTTGTAGTTTCATTTGTAATTCTTAAAATATTGAGTAGGGGATAGTTTTGTTTTTGATAACATAACTAATTAACCATGGACTTCTTATAATATCTCTATTATGCTATTAACCTAGGAAACATACAAACATCAGGAGAAATAATTCCTGTAGTATTTTTAAATTAGTACAATTATACCTTATAAAAGACCAGAAGAAGTAAAGGGTTTGTGCTATAAAATATATTCAAGGTTCACGTTTTGGGTATTTTAGATTTTCTCGGAAACGGTGAATTTTAGCAAAAAAATAGCCAATGATAAAGTTGTAACCTATAAAATTATCTACACTAATAAAAACACTTCAACTTTTTTCCTAACTATTTCCACTTCTGAGATATCGCGGTTACAAAATATCGAACGAGTTATATTTTACACGCTTTCCTGTCACGCTCCTATTAACAACCTAACTTGTGAGTTATGTTGATGATGAGATGTATAGGGCTAGCTTCGCGGAAACTAGGAATACTGAATAAGGTAAAGCGATTCTTTGCACCGCACCAGAGGTGTCTGCTGTACAAGACGCAGATTAGACCCTGCGTCGAATACTGCTCTCACGTCTGGGACGGCTCCGCGAAGTATTTGCTGGACGCTCTCGACGCTATGCAGCGACGGGCTATCCGTATTATAGATTGTCCGGAGGTAACGGGAAGCATTGAGCCGCTAGCTCAGCGCCGAACAATAGCTTCCTTGGCCGCATTCTACCGTATTTACCACGGCGAGTGTTCTGAAGAGCTCTTCAATCTGATCCCACCCTCTTCCTTCCGATCCCGAACAACGCGTGCCGGGCAGAGATGCCACTCCCACACAGTGGATAGCATGTTCGCGAGAACCGAACGTTTTAAACGTTCGTTTCTCTGCCGAACGATAGTGGCCTGGAACGCCCTGCCTGTGCACGTGTTTCCTCCCACATATAACCCTGGGTTCTTTAAGCGGAGCGTGAAGAGGCGCATCAGTAGGTCGTCAAGTTGAGGGCCACTCTCTATAGTATTGTGCGCTGTGAGAGTGGCCCACAATCGCTAGACGTCGTCACGACTTACCACCAGGCGGGCGGCGTCAATTTGGCGAACACAATATATATAAAAAAAAAGTGTACTCTACTTGTAGTTATGTTCATGAAAAGGTCACACAAATAATGAGTGTCAGAACAGCTTCCTAGCCTGATGGACTCTACGTCCCACTTCTGAATTCGGAAGACTCTATTTTGGATCAAAATCAAGAAGTGAAATCAACAAAAACCTGCCAAGTGCGAGTTAGATTCGCGCACGAAGGGTTCCGTAAAAAATCATATCTGTTGTATGGGAGCCCCCTTAAATATGTAGTTTTTTCTGGTTTTAGTAGTTGTTGTTACAGCACCTCGATGACTACCTCGGTGGCCCAATGGTACTATGTACGGACTGCCACGCTCGAGGTCTTGGGTTCGATTCCCGGGTCTGGTGGATAATGTATAATTCTCTTTAGAATTTTACCCAGATAATTATCCCAGAGTCTGGAACTTGTGCCCGGTAAATGACAATAGGCTCGCCCCCTATTACATGGGACCTAACATAGCTGGCGAGATGTGGGTGTCTTTGCACACCTCTGCCTACCACTTCGGGGAAAAAGGCATGATGCTATGTTATGTTATATGTTATGTTGTTACAGCAGCAACAGAAATACCTGCATCATTCAACAGCAGTCATTTCATGTCAGTCATGAGTCGGTTTAAGTTACAGCCTGGTGACAGACGGACAGACGGACGGAGGACAGCGGAGCCGGAGGGTTATGTTTTACCCTTTCGGTACGGAACCCTAAAAATGGAATAATTGGTTCATATCGTGTCAGCCAATAAGGGACCCCAATACACGCAGTGTCAAAAGACCGAATCTACACTACAGCTACTGGGAACATTATCGCTTTGGAAATAGCCGTAATTTCGCAGACTGAAAAAAAAAACGGCCCCATTTTTCTGTTCGTCTGACGTAATAGCTTAGGGAGAGAACCTATTACTGTTTTGGGGCACAAAAGAGATATTACCATCGGTCAACAGGTGAACCGCTTGCAAGAGACGTTGAGGGCTCTATCAACGTCTCTTGCAAGCGGTTCACATGTTGACCGATAAATCGAGGAAATATTAACACTGCAAAGTAGGTACCTAAACAATCCATAGGCCCCAAACTGAAGGGTACGAAGGCATTCGGGTCTCGTTTCTTGACATTCTCCTGCATGAATCTCTCCGGGTTCACAGTCCAGGGATCCTCCCAGTATTGAGGGTCACGGTGCAAATGGTGAATTGATATCACCAGTGAGGTTCCAGCTGGCAGGGTGTATTTGCCTGCAATTAGGTAACAGAATTTGTACTTATAAGCAGAGCTATACCAAATTTTGCCAGAAGTGTTGTGATAGACGGTCAGGTTATTGCCAATGCCTTCCGGATACCACACGCATATAAGATAGAAAATCAATGACCATGTTTTAGTCCAAATCCAAGTTCCAAGAGCCAACTGAATTACTGAAACTACATTAAAACTACAGGTAACCTATTGTGGAATCGGGAAAATTTATGTTTGCGAGAGCCTCATCCGGCATCAGTCTCAAAAAAATTGTAAATTCTTGTCTTGGTAGCTTGGTAGTTGTACTCGATTTTGGTGGGACTCTTTTAAGCTCTAAAATAACTAGGAGCTACGGTCGCTGCCGTGGTACTGCGCTGCAGCATGCAATTGAGCGAAGCGACTATTGTCATATTTTTGGTCAATAACTTTTTTGAAGGTCCTAAATCAAAATTCGGTCTCGAACAAAACCTGCTCCTGAGAATGCTTGATTTTTGAGGGAAAAAATCAATAAAATCGGTTGGGTAGTTGTCGAGAAACAATTTCACATCGAGTGGCATTTGAGTCACCTGATAAGGAGCTCCGCTCGCTACGCTCGCTTCGCTCAATAATGTTGGGACATTCTTGCTTGAGTGGGACACCCTGAGACGTCGTGAAGCTACAACATCCACGTATATCGTAGCTGTGGAATACGTACGATATACGTATCGTAAAGTGGCCCAATATTGGGTGAAGTGGCTGTAAGTGGCATGGTTATGGTAGAGGGATATTTCCAGCAGTGGACTACAGTGGGCTGATGATGATGTATACTTGTATGTGGATATACCTTCATTGATTGAAATTTCTTCCCCCACTGTTCTCTGAATGAGAGCCGCTATGGACAAACATCGAAGGGTTTCTTTGTACACCATGTCGAGATACTGGAGTTTTTTCAGCTGTTCATTGTTCACAGTGTCGTGGGGTCCTAGTACTTCTATAATTTCGTTGTATACGCGTTCCTGGAATTTTATAGATTGGTGGAAATGATGGCACTTGGACACACTAAACTTGTACTTTTCCGCTCAATCTACTGACGGTTTCGCCTCTCGCCATGATTGTGTCGTGAGGCAAAACCGGGCAGTATGAAATAAATTAAGTGGCAAGGTACAAGAAGTGTTTTTGTCCAATACGATTGAAACTGCCTTTGTCAGAACAGTAGGTATGTGTGCATTTCCGTTTAGTTTTACTTTAGGGGTTAAAAAGAAACGTACTTGCCAATCAGGGAGATGAGACAGGAAGGTGAGTACACCTGAAGCTATTTTAGCTGCTGCCTCTTGACTCTGAAAAAGATTAATCAAGCAACCAAATTTTTCATAAATTCAGCTATATAATACCAGCCCTTTACCATAGCGCTTGGAAGACTTTGTCGATAACCAATGATCATCATTCATTCACCGAGCCTTTTCCCAACTCAGTTGGGGTTGGCTTTCCAGTCTAAACTGCGATTTGGCTGAACTTTGATATTTTCCGTGAAGCGACTGCCATCTGACCTCCACGACCCATGGGCGATATCGATAACCAATGATGATGATTTAAAAAAATGTGTCGTGATATGTCAAACTCTTCCAATGCCATAAATGCTCAAATGGCAGGTACCTGCCGAACGATATGCAAAATCTGTTAGATTATTGATTTATTAAAAGTATCTCATCCTCTGTGATATAATTTTCCGGTTTTATAAGTAAGTAACTACCTATGTGAGGTCAAACTTATGATCAGCAGGTGTTATGTTTAGTTTGACTAACGAACAATAAAAACTACTACTAATAACAGTCTAGCTTTAGCTGTTTTATCTGAATTACTTGTTTGAAGATATAGTGCTATGTCGTATTTCTTTGTATAGCACCTACTATACCTAGAACAGCGTAACCTAGAATTGTGCCAGCCCTATGAGCATGGCTATGGTAAATGAGCAGAACAGAGCAACAAGCCTAAAGACAAAAGATCCCATGGAGGGGTCCCGGCTAAGAGACCTGCAGCCTCTAGAGAGATCGTACAGTAAGCTCTTATCATCCTGACGGCCAGAGTCTTCAATGGTATGTTTACAACAGACACGTTGCCGGCTGTCTGTTTCGCCTCCCATTGAGTTCAGTTCAGACTATTAATTTCATAAAATAATTATAGTGTATACCTAAATTAAATAGTAAGAATTACAATATACAAAATATACATAATTATAGACTAAAAATATTTACATTACAAAATATCGTTTAAAAAATCCACCGCGTCATTGCCGACTGGGATGTTTCCCAGAATGCTAGCTGTGTTGCCACGTTGGATGGCGATACTTATTCTTTGGGCCAGAAAATAGCCAGCCTTAGTAATTAAATAGTTAATTTTACCGTAGTAAACAATGTCATTGTATCAAATTTTAATTCCTGTTCATCCAATTCTCCTGATAGTATAAATCTGTCAACTATCCCTAAAACCTCTTCATCTGGTACGGTAGTTTCTAGAGCCTTCCTTCGCCTGTGCACTATATCACTGGTGACGTCATCGACCAGTTTACAGAAGTAGTCCTGTTTCTTCTTCCAGCCCAGCAGCCAGTATACAGGCGGTATTTGTAACCACCATTTCGTCATTTTTGCGAAGAGCAGGTCGTACAACCTATGTAAGAGATAGTTCAAATTTAGATGATATTTGGAAATAATACAGAATATAACGGAAAACCAGATGACCCAGATGATTATTAAACACGGCTCCATAGGCGTGGAACAGTGGTGGAAATGTCATCTATATAATTCCATAACCTTAAGTTTTCCTTTGAATCAAATTAAAATAGGTCATTAGTTTATAAGATAATATGAAAAGTTAGGAACTTGGGCTTTAAAATATTACTCACTTTACGAAATTGCCTTCGTGATGATATTACCTACATCGCTTTTGACCGACTGAGGAATGGTACGAATCAATCCTCATCTTTCAAAATCAGTTTAGGCGTTTCGGCAATAGGGCAAACTGAACTGTAGTTACCCCTAATACAACTCTACCAATCTCGTTATGGTCAGCAAAGGAATTGTGTATTTGTGTGAAGAAGTTATACAAATATTGGTACTTACTCCCTTGTGACTGCAACAATTTCGTCCAGCCTGTAAATATTCTGCGAATCTTTTTTAGAGAGACCCATCAGAGTTTCTGAAACAAAAAGAAATGTAAATGTTAAGAGTAGGTATCAGTGTAGAAATGGACGCCACCAGCTTATCTAAAAGGGCGTGAATCGAACAGCTACAGTCGCTTCCAAATTTTTTCGTCGCTTTCCGATATCTATCTGATCCTTGTGTCATTATCACTCTCATTATTGTTTGAGCATGGCAGTTTTGACTTCAGTCGATCGCAGAAAATGTCGGTAAAGTATTCATTTGTTTTTAATTTTCTGCGAGTTGATTGGTTATCGACTATACGAACGCTATGGCAAGGGGGCTGGGTTGTAGATTGTTAGGTCACTCTTAAATCGTACTTATGTCGGCAGCCTATTTGTAAAGTATTATCTTCGGTCATCTTCTTAGTAGTACTGTAACTTTTGGCGTGACCGTATAAAGCTGGCATCAACTGTTATGGTTATTTTTTTTTTGTTTGTTTGTATAACCATTGATTTATAAATATACTTTAAGTCAATGGTAATGACTCGGAAAAAGATGTTTTCACAATTATAAAAAGGGTAAGTACATTGTTAGCGAGTAACGTTGCATCACGCTACCGCAGCTGTTACGGCCAAACTATTATTGGCGAAACAGTAATGAAAATGTGGCAATAAAGGGGATATTAAAGATATCCTTTGAGAGCTTCGGTTGCGTACGCGGAAACTGTTACCTAATCATTATTTCAAAATTAATTCCGACTTACGATTAACACTTTGCGTAGTAAACTTTACGACGTCGTAATAAATATCGAAATCAATTGTGGGGTCTTTCTTGGCCAGTTCTATAGCCAATAGTTGGGCTTCAGAGTTGAATATCGGTGAGAAATGTTCAACAGTTTTCTTGTTGTATGATGGAGTTGCGATTTTCCGATGACTTCTCCAGGTCGTACCTGAAACGATAAGAAACTTACTTATGTTTTTTTTGGAATTTTTAGAATGTTACCAAATTCAATAGGTATGGAAATGTTTGGCGTTTCTCATTACCTATCTAACAGTAGTGCTATGAAGTTCTATTGAGCGAGCCTTGATGTTTAGGTTACCAATTGCTATTTATATTTTTGTTTGCAATAACCTTGTAGAGATACTTACCTACCTACAAATACTTACTTGCTTTTGTGAAATAGGTTGATGTTATCTCTATGGATACAAATTCTTTACACGTAATTGTATGTAGATCATGTGTAAGCGTTGTTCGCATTTAAATTACCCTCAAATGCGAGGAAAATTGTATCTCTTCCTACCTGTTCCATGTCGCAAGGATTACCTCGGTAAATTACTTAGTGGGATCCTCCTAAGTTTATGGTGCTTACAGAGGTATTTAGCTATTGATTTCTAAGGCTCTGTACTTAAATTCTAACTACATTTAAAGTAATTAAGATCCATCTTCGGTACTAAACACAAGCGCTTTCAACCTACATGCATTACAGCTATGGAAGGTGTTGCTAATAACAGTAAACGTATTTTTGGTTTCTGTAAGTACTTACCTACATATTCTTTCAAATATTTAGAGAGATAGTTACCTATTAATTATGGAAGGTATTTCGAGTCATATAGCATTTACTGTACAGGATATGAAATTATCGATCGATTCATCAAAGGAGGAGTAGCGTTTTTGATCATTTTTGGCATGAATATACCTACTTCTAAAACCTACATGCATTAATCGAAGAAGTGAGAATAGAAAAGTTAGTAAGTACTTTGATAATTGTTGCTCAAATCTTTCAGCATAGAGGGTGCCTCTGTTTAATCCTTCGGGGAAACACGCGTGATTATATGATAATGAGAATATTATAGAATATTTGTACCTCCTGTCAGAATTCCTTGACCAATCAGCGGTAACATAAAGTTGTACACTGGACCTTTGTGGTTCACTTTGTTACTTGTCAATAACACCTGCAATTAGAAGGGAACTGCATAGTAAAGAGATTCAGTAAGGTATTTACCAGCTCCATAGATTGATAGCATCGGAGAGCACTATCAATATCACCGCGGCCATGTAATCCTCACCACTCCTATGATATGAGGATTGCGTCTCTCTAAACCACCCCCTATTACGTGGGACCATGAGACCAACAAAGTGTCTGGCGAAATGTGTGTGTAAAGTAGATAAGAATACCTAAGCGTGTTTATTTATTTATTTACACATAACAGATTACAACCGAAAAAATGCAGAAATTACAAATCAGAAAGATGCATTCCAAAAGAATGTGTATACAAAAGAAGTAACATTAAGAACTTGATACGTAGGTCACACTATAAGTTTTGCGTAACTTAAAAAAGCAACATGTTAAAACTAAAATATTATGTTTATTGCTTTTCAAAATACTCTCCTTTACATTTTAAACATTTTTTCATGCGATCGAACCATTTTTTAAAACACGAGGACCACAGATCTGAAGGCATGTTTTCTACGTGCTGATTGAACGCTATCACTGACTCTTCGGAGTTGGTAAAAGTGAAACCTCTCATCAAATCTTTGATTTTGGGGAAAATACAGAAATCACAGGGTGCTAGGTCGGGGATAGCCCCGGGATTTTGCGCAGGATGGGTGACCAGTTGTACTTCAAAGAGAATACAATACTACGTAAGTTGTACTTTTTCGGAAGCTAAAAATGACTTTGCTTTGTTGGCCGTGTGTGAAGAAGCGTTGTCATGATGTAGGAGAACGCGGCTTTTGGGTCGTCTTTCGCGAACTTTTTCTAACACCTGGGTAAACAAATGGTAGAATACCACTCGGCATTAATACTCTTTTGATCTTCAAGTGGAATTGTACAGATGGGACTCGTAGCTGAGAAAAAAAACGCTATCATTTTTTTACCAACGTTTCTCGCCTGCCTCACTTTAGTTGGCTTGTTCTCATTTTCAAACACCCATTCACAAGATTGCTGTTTTTTTTCGGGTTCAAAACAATAAATTCACGTTTCGTCTCCTGTGAAAATGTCATAAACAGCATTAGAATGTCCGTGGTCGTACTTCAGTAGCATCTGTGAGCACCATTCCACGCGAGCCCGCTTCTGCTCCGCTGTCAGTTCATGAGGGATCCAACGACAACAAAGTTTCCGAACTTTCAATTCTTCGTGTTAAATTTTCTGGATTTGACTCATACCAATCCCCAATAGTCCGCCAATTGTCTCATAGGTAATCCGCGGGTTTTCTTCAATTAACCGCTTAACAGTAACCACATCATTTTCGTTGACGGCAGTTGAAGGCCGCCCTTCACGAAATTCGTCATGTAAAGAAACTCGACCTCTGTCAAATTCAGCAAACCATCGCCTCACGGCAGTGGCGGATTAAAGGTCCAGAGCGCCCTAGGCAATCACTTTATCGGCGCCCCTGTATCGGCCATAAATGCCCATCATAATACTATAAATTTTAACTAGTTGTTTTTGCAATTGCGATGACGTTGCATCATCAAACCCTAGACTTTAGTAGAACAAGACCCGTACTTACGGTAATGCGCGATTTAAATATGACGTTATAACTGTAAAGAAATCAAGAGGGACGACAGAACGAACATCGAAATTCATGATTCCTCTCTGCTCTGGGAAATAGTAAGTATATGTGTGTTGACAGATGATGGTGTGTTATGAATATATCACTAGAGAACGTCACGCGATTTCACCCGCGTAAATCCCGTTACCGTGGGAATAGCGTAGCTTTCTACAGGTGAAAGAATTTTTGAAATCAGTCTAGTCGTTTTTGAGTTTATTCGTTATAAACAAACAATCGAATGTAAAAGCTTAAATAATTGACCGAGCGAGCGAAGCGTCTTAGTTTCAACTCGAGGACTGGCCGATTTGGCGTTGTTTCCCTGTATGTATGTGTGTGTGTCAGTTCCGGTCAACAGCTTCCGCATTTTTCAGCCGATTTTCATGAAATTTGGCACAAGTGTTCTTCGTTGCAAGGCGCAACTTTTGTCGAAGGGATTTTTCGATTGGGGGGGAAAATGGGGGAGAAATGCGGGAAAATGCGAAAATAACGCGAGGTCTACTGTTTGCAGAACTACTAGTTACATTTTGATGTATTTCTTCTTTTTCTTTAGCCTTCCTTTTATATGATGCACCACTAGATTTTTTTTCAATTCACTCATTCTTTGAGAAATACTCTAAAAAGTAATGGATACACACAAATACCACAGCGAGAACGTAAACAATAGAAGCGCGCGTAACTGACTGACGACAACAAAGCTTAACGCGCAATATTGCATAATACGAGTATTTCGATGTGCAATATAATCTATTATAGATTTCGATTATAGACCAGCATTTAGTTCTTAATCGTCGATATGTTATTTTCGATATTTATTTAAAAATTCTGAGCTCGCGCGCCCCTTGTAACTACACGCCCCTAGGCACGTGCCTAGTTTGCCTACGGATAATCCGCCTCTGCCTCACGGTGCTCAAACAAGGTGCTTCTCTCCCAAAAGCATTTTGAAGACGAGCGGAACAGTCTTGCGGAGAGAGAGAACTTTTAAAATCATAAAAAATCATCGCTCTAAAATCTTTTCGACTTAATTCCATTTTCGTTGCATACTAACTTTGATGCAAAGAGAATACAATACTACTTTGATGTGTGATAAAAAAATATTGACAAATGATTTCCCGCCAATTGTTTTTTTTTATTACTAAGAAGGTTGCAACGTTTAAAGAAATATAACATTCGAAATTCAAATAGTTCCGATGAGCTAGAAGTGCAAAACTTTTAGTGTGCCCCATGTATAAACGGGTCCATATTGGCTCACATACAATTTTTAGTCCTATTCTTTTTCTTACGACCGATTTGTGTTCATAATCATCACTCTTCATAATTTTATTTTTCATACTTTTTTTATTCATACATTTTTATTACTATCATCGGAACTCATAACAGTTAGTGATTATATTTTTTTTATTAATACTGTTACTGCCAAGAACAAGTTTAAATCCATTTTTTTTTTTCAGATCTTTTTTCTTCATAACATTCTATTATCATATTGCTTTAATTAATAATATTGTTACTATGAACATACTTCAACTCATAACGTCGTTGTTCAGAATAGATTACTTTATAACGGATAATTATCTGGCGCTTCGCCGGCCGCTGCCGCGGCGCACAGTAAAATCTAAATGTATAATTTGTGATATTATGAATTTAAATGATTATGTTTTTTAATATTTAGTTGTAATTTTTTTTATAAATAACGATCATTATAATTTTAAATGGTATGAGAAACATTTTCGGACCTCCGATGATAGGAGTTGAAAAGTTATGTAAGACAATGCGCACCCGATATAAACATATAAAGTATACAATTTTGACAAATAGGTAGAACATGATGGTGTTTCAAACCACAATACTCTGATTTAAAAGCTGTTTTACAATGCTTACAAATAAAAACAGTTTAGGTACAAAGACATCGAAGGCTGGGTTATCCCTGGCGATTTCGTTGCACTGACGACCCATCCTAACCAGGGGGTTGTAGAACGAAGTATTATTTTTATGCACTTGTAAGGCAAAGAGTCCTGTTTAGTTTGATCTACGAGCGCTATATATTAAAAAAAAAAAAGTTAATTAAAGACTATTGAACAAGCACATTAGGTACGTCAAATATTGAATGAACAATTTTATAAAGATGAGTAAGATCAAAGTACCGTCTGCCTCCAGCCTCTTTACCAATAAGGCGCACATCGTATTCGATATCATTGCGGCCCAAGTGTTGACGGTAACATAATATTCGTAGGCACTTTCTCTGCACCCTTTCTATATTGTCAATGTGAACATTGTAGTGTGGAGACCATATTGGGCAAGCGTATTCTAAAATGCTTCTTACGAGTGTGTAGTACAAGTAAAGAAAATAATTAGTACACTTAAAGTCCTTAGTAGTCCTTACAATAAACCCTAACAGCTGATTGGAACTCGTAACTATGTGTTGGTAATGTTCTCGAAATGTAAGTTTATTATCAAAAATGATCCCAAGATCATTGGATCTCCTAAGGACTTGGTCGTCAATCGTGTAATCAGTAACGATCCCATGACGTCTGTTAGTAAAAGTAATAGCGGAGCATTTGGCAATATTGATGGACATCAAATTACTCCTGCACCAACTAGAGATAGCATTCAGATCACTCTGCAAGAGGTTGCAGTCATTAGGAGAGACTATCGCTTTGAATATTTTTACATCATCGGCATATAAGAGACATTCGCAAGAAATGTTCTTTATGAGATCGTTAATGAATACTATAAAAACAACGGCCCTAGATGTGACCGCTGAGGAACCCCGGATGGAACATTAGTAGGAGACGAGGTGTACCCTCTCAAGGCCACCAACTGACTTCTGTTAGTCAGATTCGAGGACAACCAGCGAAAGAGACTACCGTGAACACCGTACGCGGCGAGTTTGCTGCAAAGTAATCCATGATTCACTTTGTCAAAAGCCTTTGAGAAGTTCGTGTAGATGGAGTCAACCTGGCCTCCCACCGCAAAACTCTTACACAGGTAGTTTGTGTACACTAAAAGGTTAGTTGTTGTCGATCGTCCCTTCACGAAGCCATGCTGGTTTTCAGATATCATAGGCCTGAAATGGCTGTACAACTGAGTATATACTAGAGATTCGAAAACCTTTGCAAAACATGACAAAATACTTATAGGTCTATAATTTTCGCACCTAGACTTGTCCCCGCTCTTAAAAATGGGGATGTTTGATCTTCGTTAGAATGTCACTGTTGGTTATATGGATGTGAGAAATAGCGTCCATATTAATGTTCTCAACCAACTTAAAATTTTCGTTATATATGACAGAGGTTGTATGATTGGAATTAAAAACTAAGGCAAAATATTTTGAGAAAAGCTTACATACACACAGTCCAATTGAAGAGGAACAGCTGCCAAACTGCATTATATTTCTTGGAGATGCGGCGCTGACGGTGTGTTTTTCCAAAAAAAAAATCGCATAATTTTATTTGCCAAATTATTACTTAGCAAAAAATCTATTCACAAAAAATTGTAACGCAAACCTAATGTTTGGGAATTTAACGTTTAAACTATAACTTGTGTACACAAGTTATAGTTTAAATAGTACTTTTAACATTTTTTATTTAGTCAATAATTTCAATTGGAATAACAGTTTTTACGCAAAATCAAATAAGCCAAATAAAAATAAGCCAATTTAGTAAGCAAGTCATTTCTGGCGTAGGAGGTCACAGTTTTAACCTAACCTAACCTACCCATTTTGTTTAAAGAAGAAATTAACCTAATCTTAATAGTTGAGTTCCGGGTAACCTAATAAAAACAATATCTTTTTTTCTATTAATGCAAGTCGTGTCTGGCTAACTGTGTAGGAGGTAAAAGTTTTAACCTAACCTTTTTTTTTTGTTTTGTTTACGCAGGGGTGATTCCTAACGAATACCGCACACGAGGACACCGCGCGGTGATGTATGGTTTGTACACACTAAAACCCCTGCGGTGTGCCGTACTCTGCACCTGTTTAAGGGGGGGCCGGGAACAATTTTGCTACTTCTTCAGCGACCCCCCGGCGCGTGCCCCAGTTGTGACGGGGCACCCTCTCTATATTCGAAACCTCACTAAGGACTCTCTAAGGGCGACGTCCAGGCACACACGGACGTCACCCCTTCGCGGGTGGCATGATGCGGGTGGAGAGCAGATCCCGACTCTCACACCCGCTGCCACGATCAGGGCGGCATGAGGCGTGCATACGCGCGTCTATTCCGTCCAGGGCGTCGGGCGCGAAGTGGGTCATTGCGAGCAAGGGCATTGCTTTCCCTGACCCGCTCCGCACTCTCCTTCTGCGAGACGACCTCCTCGCAGAAGGACGCAACTGCGGTGAAACATCTCGCACTAGCAACCATGGAACGTATGATAGCTGCCAGTGAGAGATCCGATCCGATGACTGCGACAAGGGCAAGGCGCTGCGTGTCCCAAGCTGGACAGACCGCCAGCGCGTGTTGCGCCGTGTACTCGACGCAGTCGCAGTGGTGTCAGGCGAAACTCACCTCCTTCCTTGTGACCTGGCACAAGTACTTACCGAAGCAACCATGCCCGGTAAGCACCTGAGTCAGCCGGAAGGTAAGGGTTCCGTGCTGCCGCCCCTCCCACTCAACAAGGACCGGTTGGAGCGCCTCCACAGTGGCAATGCCTGCACGTGGAGCCTCCAACCGGGACGACCACTTCCCTAAAATTTCAAGGTGAGCGGCTTCACGCCACTCGCGAATGACCGCGGACGGTGGCCGACAGCCGTTTACCGTCTGGTGCTCCGTGGTGCGCCAGTACACTTCGGCGAGCACTTCAGCCTCCAAATCCCATGGGGGGGTTCCGGCCAATGCGCACGCAACCTCTGTCGACACAGTGCGATAGCCACGTATGACCTTGACCGCCATTACCCTCTGGGAGCGCCAAAGACGAGCCCTATTTTGGGCGGTCAAGGTCGCTGCCCACAACGGTGCACCGTATAATGCCATTGTCCGGATAATCCCCGTGTATAGCTGACGGCAAGCAACACTGGGTCCCCCCAAGTTTGGCATGAGCCGTCCCAGTGCACCTGCAGCACTGACAAGCCTCGGCGCTAGCTGGATGAAGTGCTCGTCGAAGCGCCACCTCCCGTCTAACAAGAGCCCCAGATATTTCATCTGGGGCCGGATCGGTACGAGGACCGAACGTACATCCAGACTTGCGCCGCTGGGTGGACCGCGACGAGGCCCATAAGAGAGCCTCAGTCTTCTCGAGGGCCACCAGCAAGCCCAGCGTTTCAATGCGTTCAACCACCTGGGAGACGCCCAGGTTGGCTAAGCGCACCGCCTCTTCGAAGTGCCCCCCTGAGGCCGCGACTAGGGTGTCATCCGCATAGCAAATGACATCCACTCCGGGGGGTAAAGGGACACGTAGGACCCAGTCGTAGCCGATGTTCCACAGGAGCGGCCCTAGAACCGATCCCTGAGGAACACCGCACGACATGGGTCGCCGTCTTAATATGCCGTCTCGGTCCTCGTACTGAACACAACGATCCTTTAGATAGTCTGCCACCAGCCGCTGCAGATATCGGGGCACCCCGTGGTATTGGAGGGCTTCTGCAATGCAACTGAATGGCAGACTATTGAAGGCGTTGGCGATATCTAATGACACCGCCAACACCACTCCGTCACGTCTCACTTCCATCTCTGTTTGACCTCTCAGGCGCGAGATTGCATCGATCGTCGAACGTCCAGCTCTAAAGCCGAACTGAGCGTCCGACAGATCAGGCCCCGTCTCACTCAGGTGCCGGAGGAGACGGGCAGCTATAACCCTCTCCAGCATTTTACCCACCTCATCCAGCAGCACTATAGGCCTGTAGGCTGAGGCCGATTCGAGAAGCCGACCCGGCTTAGAGAGGAGCACCAGCTATTCCCACGCTTCCAGCACTCAGGGAAATGACCTTGCGTAAAACATGCGTCAAAGAGGTCCCTGAGGCGGCCGTCTAGGTGGTCGAGGGACAAAGCCAGGGCTTTCCCCGGCACGCCATACGGGTCCTGGGGCGGTATTCTTCTTCCGCATCCGAAGAGCAGCGGCACCCAGTTCCCCATCCGTGACGGGCGGAACCTCCTCCACTTCTTCTTCGCCCCTGTATCCGGCAGGTTGCACCATAGACGGGGGTGAATGTTCTGTCCGCTCCGGAAACAGACCCTCGACAACTTCACGTAGGAAGCTGGGCTGGAGAGCTTCGGTGAGGGGGAGCCCTCTCGCGCGGAGCTTAGCACGCGCTGCCCGGTATGGACGACCCCAAGGATTACGATCGAGACTCTCCAGCATCTCCTTTTTGCTCTCTTCCTTGGCGCGCTGAATGGCCAGCTTAAAGGTGTTCCGGGTTTCACGGTATGCCTCTCGAAGCCGATCCTCTTCCCCATCATCACGATGACGGCGCCTGCTGCGGGTATACAGTCTCCAGGCACGATTTGAGGCCGCACGGAGATCTGTTAGCTCAGGAGACCACCAGTAGACCGCCCTCCGCGGGGCTTGACCTCGCATGCGGGGCATGGCCGCATCACATATCCGCGAGACAGAATCGCAAAAGCGACCAGCCCCTGCGTTAACCTCCTCGGAGGGAGAGGCAGGAGACAGCCAAGACTCAATAATAGCTGCCTCCTCCAAAAGGTCCCTGTTAAGCTTAACCACAGCCCACCGTGGAAATCGAGGAACTCTGCGCGCCATGTCACCCCTACTGGCGTCTTGGGTCTGGGAGAGCTCAAATCGGATATAACGATGATCCGAGAGCGTCTCAACCTCATCCAAGACACGCCAGTTCCTTGCCCGTCGTGCGAGAGCGGGGGTAGCGAACGAAAGGTCCACTATATAGATCCTATGATGGTCACGAGGCCGTCCCAGTCACCCACCCAGTTATCGTGGGGAGGAATCCAGTATGGGTCCGAAACTACGGCGATCCCTAACGACCACTCCGCAATGTGCTGGAGGAGGAGGTCCTGCGCACTGCGGCAGTGGTTGAGGTTCATCTGGTTCTGGTCCTTGAGACTGCAGTCGCCGACCGCGTTCTGGGGCGACCTCTCCTCGTGGACCCAACCTTAGCAGGCATCAGCTCAATGTAGATCTCACTTACAGGATCAACAGCGCGTTTACGACTAGTGCTCCTGGGCACCGGGCGACTCAACGCTACGGTCGCCGTCTCTGTTTCCTCAGACATACTCTGGGCAGAACTGGGTTGATCTGCATCCTCCGGAGCCGAAGAGCCCCGGGCCGGTGCAGGTTTGCGGGTCTGCCCAGAGCAGCTTGTGCTCCGGTCGCGTGAAGGCCCCGCTCTCGGCACCCTCTCCCGGGTCCCATTTCCTGGGGTCTTCCAAAGGAAAGAACCCGCCGTCTCCATGTTGCTGGGAACGACGCCCGTCCCAGCAGCGGTCGACGTGACCTCCGCGTCGGTTTGGGGGGTGGTTTTAAGGCACACCCCCTGGCCTGTTGGGCTTTGGCGACCCCTCACAAATAGGGGTCGCCATGACTGGTGCCGGGCCCGAGCCCAACCCCAGTCACAGCAGGGTATTCGCAGTCAACATCGCTGCCGGTTCCCCCTTGGGTAGTTAAAACGTTAGTTTCCTTAGCCATTGCGGTCGGAATTTAACGTCTTCCACGACGATAGGTGACACCCTAGGCGTGACAGCTCCCCTGCACGATTCATCCCCTCTCAGAGCTTGGGATTGGGTTAATTTTTTATAGAGGTGTTCATCCTCGCGGCCCCGAGGGGCCACCGGTCCTGTCAGTTCAGGATTACGGCTGGGCCGGGTGGGGGTCTTCACAAGACCGTTCCGTCCGCCCCGTTGGTAATTTTTTAAAGAGGTTTTCTTCCTCGCGGTTCCAGAGAACCGCCTTCCCGCCTGCTGCCAGGCGGGGTTCGGCCGAACGGTGGTCTCTATGAGACCGTGTCCGACGCCGCTGATGAGCACACTGGCGTCGGACCCGTCGCCCTAGCGGTTTCTCCGCACAGCAGCACTCTGCTTAGCAGAGTGTGAGTGGAAAGACCTGGGCTTCGAAAGGCCCCCGCCGTGGTGGGTCTGTATTCCTCATCTTCTGAGGAGACAAGACCCCCACCTTGGCCAGAATTTGCCGTAGTAGCTACAACTCTACGGTATGTTGCCGCAGAGTTGTAGCCACTGCCGTTGCCCGGGTGTACCACGTGGAGGACTTGGCCAAAACACCCCAGTTTTAACCTAACCTAACCATTCACCAAACAACCAACATCATTTCACCAAACGTTTATTGTCTGAAGATTGTTTGCTGTAATAAATCATTTGATTAAAGACCAAATGCCATAATGACATTATACTTGATAATATTTTGCCAAGTAAAAATTTGACCAAATAAAAATATGCGTACTAAAATCATTCGAAATATTGCAATGGTATAAAAAAAGGTTGCTAAAATTTGTTTGGGTAATGAAATTTTGTCAAAATCTTTTCGGCAAAACGGCAGGCACCCGTTCAAAAGGTGGCTTACACCCTACTTTTGTGCCGTTACACCCAAACACTAGAGAAAATAGGACATGTCTACCACTACTGCCTACCTCCTCGGCTATAAGAGGTTGTAAAAGTAAGTTTATGTTGGCTCAAGAGCAATTTCATCTCGAAGAGCAATCACAGTTCACAGTTCAACAAAAAGAGCGTTAATTGCATGCGTTTACCAAAATCCCGTACTTTCCATGGGTGCGTCATGACCTCTATATAGGTACCCATACCCTTATTTATTATTGTGCGCTATAAACAGTATTTGTCCACAACTGGATTTTTTAGTTATTGTTTTTTAAATCATGGCTACATAATAAATTTGCCTGCAAATCTGATAAATAGTTTCGAAGATATAACGTGTTAAAAAAAAGTCACACTTCATGAGAAGTATTTTGCCATATCGCACACTGTTAACTTACCTCAATCAGTTTGTAGTGTTTGGATATGAAATAAAGTATCGATAATTTAAATAGGTTTTATTACGAAATCTATTACGGAAACTTTTTCACGTCGCACGCAGGAAAGATCATCTATGGCCCTATAGAGTTCACGATGCCCGCAACGTGCTAAAGTTTCATTAATAGCAGATTTTGGAGTCATGGTATGATTATAATTACAGTGTATTACGTAGAGTAGATAAGGTAGGTACATACCCTTATATCCGCTGGATTCTTCACGCAAATGTTCAGATCAGGGCCCAACCAGAATTTAAAGTACTGTCCGTAAGTGTGGTGCAGCTTTTCTATAATGTTTAACATTTCTAAAACAATAATATAAATAGTTAATTATTATCTGTGTGATCATGCATGGCGCTTGTGACAGAGTCAAAATATTAGAAACACGATATACCTAAGTAACTTAGTATAGGTATAATAGAATTGTTAATTGTAGACCCTATCGGGCACAGCAAATTTATATTATACGTCGTATATAATATTATATTATTTACGTCAAGAGCAAACTTCGATAAAGGATTATTTATATATGATATTTTCTTTTATGAACAGTTAGTGTGCATGGAACAGGAAAATTAAATTAATAAAAACTTAAACAAACTACAAACTATACTATCTAAAACTAAAAACTAAAATAAATATGTAAAGCAGGGAGACTTAGGCAGAGTGCCCATAACACAGGCAGCATTCCCGCGCTGAATTGCCAATATTTTCTTAGTAATTTTATAAGTAAAGTGTGATGTAAGAGTGTGTGACTGAGTTGATCAGGTAACTATTACTTATCTAGGTTTCTTTTTTGCATAATAAGACTTGACCAAGGTCTGACTCAGTCAGTGGGTTATGGGTTGAAGTAGGTTTAGTTACTACGAGTATAAAGTACCTACCTATAAGTGGCAGGAGCTAGAGACTGCATGAGATACGAGTATATCGTGACGCGGATAGTAAATTACCTACTTTGATTACTTAGAGATCATTATCAGTTGGAAAATGCTGGGACTTGTCCGTAATTAAATAAGTAGGTACCTGTATTCTATTCACAACTAGAGTACAAAGTTTATTCTGCAAGTAAATATTATAACGCTAAAGATTGTGTTTAACGGACTGATCAAAAAAAAAATTGTGTTGAATATAGAGGGATTTTTTTTTTTATTCCGCGCCCCAAGGCGGCGGCTTCCGCTCTCACGACCTTTGCCGGGCGTCTCTGGTACACACGCAGAAGGTATTTCCAGTGGCGCCCGGCGGACTTTGACCAGACCGTGTCGCCTCTTCGGGGTTTGGTCGGGATGAGAATCCCGCGTCGTTGGGTGAATCTGGTTGCAGGAAACCTAGCCTGCTTCTGTTAGGACGGCGGGTGGCTATCTCGCCGTTCTCTGGCCCCGATCATGGGAATATACAGGGTTATTTAAAAAGTACGTAAGACTTTTCATGGGCGAAATCCTTACACAATACTAAACACCTATATGCATCTCACTTTAAACTAAAACTCGTTTAACCAAATTTGGTGTACCTACAGAAACGGTAGGTATACATATTAAACGGTCTTTGTCGAAGAGCGGAATTGCTGATTCTAAAAATTCTTTTACTATAGCTGTTACCCGCAGCTCCACCTGCGTGGTACTTTAGATCGACATAACTTTTTTATTAATGTTAAGTTGAATAAACCACAACGCATTACTAAAAACCGCATTCAAATCGGTTAAGCCGTTTCTGAGATTAGCGTGTTCAAACATTCAGACAAACAGACAAAAATTCTAAAAACCATTGTTTTGGGTACTATTGCGTTCATAAAGTTCCCCTACAACAGTTTCTCTGTTATATCTTCGATGTACAGACATCGAACACTTACAATTTTATTATAAGTATGTATGTATTGATTATATCTTCGATGTACAGACATCGACATATTGATAAATTATCCACGAGTGTTTAAAGCTACTTTTTGTCCCGGTAATGTGTTCATGTGGGTTTTGGGAACGAGAAACCCACCTATAGCTATAGGTGGGTACTACGCGGCCCTTTTTACAAATGCATTGAATATTGTTGAATATTAATAAAATGCGTTTGAGTGACATTGTACATGACATGATAGGCACTCGATTCCCTTGATTAGTTTACCTATTAATAAGTATTCAAAGGTCTCTGGTGTAGGAAATTCTCAACGATTAATGCATGTAGCAGTCAATACATTTTATTACGTCTATGGTATCTTGGTTTTTAGTGGACGAGACGTCGCTCGCTATATTTCTCGATGCTCTGAATTACTACATGTACGGATGCACGTGGGACCGACAAGATGTCGAACGGGGAATCACGACGACCTATACCTAAAAAATTCCCACTCAGCCGTCCTGGGACAAATGCGTCCCAAAAACAAATTTATACCGAACCCTTTGAGAAAGGTTACGGTTAAATTCTTATTAGTCTACTTCTTCCTTACCTCCAGGTTTCACCATAAAGAGGAGGGCATTGCCGAAAATTGGCAGGGCTGCTGGACCTGGAACTTTGGCTGACAACTCCAGCATCCGCCTGCGGGTCCATCTCCAATATTGCCAGTATACTAGACCAGCCAACGTTGTGCTGAATATTATGATCAACCATGTCATCTGTAAAAAGCAGTGCAAAATTGTGAATTGTTTCCACCTATGGATATAGAGTCAGTGTGAATGTGGCTTGTCACCACAAACCATGAGCCTTATGTTGTCGTGTCTGGGTAGCCCAGAATCATGTACCTTAGAGGACCTATATGAGGCCAGGCTAAATGCGATTCATGTCGCAGAGCACTGGACCAAGGCGATTTAATAAAAAAAAAGCGTTGTCCATCGACAAGAAAAGAAGAACGTCTAGATACTTTATGTATGCGACCTTTTCTCTTCCCCCAGTCACCTCCACCCCAGAAAAAATGTAGGGTTTTATACGACACCCCGATCTTTCAATCTACCCGATCTCTCCGATCCGATTACAGGTAGGCAGTTTTTATTGCCAGGTTCTTTTCTTACTGGCTCTTCATTGCGAATTACTTATTTTTAAAAGGAAAATAGGTGCTCCAACAAAAATCCTTAAGCGTCGGTAGGGGCACTTAGTTTTCCTGTCACGTTTGATGCAGCCGCGTGCTCGTGGAGCTCGCAAGCGTGCCGCTCGCGGATTCTATTATTATTTCATAGAATAGTGACATGCTTTTCTTGTTACGCGGACCCGCACGCACGTGGGTGGAGCAGGTACAATGCAACGGCCGAGTCGAACACACGCGCGGTTAAATGCATGACAGGACAACCACCCTAATAAATAATAATCCTAATATGCTCTCGTGTCTCGACGAAGTGACTTCGATTCGACAGATCCTGATTCACTCTGGTGCCCAACTTAACTCACTAGCAATTAGCAAAGCAACACGCTTCTGGAGAAGCAGAGATAAAGTGGATTTTAGGGTCGTGATAATTTGTCGTAGATAATTTGTCAAGCAGGTGAATCCGTGGGTGTCCGCTAGTAATTAATAAATTTCTTGCATACACAATGTCACCTTAAAGTTTAAAGAAAGGGTTCATCGATAAAAAAAAATACAGTTTCACACAAATCAACATACCTTGCTAACTTCTTGTTAAAACTCAAAACCGTAGGTACCAATTAAAAAAAAAGTTTTTTAATCGAACATCACAAATAAAAAATCTCGGAATAACTGACGTCAATCTACGACTGAGTAGCAAACCTAAGTAGTTGTACAGGTTAAGGTGTTATAGCATGCACAATGTCATGTCAGGTAAATTACCTACTCGCTATTTACTTTACCATGTTGTTTATAAAAGGCGAATATCAAGTGCATACCCAGTTTATCTTAAAGGTATGACCTCGTTGTTGTTATTTATGATGCAAGGTTATGGCAATACGCAAACCCTATTACGTAGAACTAGAACGCATAAAGTTAGGTAGGTACATACCTACTATGAAATGTGGGCATCTAATAATAAGGTCCCTGTCACTGTTTGCCGTCTGTCTTCTCAAATCAAAAGGAGGGCCTGTAGCCCTTTATATAGGTAAGTAAGTACACTAGGTACGTTTCCTCCTTCATTTCCTTGGCAACGTGTAGTTATCTACCCTACAATAAAGCCTAGCTAGGACATGTCGTTGTGTGATCCACAATTATTCAGTGCATTGATTTTATACTCTAGTTTGTGCTCTACAACGGATTGCCGTTTACTTACCTCATACATAATTTATATTAGGTAAGACTGAATCATCATAATATAATTATTACTTACCTATTAGATACCTACGTGGGACCGAAAATGCTAATCTTGTGACCCGGCGAACTTCGTACCAGTAACAGTTTAAAAGGTTTCATGGCAGTTATGGGAATATATGAAATTGTTGGACATGCTCACACAACGTCATCTAGCCCAAACTAAGCTATAAGCTTGTCCTAGGGAATCTAGACAACTGATAAAGATACTTATATATTTCTAAATACATACATAACATACATAGAAAACACCCAAACTCCGAAACAAATATTTGTGGATCACACAAATATTGGATTCGACCCGAGACTTCGGAGTCGAAAGCCGATGCACTACCGACCACGCCACCGAAGCAGTCAAAAGATGAAAGAAGGCTGATGATGCGTTTATTTATGACCACAAAAGCTATATTAAATGTTTACAAACCCTTTGTAGCCATTTTGGCACCTACCTATTTAGTATTTGGCGTAGTAGGTACTTACCTACCAATTTACAAGCGTTTTTAGAGAAACGCCTTGTAAGAAAGTTAATGCAGTGTTGTTTGGGAGTAAGTTGCGCAACAAGCAAAACGTCTGATAAAAGCGTTGTGACAATCTATATATTTAATTCGACAATTTGTCTGTCTGTCTGAATGTCCGTCCGTCGCGTTTTTCAATTTACATACATAGGTACTTTTGCATTATGCATGATATTTTAATTTTCTTTTTCTTTTTCGGGCGATACGACGTTCTTCGGGATAACTAGTAATGATTATAATATTAATAAATGAGTCTTTATAATTTTTGAGAAAAAAATTGTATTTATTATCTCCTCACAATACAATCAATAAATATAGATTGGATATACCTACATGTTTTAGTGTAATACCGAAATATATGTATCAAATAAAATAAAATAAAATAACGTTTATTATCTTTGAAATTTTTAGAAAATTATTTAGATTCGTCAAAAGTTGGTGTGACTCTACCGAGGGTTCCAAAATGCAACGATACTGAGAAGAGCCCTCAAGAAACTCAGTTCGGCTTTTTTCAAAATATTTCATTTAAATCTAATACAGAGTTATTTAGAAAGGAGCAATTCGTGTTACAACCAGGCAGCCTTGTCATCTAAGAAATCATTAATACTATAATAAGCTTTATGGCACAATTTACTTTTTATTAGTTTTTTAAATTTATTGACAGATGAATTTGCTATTTCGGTTGGCAATGTATTGTACATTCGAATAAAGTTCCCCGCAAAAGAATTACTCACTTTATGAACCCTAAATTTAGGAACAGCTAGTTTATCCTTATTTCTTAAGTTTAGATTATGATTATCACTATTTTTCACAAATTTACTTTTGTTCTTGTGGGTATACAATAAAATTTCATAAATATACTGTGAATACACTGTAAGGATGTTAATATGCTTAAACTTATCTCTTAATGACTCCCGAGACCCCATTCCATAGATAGTCCGGACAGCCCTCTTCTGCTACACAAAGATGCATTCAATATCGGCAGCGTTACCCCACAGTAGTATGCCATATGTCATGATACTGTGGAAGTAGCTGAAGTAGACAAAATTGAAATTGAAATTATTGAAATTGAAATTGAAATTGAAATTATTTATTTATTTTGTATAGGTCAATAAATGGCTCTTACAAACGTCAGTAAGTACTTAAAATAAAAAATGTCATTGCTTCTATATTTACATGTACTGCCAGATTCGCAAAGCACGCCGCACAAGACGCGCCGTTTTAATGTCTGTAAGTTGTCGGATCTTTTTGACAGCATAGGCTGCTGAACTAAGCCTGGCCGAAATTTTCCCGATATGAGGCCCCCATTGCAATTTGGAGTCTAACGTTATGCCCAGAAAGACAGTGGCATCGACCAATTCTATTATATCATCCACATCCCTAACCTTAACACTGGTTTTAACAAGTCTTACATTAGGTAAGGTGAATCTTACACATTTAGTTTTATTTTAATTTAATAATAAATTATTAGCACAAAACCAGTGGACTATCCTAGAGAGGGCAATGTTTACATCGTCAAGTTCGCGCTGTCCACGTTTAACTTTAAATATTAAAGAAGTGTCATCAGCAAACAAAACTACCTCGTGGTCGTCTCTTATGAGGTGAGGAAGATCACTAATATATACTAGAAAAAGAAAAGGTTGAACCAAAAAGAAAAAAAAAAATTGAACCCTGCGGTACCCCCATTGCTACAGGAGAACCAGGTGACTGTTTACCATTGATCACTACTTTCTGGACCTATCACTAAGTAAGAATTGACGAAATTCAAGGCCGTCCCCCGGATTCCGTAATGATCAAGTTTCTTAATTAAAGTCTGGTGCTGAACGCAATCGAAGGCCTTAGATAAGTCAAAGAATACACCATAAGCATCATATGACTCATCCCAGGCCCTGTATATACACTCTAATAATTTAATTCCAGCATCAGTGGTGGACCGACCATGAGTGAAACCGAATTGTTTTGTATGTAATAGTTTATTAACGTTAAAGTGATTTTGCATTTGATTAAGAATAATTTTTTCAAAAATTTTACTAAATGTAGGTAGTACAGAAATGGGACGGAAATTGGACGGATCTGAAGTACTACCCGATTTAAACAGGGGAATTAATTTACTAGATTTCATTAAATCAGGGAACACACCACTATCAACACAATTATTAAATATTATTACTAGTTCAGGAGCAACCATTTCAATAAAAGAATTTACTAAATACACAGAGATGCCCCAGAGGTCAGCTGTTTTCTTAATATTTAAAGATTTATAAGTTTTTAAGATAGTGTTTATGTTAACTTTACTGAATTTAAATATAACGTTACAACAAGGAACGTTTGCTTTTAACAAAGATTCTGCAATGGGGGTTGAAGAGCCTAGGGTTTTTGTCAAATCTACAGGAATTCGGGAGAAAAAATTTTCAAATTCGTTAGCGACCTCGAAGTCTGATGTAGTTATTTTACCATTTATATTAAGTTTAAAATGATTATCATTTAATTTTTGTTGACCTCTTTCCGCGTTTATAATTTTCCAAGTAGATTTAACTTTGTCTGCACTATTGAGAATTTTATCACTTATATATTTTGATTTAGCTGCTAAACAATCTGCTTTAAACTTTTTTGAATAAGTTTTAACATAATCTAGAAATTCAACTGATCTATTAAGCTGTCTTTCTGAGTATAGTTCATAAAGTTTTTGTCTACTTTTGTGTATACCCTCAGTGGCCCATTCACTGAAAGTAGGACTATCACTAATCATGACCTCCTTAGACTTGAATATGGAGTTGAACTCGTTGTAAAAAGAATCAAAAAATAATTTATACATTACATTTGGATCTAAGCCAGCAGTGTCTAAGAATGGAATTTTATTGCAAAGTCCAACCCTCATACGTTCCAAGCGGTCACCAGTTAGTATTTTTTTTGTATTGTATTTACAATACACAATGTATTTTTGTATTGTACAATACACCATGTATTTTGTACTTTAGTATTTAGTATTGTATATATGTATGTACTCATATTATGTATATTATATACTCGTACTTATCATAGATTGAATCATTTCAATTTCCTGCGTTCTGTGCTGAAATGGAACCTAACCGCGTTCTTTTTACGTGTAGAATAATGAACTTATTTCAAAATTTAATTACTTACGAATAATCTCTGTGATCAAAGACATAATTTAGCCAGAGACATGTTATATTTTAATATTTAATATCATTGAATTTAGCTATTAATGTTTTGGTGGAAGATCTAAACAACATTCCATTGTAATCTACGGTAAATCAATAATCAATTCTGCGAAAACAAAACGTTACCTCGTGTCTTGCGTATGACGTACCTATTTGTCAACTGTCAATCAAGGCATAGCAGTTTGAAAGTTTGAAATTATTTACGGACTTTACGGTTTTGATTTGGATTTTACCAGCCGTTGTTTGTTTGTATATTCGTATAAAATACATTTTATGAGAAATAAGTACAAATTGGAAGTTCAAACTTGCATTTTATTAAAACTCCCGGGATATTCAAGGTACTAGTTATAGAGTATTGTCATGACACACAGGAACTATACTAAAATATTTTAAACATCAGACACTGACTCATATCAACCAGATCTTCATCTTTATTTCATTTTAGAAGTTAGTACTGCCATAAATTAATTTCATAGGAACTCTTTTGGACCTAACATTTGGGACTAAATTCATAATCATAGTTAGACTATTTACACGATTTAGATTTGTGTAATTGTAGATGCCGACCGTGTATACCTTTTCACGAAGTGACGCGGAAATTCAACAAGAATTGTTGAGAGTGTTCAGCTCAGGCCGTGGCACAGCCCGAGAGCAATGGACCACACAAGCTGAATTGTTGGTGGAACCAGTTGGATGGGATGCACTTTGGAAACTGTCTAAAGAGTTTTGTAAAAAGTTTGGTAAGAATTTGAAATTCAAAACGGATATCTACTTATTACTAAGGATGCTTGATTGATCCTATTTTCAGTTTAAAAGTTGCCTAATAATCGGCCATGATCTTGAATCTGTCCATAATCCATGATATACTTTTGAAAGATTGGTCCAGCTGTTTTATGTGATGCTTAAACAAACAAATTTTTAAAGTATTATCAGAAGAGGTCTGTATCACAGTGAATTCCCCTTTATTGACAACTAGATGTCCCGGCTTCCCTGAACTTCTACAAATAGTTTGTAGACCTAAATTTGCTAAATCGGTCCAGCCATTCTTGAATTTCAACAAACTTATTACTAAAATAGTATAAAAGCCTCAAAATAATATTCCCCTCCTTAGTTGTAAATCAGGTACTGTACTGACCAATGCCAATTTTGTACTGTTGTATAATATAATCAGATTATTTTGTTACAAACTTATAATCTTATTTTACAGAAGTAAGATTCCCCTGTATATCGTACGTCGCAGTAACATCGGTAGACTTTGAAAACTTGTCAGCTTCAGTGGATGTGCTTTCAGTGCAGCATGAGTCTGTGTCTTTACCCGAGAGTGTGGTTGATGTACCCTTGATTGAGCTTTGGCCAACAACTAAGCAAAGAGAACAGTGCATTAATGTAGCAACCACAGCCGAGTTTATTGATTTACTAAGGTCAGTACAAAAAACGTATTTAGTTAGTTACATACGAGTAAATATCTTTGTGTATATCGAAGTAGAAAAAAAAGTCTAATGTTTTTATTACTACCTGACCCAGCAAACTTTGCCTGAAATAAAAAAAAAACTTAAAATGTTGATAAACTTCTATGGATATTTTAAGACCAGAATTAGTCAAATCGGTCCAATCATTGTCGAGTTAGCGAGACAAACAAACAGCAATTCAATGTTCTTTAGGTTTGCTGTGGACTTTCTGCTAGCTATAGAAAAAAGGAAATTAAGTAATTTATACTTTCGAATGTTGGCACTTGACAGTATATAGTAATAATATTTAAAAAAAAAATGGCCGATTCCATTTGGAATGATCAAAGTTTGAAACACCTTAGATGCTGCTTATAAATCTAAATAATGTTAAGTACTGTGAAACAAATTAATTACAGATTCTATTACAATGACATCTGGATGCCATGGGACGACGCAGATGACAAGATTCTTCTGCCAAACACGATTGAAGAACGAATGCAGCTCTGGGGAGACATGCACAACGGTACTATACCTAATTGTGTCTCCCGCTCTATCACATTATTGAGGAATAGTGCTATAGATGCACATGATAAACTGAGACAACTGGATTCATCGCTGTGTGAAGGGGATTTAGCTAATGATGATGGTTGGTACATTCATGTTTAAACTAAGCCACTGTCGCAGGATAAAACTTCAACGAAGTCATACACTCGAACCCTGACGGAGGCCGTTAAGGTGGCCAAAGACCGCCGGCGCCCTGGCGTTATCCTTATGAGGGAGCGTACCCGTGACGCCCTGCAATAGACAATAGGGCGGCATTTAAAAAAACCGTGATGTGTGGTTCTAGGTTTTTTAGTAACAACGCGTGGCTTCAAAGGCTTTTAGTTGCAAGTGTTACAACGCTTTCTTACTAGTTACAACACGTTGTAACTTAAAACGGGATCTTACAGTAACCTAAATAACACAACAAATGCATTTATAAGTATGATAATCCGTGGTTCGGGGATAACGTTAAGCCGTCGGTCCCGGTTCTCATACAAACATCTACGGCAGTCGTTATGGGTATTTAGAGCCCTAAAACAAAATCCTCGTAGTCTAACTCTTTTCTATATAGTTCTAACTCTCGTAGTCAATATTAATTATGACAATAACATGGTACAAGAGGTAAAAACAATCAAATTTTTTGGTATATTGCTTGACAAACACTGCAATTGGAAGGATCACGTTGCGAATGTTTGTCCGATTAAATAAATTCGTGTATGCTTTAAGAAATATTAAAAATCAGGTGGGCTGGCAAGCAGCATTGTCTGCCTACCACATGTATGTTGGGAGTGTGCTTAGATATGGAGTATTGTTATGGGGTAACTCCACTGACATAAACAGGGCGCTAATATCCCAAAAAAAATGTATTAGGGCTATATGTGGTGCCGCGCCCTGGATATCTTGTAGACCTCTGTTTAGAAAGAATAAGATCCTTACTGTGGTGTGTCTATATATCCTGGAGTTAGCACTATTTGTCAGAAAGCATCAACACCTGTTTTCTAAAGTGTGTGACCAGAAGTCCTACATCTTTAGAGATGTAACTAAACTCGTTGCACCAAAGTCCTACAGCACCCTTCACCAGAATAATTGCAGTAGCATGGCAATCAGAATATATAATAAGTTACCCAAATTATTGAGGGGAATTTGTTCAGAAGACGCATTAATAAGTGGCTTATACAAAAATGCTTTTACTCAATGAAAGATTTCTGGGAATATAAAAATTAAAGAAACATTAGGACATTGGTACTTTATTAAATTTAAGATAATAAAGGGTATAGGGAGTAATATTATATTGTGTACATTGTTTTATAAGTATTATTTGACATTATCTTATTGATTTATTATTTTTATATTGATTTAGTTTTAAGAAGACATTAAATTATATTAAATTAATTAGTGAACATGTGTTCAAATTTAAAAATTTGCATACCGTGAACCATCCGGTGAAACATGAAAACCTTAGACTGATTAGAAAACCTATGTCAACCATGTTTCTAGCAAATAAACGATTTCATTTCATTTCATTAACTACAGAACTTATATACTATTTTTATATATATCTATAACTATATATATATATTTTTATATTTGAGGCGATACAAGGTTCGCCGTGATAACTAGTAGTTCTTTATTATATTTTCAACCGACTTCCAACTCAATTCGACTGTATGTTTTCTTTTTATGTTTGTTACTTCATATCTTCGCACTGGGTGAACCGAATTTTTTTTTTTAAAGTGAAGCTTCCCAAGTGGTCCCGTTGCAATTTGGTCCCATTCCGACAACTATTTGGTCCCATTTCGTTAGTTTGAAGTCGGTTGTTGTGTCAATTTATGACGTGTATTTTATTTTCTTATTGTGTATCTTGTTAACGCAGTAAAGAAAGAAAAAACGTTTATTTCACAAACAGTTGTGAAATAAACGTCTTTTCTTTCATATTACAGATTCTCTCCTGCCACCAAATTACATATCGCTGTGTGCTGAAATGAACGCGCGTCTCGACGGTCTCATGTCCAAATGGACGTTGTATGAGAACTCACTGATCAGAGAACAATATCTCGCGAAGCTTCGAAGCAAATGGCAGAAGAATAGGAGTAAAAGAAATGTTAGTACATAAAATCATGCCCGTTTCCTGGAAGAAGCAGAAAAAGAAGATTTAATTGTTTGATTACATTATATAGGCACTTAATCTTCGTATAGTCCTCACGCCCAGGACTTTAATTGGCTGTGCCTTAGCGGCTGGCACGTAATATTTTGTTGCCTTTCATCAACATTTCATCGCAAGGCAACAGGTTTCAATTTTTTTCAAAATTACAATAAAGCTGCTACTTTTTATTAAATTCATTCGGTCATTTTGGACATAACCCTTTAAATGTGTGCCCGGTGACGGTAATAGGCTAGCCCCCTATTACGTGGGACCAAAGATAGTGGCAAATTGTGGGTGTGTAATGCACCTCTGCCTATCATTTCGCCGACGTGATATGTGTGTGTATGAATCTACTGAACCGATTTTGATTTTTTTTTAAGTTATAGTAGCTATTACCCCTGAGTGCCATAGGCTACTTTTTATCCTGGTTATATGTTCCCGTGGGAATATGGGAACGAGAAAGTTATATCACGCCGGTATTCAGCTAGTATATTATAGGTGAAGAAGTTTGTAAGGTTGGATATTTGTTACTTTTTTACGCAAAAACTGCTTAAGAAGGCACCTGACCCTAATCAATTCGGCCAATCCGCTACCGCTAACCCCGCTCCCGCTAACCCCGCTCCCGCTATCGCTCGAGTGAAGGATAGCGATATTCACTTTCCAAAGGACAGACGGAGATCGAGCGCGTTCTCGAAAATTTAACGTAAGCGACAAAATAAAAACTATGAATTAAAGACGAACTATAATGATTATGAAAAAAGTATGTTGAGCAAATGTAGGTTTTATCAATGCCTTTTAGATATTAAAAAATATTAAAGAAAATACAGCAAACTTAAAAGATCTAAGTTAAAATGTGATTAAAACAAGGTTTTTTGTAATAAAAAAACTATCGAGCATTTTTTCAGTAATCGTGTTTTCATCTTGAGCATTAAATCTTCAGGAACTGAAGTTACTTGTATAAAAAAATCAGTTTCCTAGACCTTATAGATTTTGAGATTTAGGTCAGTAAAGGTAGTCAAGTTAGGGTCAGGTGGCGTCTTAAGAGATTTTAATGAAACTAAATAAATATGTTAGGACAATTCACACAACGCCATCTAGTCTCAAACTAAGCAGAGATTGTGATATGAGTACTAGATAAACTGATATAAATACTTATATACATTTTTTTTTGTAAATACATACATATTTTACATAGGAAACATCCAGACTTTGATACAAACGTATGTGTCATCACACTAAGTGAGTCCCGAAAGCGGATGCACTACAGACCACGCCACCGAAGCTGTCAAAACAGTTTAAAGAAATCCTTATAGGAAGACTCGCTATGGACCAATGTCAGTGACACGAGCTTGAGGAGACCTTTACCAACCGGCTAACTTGAGCTTCAAGATTTCGTTTAAAAATTGATTTTTGTTAAATAATGAGACTCAGTCAAAAAGGCAATCATTATTACTATCAAAGGAGTATAGCTACATCAGAATAATTCGTAATAGGCTACTATTTATCACGTTAATATATTACCGCGAGAACGAGAAAACTTTTTCACGTAGATAGGAGCCGGGGCGTCATCTAGTAAAATCAAATACGTTCTAATGACGTCATCCACAGCTGTGTTACGGCCGCTTTATGATGGCACCGTTATCCTAGGAAACATTAACTAATTCAATTTGATTTATCAGGTAGTAGCACTCTGGCAAGGTGGATCAATATTTGAGTTTGATGAAATCTCCAAGTTCCTGCGATCGCGACTCACAAACGAGTACACACTGACGATGTTGACGTCATCAGAAGAAGCCCTCGCTTTGGAACCCGAGGAATTGGTTGTTTGTAGTAAGGAATATGAAATACCAGAGATGCCGTTGTCACATATAAGCATCTGTAGTTATAATGGTGAGTTACTTTCTTCTTTACTCTTTTAGGGTTCCATAGGGCACGTCTCGGAACCCTTATTATTTTGTCATGTCCGTCTGACCTTGGCTTACCTTATAGGTTAGTGCTTGAAGATGAAACTGCTCGGATATGACTGCTTCGGTGGCGTGGTCGGTAGTACATCCGCTTTGGACGCCGCGCCGGTGTCTCGGGTTCGATTCCCGGGCGGGACCAACTTAGTGTGATGACACATACGTTTGTACCGAAGTCTGGATGTTTCCTATGTATAATATGTATGTATTTACAAAAAAATATGTATATAAGTATTTATATCAGTTTATCTAGTACTCATATCACAAGCTCTGCTTAGTTTGTGACTAGATGGCGTTGTGTGGATTGCCCTAACATATTTATTTTTATTTATTTTTTTATTTTTTCACACAGTATCAGTATCAGTAGAGAATGTGTTACAAAAGTGAATTATGTGTGTAGATTGAGTATGAGTGAACACCTCTGATGATGCCATAAGGCGAAACGGGTCAGGGTTTATAGAAAATAAAAATATTTGTGGAATGGTGTACAAGTGAGTTTTTTCAAAAATGGATCATCTAGATGACGGTATTGGTCATTGTAGCTCAGTGGTCAGTGCATTGTTATGGAAAGGCCGTAGTCGAACTACGGCCTTTCCATCCTGCCGATGTCATTGTAGCTCAGTGGTCAGTGCATTGTTATGGAAAGGCCGTAGTCGAACTACGGCCTTTCCATCCTGCCGATGTCATTTCAGTTTTTGTGATTTATAATTTCTATCATACCAGCGAACTTCCGCTGCTTCGCCCGCTTGACAATTGATATACTTACACAAAAAACCTTTCTCGGGAACCACTCTGTCCATTGGTGAAAACCGCATGAAAATCTATTGCATAGTTTTAAAGATCTTAACATACATACGGACGGAAGCGATTTTGTTTTATAATATGTAGTGATAGTGATGATAGTGATAGTGATGATAGTGATAGTGATGATAGTGATAGTGATGATAGTGATAGTGATAGTGATGATAGTGATAGTGATGATAGTGATAGTGATTAATGTTATACTTATTTGCTATGATGAAACTTGCAGGCACTACACTAAAAGCCCCTGACATGCGATCCTGTCTCTTAATGCTGAGTGATGTGTGCAGACTTCAAGAGCTGACGTTAATGTGCACAGCTGTGAATACAGTTATTGTGATGAAAGCGGGCATTCTGCATATATCTAAATGCAATGTACTGGATGATTCAAGTGGTTCACAGGTAAGTACTGATATTTTTAACTGATTTCAGAAAGGAGAATGTTCCTTATCAATTTGACTTTTTTTAGGGTTCCGTACTCAAAGGGTAAAATAGGAACCCTATTACCGAGACTTCACTGTCCGTATGTCTGTCTTGGGCTGTATCTCATGAACCGTGATAGTTAGAAAGTTGTAATTTTCACACATGATGTATTTCTGATTCTGTTGCCACTATAACAACAAATACTAAAAAACTGTTTTTTTTTATAGTATTGCCGTTTTTAGAGATAATAGTACGGAACCGTACTTCGTCGCAATTGGCCGGTTTTCAACTGACTTCCAAAAGCTGTGTTACAAGAGCCGTGGTCACGTAACAGGGTCGAAACTTCGGGTAATATATGCGTGATGTATGTCTATCTGTCTAATTTAACGCTGGTTGTATTTCAGTGTGATTTCGCGCAAGGCATAGTAGCAATGGCTGGGGCGAAAATTCTTATTGAAGATTGTACGTTTACTAATTTTTATTCTGGAATTGTGGTGCATAAAGGGGCTCAGGTAATTTTTTTTTCACATAATTAGAATACAATAATAAAAATAAAAATAAAAAAAAATGATTTATTTCAGGCCATTGGCCCATAAGAAATTAATTAAATGTACACAAAATTTCGCATTCTTTTTACATTGTCAGTCAATTTCACATAATTTAATGATAATATAATAAATAATCTTTAAAATTCTAGTCTATTCTATGTGTCTATCAATCTAGCTGGAATAGTGAGGGCTATACGAAACACATGTTAGCTTTGTATATAGCCGTCACTATCCCATTGTCCGAGTTATGCACCCTCGCCATAAAGGAGGCCCTCGCCTCCCTCAGTCCCGCACTGAACCCATCCACTCTGTTCACCGCGAACATACCAGACGCACTGCACCTCCATGGCAGCCCCAGCATGCAACGAAAGGCGTTATTGTATTGCGACCGGCAGTACGCGCTAAACAGAGTGATTTTAACTTGTTCCGAACATTTGGCAAAACGCCTGGCCAGCATATTACTTTTCGCTGCCAATACCCTACGCTGCCTACCCATATCCTCGGCATCATTTAAAGTGTCAGTCAATATATGTCCCAAATACTTAAAACAGTACACAACCTTTAGCCTGGACTTACACAGAGATATGTCCGGAGTCGGCACCTGCTTACTACCATGTCTAAATACCATTATCTCAGATTTATTTACATTATATATACCAGTCCATGTCTATGTGCAAACTCCTCACATATCCCTATCAACTTTTGTAGGCCTTTGACAGAGGGGCTGAGCAATACCATGTCGTCAGCATAGCTAAGGTTATTTACACATACATTATATATCATATTCTTTTATCTACTCTTAAAATTCAAATTATGATTTCAAAAGTTAACATAAATATACAGGTGAATTTTTCAAGTGGGCTTGGATGGCCAAATCCGGCAATATAAATTTTATTAAAATTCTAAGTTTTCCAAATTTGCCGTATATCATTACTTCCCAGAATTTGATCCTTAACAGCAACACTATCGTATGGTGTAATAATAAAGGGTGTGATTTTTTTTCTAAATCAATGGGTTCGATTCCCAGCTAGGATTATAGGTTTTTAAAAAATCTAATGAGGTTTTAAGTTTCATCAAAATCGGGCTCGTGACTACTTTGAGAATTTTTCGCTATTCCGTATAGTTCCGGATTTGGCCATCCAAGCCCACTTGAAAAATTCAACCTGTTAAAGCGCCTATGACACCAGTACTATTAAAAAAATAAAAAGTTATTTTATGACATTTTCTTCAAATCTGTATTTATCATAACGTAAATGTTTAATCATTATAGTGCAGTTAGGCTAAAGTCTGTCGACCATACCGCCTTGTTGTGTTTTGCCGCCATATTGTCGAAAACTTGTTATGTTTGTGTTTCTCAAAATTCCTAAACGGATAAGATTAGATAAAGTAGAGTATTCGCCACGGCTCGTTTCTTTAAAACCTACTCGTGTAATAACTCTTTATGCAACAGTTTCATAAACTACGGTTCTTGACATAGTAATAAAAATAGTTTAAGCAAGTTCATTGCTTTCAAATACAGAAATATAACTAGGAGCTGCGGTCGCTGCCGCGGTACTGTGGTACAGCGCTGCAGCACACAATTGAGCGAAGCGACTATTTCTATTAAGGCATTTATCAATCTATAAGGAGCAGGTTTTGTTCGACACCGAATTATGATTTAGAACCCTCAAAAAAAGTTATTGACATATTTTTGGTCAATAACTTTTTTTGAGGGTCCTAAATCAAAATTCGGTGTCGAACAAAACCTGCTCCTGAGAATGCTTGATCTTTGAGTGAAAAAAACATGAAAATCGGTTGGGTAGTTGTCGAGAAACAATTTCACATCGAGTTGCATTTGAGTCACCTGATAAGGAACCCCGCTCGCGTCGCTCAATAAATGTTTAACTAAATCTAATAAATGTTTATCAATATACAGGTGGAGTTCAAAAACTGTACAATAAAGAAGTGCGGTGTCGGTATACAGATGTACGGTGGGTCACATGTCGAACTCGATAACACCACTATATCTGAGTGCAGTGAACATAGCATCAGATGTGAAATGAACACCGGACTTAGTGTCAAACCTACTCAGTAAGTATTATTTACTAGCCTATATTTACTATAGTTTATGCCAAATATATTGCAGACTAGCTGTTGCCTGCAGCTCCGCCTGTGTGTTATAGTTTCCTTGACCACCAGTTACTGATTTATTATGTATAGCTGTTGCCCGCAGCTCCGCCTGCGTGGTACTTTAGATCGACATAACTTTTTTATTTATGAACCGATTGAAATAAAAGAAACCTTAAATGTTAAGTTGAATAAACCGCAACGCATTACTAAAAACCGCATTCAAATCGGTTAAGCCGTTTCTGAGATTAGCGTGTTCAAACATTCAGACAAACAGACAAAAATTCTAAAAACCATTGTTTTGGGCACTATTGCGTTCATAAAGCCCCCCTACAACAGTTTCTCGCTTATATCTTCGATGTACAGACATCGAACACTTACAATTTTATTATATGTATTGAACAATTTTATTATACTCGTATGTATTGATAAAAGGTCATTTATCATAAAATTCAAATTATGATTCCAAAAGTTGACATATATAAAGCCTATGCTTATACTACACCGGTACTATAAATATTAAAAAGTTACTTTATGATACAGATTTTCTCCAAAACTATCATAAAGTAACTTTTAATCATTAAAATACAGTGTATAAATTAAAATATAAAAAATTCTAAAAACTTTCGACCATATCACAGACCATACTACCTTGTATAATATTAAACTACCTCCAAAGTCGGGCGCCATACAAAAGAAAAAAAAGCTCCAAAAGCTTTTCGATTTATACAAGTGACGAAATTAGTCACTGAATTTACTCCTTCTCTTTAGTACTTTAACCCCACTTTACACCCCAGTTCTTATATAACTATTGAGGAAAATTTTTATAGCTCGAACTTAAATCGAGCAACGCCATCAGTCACTTTTTTCTAAGGAAATCAATAGTTCGCACTATGACCGATAGATGGCGTTGCTTGATTTAAATTCGAGTTATAGAAATTTTCCTCACGTTTTGTCATACTGATGTTCTAAATAGCCTAAACGTATTAAATTAGATAAAGTATAAATTAAATATAAAACTGCAAATAACTAGTTTATAGTTTCCTGCCGAGTGTTTTAATAACAACTCGTAGGAAACTATAAACTCGACAATCCTCGTTTCTTTGAAACTCACTTGTGGTTCTAATACACCTCTTTATAATACAGTTTTATGCCATATACATATGGTCACGCCTATTTCCCATGGGGGTAAGCAGAGACTATGGAATTCCACTTGCTACGATCCTGGCATACTTCTTTCGCTTCTTCCACTTTCATAACTATCTTCATGCATGCTCTCCGGTTCTGAGTACTCTTGACCTGGACTTTGGTCAAAACATCTCCGATTTGTCGAAGTACGTTCGCCTAGGTCGACCCTTACCTGCCTGTCCATTCACACTCGCCTTATGTATCTGTTTCGTCAATCTTCTTTCATCCATCCTTTCTACGTGCCCGAACCATCTAAGCATCCCTTTTTCTATCTTACTCACTACATCTTCTGATACACCGCAACGTTCTCGTATCACGCTGTTCCTCACTTTCTCAACCAATGTCACCCCAGCCATACTTCTCAAACTTCTCATTTTCACACGCAGATTTATAAACTACTATTTACCCTAGTATTATGTTCCCGAAAGAATTGGGAACGAAAAAACTATATCTATAATTAGCTAGTATATTCTATATCAGATATGACGTGTGACAATATTTTCAAAATTTTTTTTTACAGAGTTGAAGGTCTTCAAGTTAATGCAAACTGCAAAATAGGTTCTGGTAACCTACAGAATGAAGTATTGATTGTACAACAAGATGCTAGTATTCTATAAAACTGGGATTTTAAATTATAAGCCGCGCACGATGTGAGTGGGATAGTACCTTGTCACAATAACCGCTCCGTGACGTCATCAATCGCTGAACAGTACGGATAACAAAACAGTATTGTAGGTTAATCTACGTCACTATGACGTCATCAACATGGCCGCCAATCCCATTGTCATCTTGCGCGGATTATAAAGTAAATTTAAGTCATAATAACTACTGTTATTTTTTACCAAAACTATTATGTCCGGCTCTATACTTTGTAACCGACTCTCAAAAAATGAGTTTCTCAATTCGACTGGGTGAATTTGAAGTGATTTTGAATTTTTTTTTACTTAAAGCTCACAAAAACTGACTTAAATGACCAGAATGGGACCAAAGAATTGAAATTGGACCACAGGAGAAGCAGTAGATATCAATAAAAAAAAATCAAAATCGATCCACAATATAAGAGGTAACAAACATTAAAAAAAATACAGGCGAATTAATAACTCCTTTTTTAAATCGGTTAAAAAGGCATTAGATACTATTTGATATACCTAGAATAAACTTGTCAAACAAACTGTCTCTGCGCGGTAGGGCGGGTTTGTGTTCTCGCGCGCAGTTTGTATTGGCGGTTTTCGGTGTCAATGACCTTTTATATCAATCTATTTGGAATTTGCCTTATCTTAGTACTTATTTTAGTTCTTTATATTGTTATAGTGTACCTATAGATGTTATGAGAGGACATAAAGTTTGGTGAGATCTATATTAATTAATAAATTGTGTATTTTGATTGAGCAGCTTTAAGTAATTCGGGTAAAAGTGCCTTTTTTATGTTATTTTATGAATATTATTATTGTATGTCGTTTTAACCTGGAATGTATATTCTTGTATTTTTTTAATGTTTCAATAAAAAAACTATTAACACAGCTGAAGTTTTAATATTAATTTTTATTGTGCCCTATAGGGATGATGACTGATGATAATGAGGGGCACGTGGTCTAGTGGTAACCGACAATGTTAACACATTGCAAAGGTTAAGCAACATCTAGTCAGGCCGGTCTTAGGATGGGTGACCATTTCTTAAGACACTGAGCCCCTCCGTGCCTCGGAGAGCACGTTAAGCCGTCGGTCCCGGTTGTCATACGAAGATCTATATCAGTCGTTAGGGGTAGTTGGAGCCCTTAATCAAAAATCCGACTGGTCTAACTATAGAACTTCGATATCGCCCATGGGTTGTGGAGATCAGATGGCAGTCGCTTCACGGAAAATATCGAAGTTCAGCCACATCGCAGTTAGACTGGAAAGCCGACCCCTCAGTTGGGAAAAGGCTCTGTGAATGATGAATGATGAGGAATGATGACTGGTTTTGAAAAACTGTCTTAAGAGTCCTCCTATTAAATTTTACCGTTTTCGCTGATTTTACAGACGTGTTTTTACACTGAAAATACTGTATTTTTATAAGTTTTAATGCACAATATGAAATATCATTTCAATAATGATCTAATAAGTGAGCTACTTTCTTATTTTTGTCATTAAATTTTGATTAATCGAACTAAAACAATCGGTAGTTTTTCGTATCTTTTGCTGGAAGAGGTCTAGAATATCACAAATTCACTAATCGTTTTGACGTCTAAAAAGTATTACAAAAATACAGTGTATTCTTGTAAAAGTCATCTATCAAATGTATGGATTACTTTTCATCACATTCATAAAAAAAAATTGAGTAAACAAATATTTAAGTTAGTCAAATTTTAGAGAAAATGGGCAATGAATTGGTTCTTATTTCGGCTACATAAAACTCTCGTTCATAAAATTAAAACAACATAAATAAACCTTGGTTCAAAATCAATCCATTTCCAAAAAAAAAGAAAGCTAAATAATAAAAAATAGGCTGTAAATAATCTTTTAAAAACACCTAAATTTCGCTTTATAATACTCGACGCATGCCTCAAGTAAACAGTCCGCGCCAAGCGCTTACAGGGAGAGGACGTGTCGCTCTGCGCGCCAAAATTCGACGCCGTCTACAGACGAATATAGCGTGGCGTGAGATTTTGATACTTTGGTAATATTAGTTATTATTTTGTGATGATTAGGCTTCTTTTTAAATACAACAAGTGATTATGTAGAATGTATTTATCATTGTTTTTGTTAAAAAAAAGCTGTTATATTTTATAAAGCTGGATTACTCACTCACTCACTGACACAATTTTATTGTTCTCCTTGATGGTGGAGGGGAAGGTACCTATGTTTTTTTTTGCAGAAATGTAAAGGGGGTTCGGGGACCTAGGGAAAATTCCGAGTTTTTGAGATTTGCCCTCCAGTCCCCCAAGGGGGGCTCCCGAGTAGAGTCAAAATGAGTAATAATTTTATAGAGGTAGTTTTTTATTTTATTTTTTTGTATTGGGTTCGCCAATTTGACGCCACCCGCCTGGTAGTAAGTCGTGACGACGTCAAGCGATTGTGGGTCACTCACACCACACTATACTATAGAGAGTGGCCCTCAACTTGACGACCTACTGAACCCAGGATTATATGTGGGAGGAAACACGTGCACAGGCAGGGCGTTCCAGGCCAGTATCGTTCGGCACAGAAACGAACGTTTAAAACGTTCGGTTCTCGCGAACATGTACCTACTGTGTGGGAGTGGCATCTCTGCCCGGCACGCGTTGTTCGGGATCGGAAGGAAGATGGGATCAGATTGAAGAGCTCTTCAGAATGCTCGCCGTGGTAAATACGGTAGAATGCGGCCAAGGAAGCTATTGTTCGGCGCTGAACTAGCGGCTCAAAGCTTCCCGTTACCTCCGGACAATCTATAATACGGATAGCTCGACGCTGCATAGCGTCGAGAGCGTCCAGCAAATACTTCGCGGAGCCGTCCCGGAAGTGAGAGCAGTATTCGACGCAGGGTCCAATCTGCGTCTTGTACAGCAGACACCTCTGATGCAGTGTAAAGAATCGCTTTACCTTATTCAGTATTCCTAGTTTCCACGAAGCTAGCCCTATACATCTTTCGATGTAGTTTTTATTATTGAGCTCTTGACGAACGTCTATGTCAAGGATCTCAAGGTTGCCCTTCATTGGTAATAATGCATTCTGAAGAGAGGGTAGGGGAAGGAAAGGGGATACCTTCGCTGTAAATGCACACGCCTGCAATGTGCTGTCATCTGCATAACAATGAATGTTCCCGAGGGATAGCATATCATTGATTTGCAGAAGGAAGAGTTGGTGACAGCACGGACCCCTGCGGCGCCCCGGTATTGTTCCTCGATACATATATACATAACCGGGGCAACACAGGTAAGGCGTGTTGTCAGGGCGGCGTATTTGTGTCTCCGTGAGAAACGTCACAGCGGGCCGAGCCGTCTCAAGGTATGGTGGACGGCATCGAGGTTCGCATGGAGTCCACGGATGTTGGTGAACTCCACCACCTCGAAAAGTGAAGCTGTGGGGTTTCTTGGGGCCGCTGTGGAACGTTTACTTATTTCTGTTGCACTGCCATTATAAATTTGAAGAAGAAGCGTGAAGAAAGGGCGACATTTGGTGCAGCAGTAATAAGTGACAAAGCGCAGGTGCTAACTTCGTCTGGAACCGTGTGGTTAGGTTGGAGCCGACCCGCCGGACGGAAGGGCTACCAAACCCCCCTGGTGCAAGGCCGCCGCTATCCCACAACGGTTACCACCCGGAGCGGCGATCCCACATCAGGATTATGCGCGAGAACATGTGGGGCAGCCTCCTGGTGTGGTTGGTCCCAGGCGGGCCTCATGACTGTGTTGCGGGCGGCCGCGGCAACGCCGTTGCTAAGGGTCTCCTTGGCCAGCGAATCGACCCACACCACCCACACTAGACTCCGCTTTGCCCCCACTGGTTCCATGCCTGCTGCACCATACATGGCCCCGGGCCCGGCGGTGCAGCTGTTGAACCCCTTACGCAACCAGCCTGGGCTGGGTTACTTGTGGGGCTTTAGCACAGTTGCACGGTGGCACCCCCCGGACCAACACCCGGTACCCACGTAGGGACCGAAGCCACTTCATAGGTACCGTAAATTAACGAGCCTCGTCCGTTGATCAGCAGGTGCGCCACTAGCAGATGAGTTCGCTGGGGCCCTAAATATGTTGGTAGAGCCCCTTTGTATAGAGGAGGTCAAATGATTTTGATTAGGAAAAAAAATTAGCCCTCGCCCCCCCTTTGAGAGTGCAACGACAGAGGAAAGGTAGAGGAGTTTTGATTACGGGATCATACGAGTATAGAGGGTCTTTTCTTGAATTTAAGGAGAGAAAAAAAACACCCCCCCTCCTAGCCCTCTTTTCACCTCCCCCACACAAGACACTATTATTATAAAATGAAAAAAAAAAGATCAAAACCATGTAATCGCCGTACCTACTGGCTGACCACCATCGGTAACTCCGGACTCACGCACAAAATGTGTCAAATACCTAATTCCGCCCGTTTCGATTCTGCATACGGACTCTTAAAGTATCTACTATTACCAAAAATATAATATTTCTGCAGGAAACAAAGATTTATTATAAAATAAATGTTATTTTATTTTTAAGTTCAAAATACGTTGCAAAACGCTCTCCGGTGTCATGGCGTCTGTTTATGACGTCACTGACTCTTTTTTTTTTTTAAATCCGCGGCCCAAGGCTGCGGCCGCTCTAACGTCCGTTGCCGGGCGTCTCTGGTTACAAGCAGAACGTATTTCCAGTGGCGCCCGGCGGAACTAGAATACTTTATACATTGTAGGCTTTGTGCATTGATCAAACTTCATACGAAAACAAAGTGACGTACAGCCCTCCAGGTTTAAGTTAGCGCGTGGCAAAATATGGAACGAATATAATGGTAGGAGTTTTTGTTCTGAAATCTCGTTTTTGACGTTTTTCAATGAAATGTGTCGCCACATTTGAAACGCCAACTTATACCTGGTAACATGTCCGTTCATGAGTTCGTGACGTCATTCACTTTGATTAGTGTTCAACCCATGATGGGGGAATGCTGTATATCAATCTCGCCCAAACAAACTGGTTATAAATTGATTGTCGTATAACAAAGTCGTATGAATTGTTTCACTATAATCTATACTACTATTATAAAGAAGAAAGATTTGTATTTTTGTGTGTATGTTTGTAATGTATAAACTCAAAAACTACTGTGCCGATTTCAAAAATTCTTTCAGCATTGGAAAGCTACATTCACCCTGAGTAACATAGGCTACTTTATCCCGGTAATGTGTTCCCACGGGAACCGGGAACAGTAAACTAAATCACGCGGGCGGAGCTGCGGCGATCAGCTAGTATTTTATATTTTTATAAAATCATGCTTCTTTCTCACTTTTTTCCTCGGCCTCTTTTCCACTGGGATAGACAGAGATGACATATTTTCACTTACTACAATCTTTACATACAACAATACTTTTCAACCGACTTCCAAAAAAAGGAGGAGGTTCTCAATTCGACTCTTTTTTATGTTTGATAGGGCCAGATATGGGGCCCTGAGGGCAGATTAAAAAAAAAATAGTTTGGAAGTCGGTTGCTGTGTCTATTTTTGACGTGTATTTTTTCCGCTTTAACTTTTATAAGTGTCTTCATACATACACGGACGCCTTATCATTCATCATGGTAATAGAACCTATCCAGTTGACGACAATGATGAGGAGGTATTTTTAACACACATACAAATATCACGCCTATATCCCCGAAGAGGTAGCCAGAGGTGCATTACACACCCACAATTTGCCAGTATTTTTAGTCCCACGTAATAGGGGGCAAGCCTATTGCCGTCACCGGGCACTCTAGAAAGTGGGTTATGTCCAAAATGGGCGAATTTATTGAATAAAATAAGCAGCTATGTTATAATTTTGAAAACTTAATTTGAAACCCGTTGCTTTGCGATGTAATGTTGATGAAAGGCAACAAAATCTTACGTGCCAGCCGCTAAGGCACAGCCAATTAAAATCCTGGGAGTCTCGGACTTTACCGACTTCAAAAAAGAAGGAGGTTCTCAATTCGACTGTTTTTTTGTGTCCCTTCGTCCAGCATACTCACCATGGAATCCTGATATTTCATGAATGCCAAAAAATTGTGCTGAAATAGTGCTAATTAGTGCCCAAAGGAAAAAAATAGTGCTCTTATACTTAAGAAATTACAGCCATAGTTCGATGAGTATGCTGGACGAAGGTTTCGCCCAGCATACTCACCTCCGTTTGTGGAATCTGTGTACGCTTCAACCATAATTCATACTTCAAAAAATTGTGCCCAAATAGTGCCAAATGGTACCCAAAAAGAAAAAAAAACGGTGCTCTAATAACTCCGGAGTTATAGGCTTCGTTCAGTTAGTATGCTGGGCATAGGTTCTACGCCCAGCATTCTCACTTCACTACGCGAATACCGAACGAGCTATAGGTACAATTTACGGCTTAAAAAATTGTGCTTGGAATAGTGCCCAATATCAGTCCAATTTTTGCTTGACTTTTGACCTAGAAAACCATTAAATTTAATTGTAAACTTCTACATACTAACGTTAAATGAGGTACAGTCGTTCACACATGTTTTTGGATATAAATATTAAAAATTCTAATTGTGGGCGGTTATGTGATTGGGAATAATTGTGGTATTTCCTCACATATCAAAAACTGTCGGTTAAATGCTAATTTATTTTATTTTAATTTTTATTAATTTTATTTTATTATAAATAAATGAAATTGTAAGCGTAAATGAAATCTACTCGTATTACTTCATTGCTTGTAGGTTGAAATATTTCCCAAAAAATGTCTGGGCACTAATAGTCTATTGTAGCCAATAAAATTAATAAAATAGGTAGGTATACTCTCACGCATACTCACTGAACGAAGCCTATAACTCCGGAGTTATTAGAGCACCGTTTTTTCTTTTTGCACCATTTGGCACTATTTGGGCACAATTTTTTGAAGTATGAATTATGGTTGAAGCGTACACAGATTCCACAAACGGAGGTGAGTATGCTGGGCGAAACCTTCGTCCAGCATACTCATCGAACTATGGCTGTAATTTCTTAAGTATAAGAGCACTATTTTTTTCCTTTAGGCACTAATTAGCACTATTTCAGCACTATTTTTTGGCATTCATGAAATATCAAGATTCCATGGTGAGTATGCTGGACGAAGGGACATGTTTTTTTACCAAATTGTTAAAAAAAATCATTTTCAAATGCATGTGCTTAGATCTTTAAAACTACGCAACGTATTTTAATGCGGTATTCACCAACGGATAGAGTGGTTTTCCAGGAAGGTTTTTTGTGAACCTAAATAATTTGACAAGCGGGCGTCCGCTGTTATTAATTGAAATCCATCTTTTACTTTTAGATGACTACGAGGATCTTTCGTTTTGAAGGATAATGACGTGTGTGTGAGACAGGAAACAAGATTTAAATTTAGATTAGTTATTTCCTGGCAACAATGCATCGTAGCCAGTAATCTGGGAATGGAAACCTCAGTGAGTAATGATGCGGAAGATTATTTACACTATTTGGTATAGGGTAGATTTACTGTTAATCAAAGAACCTTTGTGTACTAAAAATAAGCAGCAATTTAAGTTGGTGACGCACTCGGGTATAGCTATTTATTTAAAAATTATTTGCTGTAAAAAATGTGTATCTTATGTTCACTTTATATAATTTTAAACAAGTATTTTACTACACTGTCATATATCTTCAAGCCATTTTTGAACTGTTTCTCTGATGTTAACTGAAGTGTTTTTCTATTTATCTGATGGTTTTAAATTGAGGGGCGATAACTTTTGTGCTCTGTGCATTTAAATTTATCCTTTTTGTAAATATTATAAGTACCAAGCTTTGATTATATATTCAAAGGTACCTAATTTATTAATGTTTTGTTTAAGTAAAGTTATATAATTAGATCTGTCAAACTTTGATCTGCGTGTTATACTTACGACACAGGTGCGCTCTTTGGACTGAGACGGTGTTACGAGTACAAAGAAGTGCAGTAACATTAAAATATAGAAACGAATGACCGCTTTGCAGAAAGTGCGTGTCTATCGCTCAATAGAGACGTTTCTTCGCGACAAAAAATTGTTTCGAAAGTATTCGAGTGCTAGTGACTGTTAAAATGAAGGTTTTCGACATAAATAATGGAAAATATCATATGGGACATTTGGTTTGGGACAGTTTAAATATACGGCCCGACGCTATTTGCCAGGTAAATTAGGAAACTACTTTAGTGTAAATCCCATAGTACAACCTTAAGTATATGCTTTGGACTCAATGGTGCTGTGTAAAAAATATCGCAGATATTCTATTTACTGCATTATTTGGTATTCTAATATGAAGTTAGTTTGAACCGAAGTTTTTTACCAATAGAAACCTTTTTTTATTCAGTAGTAGTAACGGAGTAACCCAGCCCAGGTTGGGTTGTGTTGGAGGTTCAGATGCTGCACAGCCGGGCCCGGTGCAATGTGTGTGTGGTGCAGCCGTTTGTGTAGAGTCGACCGGTCTACCCACCCTGGCCAGGAAGACCCTTAGAATCTTTGGTGCCGCTGGCCGCTCGCCTAACCTACCGTATAACACAGGGACCCAAATGGGACCAACCATCCCCAGGAGGCGGCCTCACTAGGTTGAGCATAATCCTGATGTGTGTCGCCGTGCGGTGCTTGTCTCGGTGACCTCGCATCAGGGGGGTTTGAGAACCCTTCCGTTCAGCAGGTCCCAGGGTCCCATCTAACCACACGGTTCTAGACGAAGCTGCGTCTTGTCATTTACTACTGCAGCAGATGTCGGTGTACGCGTTCACGAATACCAGACAGATAAGATCACGCGTCCACTTTGCTGGATCTACTGCAGCTGCTGAGTCGCCCATTCCAGTACAGTGTGTCGGTAGGCGCCCCACTTGGTAGCTTCAACCACAGTGTCGTCCACGCTGGCTGCCGGTGCACTGACTCGTTCGTCAACTCGCAGGCGTGGAACTGTCTCATGCGCGCGAGTTAGCACTTTCTGATTATACCTACTTTTCTTGTCATGAACTCGTGCGCACGTTTATAGTACAGTCATATACAGAATGCTTTGAAACCAAAAGTACTAAAGACCTGTACTTGTATCTGTATTTTGATGACTGTGTTTCAAATTAATATAGTTAGTATGCTGTAGTTACGCTTTGTTAAGTAATCATGTAGATATCTGTTATTTTTATAGCAAGAATCATATTCATACTCGTATATAACTTATACATATATAGTAGGTACATAGTTATAATATAACTATAAATCAAAATGTGAAAAATTTTAGTGTTTTTAATGTATTGTGAGGGTAAGCTTATTGTAGATATGGTATTTATTTTATTTAACTATTTTAAACAGTTATTTATCATAGCAACGTATGTAACAAAGTCGCTTCCGTTCCATTTGTATGCTTAGATGTTTAAAACTACATAACGGATTTTGACGCGGTTTTTACCAATGGATAGAGTGGACCTCGAGGAAAGTTTTTGTGTATCTAATTTGTCAAGCGGGCTAAGCCACTGGCGTCCGCTAGTAATATTATATTATGATAAGAATGAATTTATTGTAGTTGGCCGGTTTAGTTTCAGAATTAGTTCAAAAATGTATGGTAGCTGGAGGTGGGTGATGTGACCTTATCTAATACTTAGTCAAATGTGCCTAACTGTAATAAATATTTTCAGGAAGGGGATCACAAACTGGTCCGTCTAACAATGAAACTGGACATAATATAATTACATCTCTGCGGTTTTATATTTTTTAAGTATTTATTTTTGTTACTCATTTTTCAAAACTAATGTTTTCTATAAAAATAGTTAAATATTTTAGGTCAAACTATGTGTAATTTTTATAGTTCCTAAGACTGATTCGTTTTATTACTCAGTAATAATAGATAAGGATTTGAATTGTTGTTTATTGTTTTTTTATTTACTAGATAAGTTATAAGTATTTAGTACTTATAACTAAACCAGTCTTTAATCATTGTGATACATATTGTTGATTATTGACGCCGCCTTCCTGGTGGTAAGTAGTGACGACGTCTAGCGATTGTGGGCCACTCTCACAGCACACAATACTATAGGGAGTAGCCCTCAACTTGACGACCTACTGATGTGCCTCTTCACGCTCCGCTTAAAGAACCCAGGATTATATGTGGGAGGAAACACGTGCACAGGCAGGGCGTTCCAGGCCACTATCGTTCGGCAGAAAAACGAACGTTTAAAACGCTCGGTTCTCGCGAACATGCTATCCACTGTGTGGGAGTGGCATCTCTGCCCGGCACGCGTTGTTCGGGGTCGGAAGGAAGAGGGTGGGATCAGATTGAAGAGCTCTTCAGAACACTTGCCGTGGTAAATACGGTAGAATGCGGCCAAGGAAGCTATTATTATATTTATTTATCAGTCTTGTTTGGGCCGCGTTTTGATGCGGACGCGTGTGCTGACTAATACCTACTCGTAATAGTGTAGCGCGGCGTCAGCCGTTGCACGTATCGCGATGAGTTCGCAACTCGTCCCAAATGAGTTACTGGCGTTCCTGCAACAGAAGCTGGATGTGATGGACGAGCTGTCGGCTATCCAGATCTGTTCGTCGAGTTTCAGCCAGGAAGAGATAGCTGCCTCTAAGCGGCTACTGTACAGCGTGCTCAATAAGAGCGACCAGATGGTGTCCCGCAGGCGTGACGGGACAACAAAAAGCATACAAGACATCATCACGCTGCTTAAGGCAACCGATCCCGACGACGTGCCTACGTTTGTGGCCCAGGACTTATCGAAGCTTCCTCCGGTCACATTCGACCACGTCGACGTTACCTGCCTTTTAAAGGACATAGTGTCCTTAAAGGCGAGCTTGGCGGACGTCCAGACGAGGTTGGCAACGACCGAGGATATCGTTGTGAGTTTGCGTAAAGAACTTATTACTTTGCGCGAGTCTACAGCGGTATCTAGGTCACCACCTAACGCCAACATAAACATGCGTCGTGAAGCTGACCTCAATGCGAGTTACGCGTCAGCAGTTTTGTCGCCGTCATCGAGTGCTGAGCGCGCAATGCCCCGCACTGCACCCGCCCCCGCGGCCCCTACCTGTAAGGCCGCGCGAACCCCGCGCCCCGCTCCGCTGCCCGTACCTACAGCCCCCATGAAACGACAAAGTTTCGTCACCATCAGCGCAACGACCGCTCCACCGAAGCCACTACCACAGAAGGTACCGGATGTGGCTACTGATGGTTTCGTGACAGTGCAAAGGAAGCGCCGATCACGAACCAAAGTGAACCGTTGCGGCACTGATGCAGCGCAGTCCAGCCCAGCGTTGCAGGCCGCAATACCGAGTACACCCGTGTATGTCTCCCGCCTACACTACACCACTAAGGCGGATGACATCGGACAGTACGTGCGCAAGAAGGCCAACTTCACGCCGAGAGTGCAGCTGTTGGAGGCGAGCCGTAACGTCAGTTTCCTGTCGTTCGTGGTGCGAGTGCCCAACACTAGACTGAGGCTCGTCATGGAGGAAACCTTCTGGCCACAGGGCGTGGTGTTCCGTCGCTTCCGCGGATCGCTACCACTGGTACGCAAAAAGACCGAAGTGCGATAGTGAAGTGTGTACTAACAATAGTCTTAAGATTCTATTACTAATATACATTTTGTAATATCTATATGTATTCTTAGTTTTAAGGTATTTATCTATGGGCCGTAGAATAAGTTTATACCAACTGTAACTTTTCTATTTGTTGCCTGAAATAAATAAATAAATAAAAATAAAAATAAAAAAATATTGTTCGGCGCTGAGCTAGCGGCTCAAGGCTTCCCGTTACCTCCGGACAATCTATAATACGGATAGCCCGTCACTGCATAGCGTCGAGAGCGTCCAGCCGATACTTCGCGGAGCCGTCCCAGAGGTGAGAGCAGTATTCGACGCAGGGTCTAGTCTGCGTCTTGTACAGCAGACACCTCTGGTCTGGTGTAAAGAATCTCTTTACCTTATTCAGTATTTTAGGGGTTAGGTTAGGTTTGCCCTGGGTTCTTTAAGCGAAGCGTGAAGAGGCACATCACTGGGTCGTCAAGTTGAGGGCCACTCTCCATAGTATTCCTGTGTACTGTGAAAGTCGCCCACAATCGCCAGACGTTACCACAGCTTACCATCAGGCGGGTGGCGTCAATTTGTCGACACAAATATAAAAAAAATCAGTATTCCTCGTTTCCGCGAAGCTAGCCCTATACATCTTTCGATGTAGTTTTTATTATTGAGCTCTCGACGAACGTCTATGCCAAGGATGTCAAGGTTGTCCTTCATTGGTAATAATGCATTCTGAAGAGAGGGTAGGGGAAGGAAAGGGGATTTCTTCGCTGTAAATGCACACGCCTGTGTTTTGCGGGCATTGAACTCGACCAGGTTCTCGGTACCCCATTGAAAGATACAGTCGAGGTTCCTGTCGAGATCAGCCACGAGATGTTGTCTATCCTCCTCAATCTCCAACCGCCCCGCCGCCGGACGAGCCCAGTAGCTCCCGCACTGTGCTGTCATCTGCATAGCAATGAATGTTCCCGAGGGATAGCATATCATTAATATGCAGAAGGAAGAGAGTTGGTGACAGCACGGACCCCTGCGGTACCCTGGCATTCACTTGCAAAAAGCGAGAAGCCTGGCCATCGCAGAAGATCCGCATTCGGCGTTCGTTCAGAAAGCTGGCCATTCAGCTGCACAGTTGAGGAGGTAGACCATTTGCCGGAAGCTTGGAAAGGAGCGAAGCATGCCAGACTCTATAGAAGGCTTTGGCGATGTCCAGGCTAATCGCCAAGGACTCGCCGTGCCTTTCCATAGCCTCACCCCAGACATGCGTTACGAATGCCAGAAGATCACCCGTTGATCGTTTCGGTCTGAAGCCGTATTGCCGATCATTTATTAGCGAGTGATCTTGAGCGTGTGATTCTCGAGGTATCGCATGAGCTGCTTGTTGATGATGAGCTCAAACACCTTGCAGATGACTGAGGTGACAGCTATGGGTCGATAGTTGCCTGGAGCAGACCGATCCCCTTTCTTGGGGATCAGTTTTACGTTCGCCTCTTTCCAGACCTCCGGCACGATTCCTGTGGAGTAAGACAGGCGGTACAGACGAGTTAGTACAGGAGACAACTCAGCTGCGCATTTCCGTAGTACCACCGCCGGAATGCCGTCAGGGCCACTGGCTTTCCGCGTGTCGAGTGATCGCAGCACTGCCCGTACATCGCATTGCCTGAGTATAATGTCAGGCATAGTGTGGCCACAGTTGGCGATGGCGGGGGGCAGCAGGCCACAGTCGTCGACTCGGAAATTAGCCGCAAAGAGGTCTGCGAGCATATCCGCTTTCTCTAGGGCTTTGTGAGCCAGTGTTCCATCTGGGTAACGCAGCGGTGGTAGCGAGGGCTGACAGAAGTTAGATTGCACGGCTTTGGCCAGTTGCCAGTATCCACGGCTGCCCGTGGGATGGGAAGTGAGCTCCTGACCAAGCCGCGCGATGCGCTGGGCATCCGCTCTCTTAAAGGCTCTCTTGCTGGATTTTGTGGCCCGGTTGTACGCTGCTTTGAGGTGGCCCACGTTTGGGTCGCGCACAGCCCGGGCCCTGATCCAGGCGCGATATGCCAACTGTTTTTGTCGGACAGCTTTGGCACAATCTCGCCCGAACCAGAGACCGGCTCCGCGGATACTGGCGACATCAGTGAAAGGGATGTAATATTCCATCCCTAAACTGATCTCGCCGGCAATCGCAGAAGCGCTAAACGAGGGAGCCTTTCCTACAAAGCAGCGCTGGCTCCAGGGGACGGACGCATAATAATCGCGTAGACCGTCCCAATCCGCTGACGAGTAGTTCCATAGTCGTCGTGACGTTTGTACAGCACGTGCAGGAGGTGACACCTTCATGTCAGCGTGAACAACACAGTGATCGGAACTACCCAATGGGGCTCCTACCGAAACACTGTACTGGGCTGGGCGACTCGTCAGCAGTAAATCCAGCAGAGTGGGCGCGTGATCTGACCTGTCTGGTATCCGGGTGATCCCGCATACCATCTGGGTCAGACCGTGGGAGAGAGCGAACGCATGGGCGGCCTTACCCGCACGATCAGTCTTGAGGGACCCCAGCCATTCAATGTGATGGCCATACTAGGAAATACTAGGTCAGCGTTCGGGAACCGCACCTGCGCTTCATCAGCCGTCTCGCTGAGGTACTGGAAGAGCTTTGTTGTCTCAGAATCCCCTGTGTGGGAACGGTAGACGCACACGTAGATCTGGCTCATAGAGCCATGGTCTACGTGCAGCCAAAAGACGGAATTGGAGGGGTTCTCTAGGCAGCGCAACCGGTGGCAGCAAACATCCGCCCTAACGAACACGCATACCCCGGCTTTGTCTCGAAATTGTTCCTCGATGACATAGCCGGGGTAACACAGGTAAGACGTGTCGTCAGGGCGGCGTATTTGTGTCTCCGTGAGGAACATCACAGTGGGCCGTGCCATCTCAAGGTGATGGTGGACGGCATCGAGGTTCGCATGGAGTCCACGGACGTTAGTGAGCTCCACCTCGAAAAGTGAAGTTATGGGGTTTCCGAGGGCCGCTGTGAAACGTTAACTTTTTTTTTGTTGCACTGCCATTGTAGATTTTGAAGAAGAAGAAGCGTGAAGACAGGGCGACATTTGGTGCAGCAGTAAGTGATAAAGCGCAGGGGCTAGCTTTGTCTAGAACCGTGTGGTTAGGTCGGAGCCGACTCGCCGGACGGAAGGGCTCCCAAACCCCCCTGATGCAAGGCCGCCGCTACCCCACACCGGTTACCACCCGGAGCGGCGATCCCACATCAGGATTATGCGCAACATGTGGGGCAGCCTCCTGGGGTGGTTGGTCCCAGGCGGGCCCCATGACTGTGTTGCGGGCGGCCGCGGCAACGCCGTTGCTAAGCGTCTCCCTGGCCGGCGAATCGACCCACACCACCCACACTAGACTCCGTTTCGCCCCCACTGGTCCCATGCCTGCTGCACCATACATCTCCCTGGCCGGCGAATAGACCCACACCACCCACACTAGACTCCGTTTCGCCCCCACTGGTCCCATGCCTGCTGCACCATACATCGCCCCGGGCCCGGTGGTGCAGCAGCTGAACCCCTAACGCAACCCAGCCTGGGCTGGGTTACTTGGGGGGGGCTTTAGCACAGCTGCACGGTGGTACCCCCCCCCCCCCCCCACGTAGGGGTCGAAGCCACTCCATAGGTACCGTAAATTAACGAGCCTCGTCTGTTGATCAGCAGGTGCGCCACTAGCAGGTGAGGTAGCTGGGGCCCTAAAGATGTTAGTAGAGCCCCTTTGCACCCTAAACATATTTAGATATAAAAATATTTAGGAATATACAGTTAATATATTTTTTTTCTTTGGATTGTCGGCACTTAGTGGAACTTAAAGTGTGTACAAGTGAGATACTTTCATAATGTTAAACAATTAAAACTTTTATCGTGATATTTTATGTCACATAACACAAGAAAGAGATCTATATGAATCTTTTATGCTGAGACTAATTAGTTTTATTACTCAATAGTAAGCAGTACCTACTGTTTTTTTTATATTATATTGCACTAATAAGTCCGAGACGCCCAGGACTTTAATTGGCTGTGCCACAGCGGGTGGCACGTAAGATTTTGTTGCCTTTCATCAACATTTCATCGCAAGGTAACGGGTTTAATTTTTTTTCAAAATTACAATAAAGCTGCTACTTTTTATTAAATTCATTCGGCCTTTTGGACATAACCCATTATAAATGTGCCCTGTGACGACAATGGCTTGCCCTCTATTACGTGGGACTAAAAATACTGGCAAATTGTGGTTGTGTAATGCACCTCTGCCTACCCCTTCGGGATATAGGCGTGATATGTGTGTGTCTATTGCACTAACTATTGTTATATTATGTATATAATAGCTCTTTAATTTTTGTAATATTGTTGATTCTTTTTAGGAATATACAGTTTATACTTTTGCCGTTTTGTTTTATATTACATTATAAAAGAATAGAATATTAGAATAAAAGAAAGAGAGTCTCGTTTTCTTTTATTCTAAACTCGTAACTATATTAAATACCTTTTTTTTATTTTCGCGTTCTGAACTAATTATACTAAATTAACGATTTCGGGACTAAAACGCGCAAAAACTTAAAAAATATCTCAACAAACATAGGTGCATATAATACAAACAACAAACATAGGTGCATATATTTCGGGACTAAAACGCGCAAAAACTTAAAAAATATCTCAACAAACATAGGTGCATATAACGTGTGGAGTGCGGTGTCGTCGTCGGAAACCTCGCAGTGTTGACACCAGGGTGTGACCTCACGATGCATGCGAAACAGATAGCTACCGAAGCATCCATGCCCGGCAACGATCTGCGTCGCACGGTACGTGAGGTCACCATGCTGCCTCTGCAGGTTAACATCTTACTTACCATTACTTTGTCATGGATTTTCGCCAGGTAACGTCTGTTTCTATCCAATATAATTGTTCCAGTTTGCCTCAGTCGGACGGTGTTTATGCTTCGTTTTAGCCGCTGCTTTTTTAGCCATAACGGCTTTAATTTCTTCAGTAAGCCACGGTGCAAGAAGATGCTTAAGTTTAACAGCACGAATCGGAGCATGTATGTTATAAATCTAAGTAAGTTCAGAGGTGAAAATTACAACTTTACTATCTACCGAGCTAGGCTCAAACAGCGGACCCCAGTCAATTTTACCAGCGTCCTCACGAAGTTGCTGAACATTCATACGACCGAAACCACGCAGCATGGCTGTCTTATGCTTAACCTTAGGAGGACGTAGCTTGTAAGATACGTAGATGAGGTCGTGCAATGAAAAGGCATCGGCCGCACATTGCCCATGCTTGATGACATGATCCGTTGAGGATACCAAGATGAGATCTAACAGCGTGGGGGCACAACCTGGCACATTGTGTGTAGTATTCAGTGGAAGAACAGAAAGGTTAAGAGATTGAAGAATTTCGGAAAATGTCTATTTCAATACTGAAAAAATTGGAGAAAACTGTGATCATTCATTTTTATGTTAATACGAGTACTTACGAGTATTGGAGAATACTGTTAATTTCGGAACGCCGTAAAACCCTTAAAATATTGAAATGTTAATATATGAAATTAATACTCGAAAACTCCTCTACAAAAATGTTCTGATGAATTTTACTGTAAAATGATCAGAAAACAAATTATAACCCCTTAAAGGAAATTCGTTCTCAAATTTTCATCTGTTTTAGTTAATAACTTTGTTATGTTTAATTCTACGACAAAAAACAACAGAACAAAGTTGTAGAGAATTTAATTTGCGACAAAAAAGTTCTCGTAATTTTTTTGTGCTTTGCCCTATAGAGCGAGATAACGATTTGCATTGACGTTTTTCAAGATGGCGGAACACCCATAAGGTTTGGGACCCCACAAACTTGGATTTAGCTTTACACTTCCCCCTCCCTTGATATCTAAAAAATAAAATAGCGTCCTCTGACTTTTGCACACCCAAATGTAACATTTCAATGGACTATCTCTAGCTAAGAGTGGGCCTAATTTTGGCACAAATCGCGCACTAAATATACGCATAATCAAGAAGGCACTTTTAATAACATCACAGTCTTGTTTGGGCCGCGTTTTGATGCGGACGCGTGTGCTGACTAATACCTACTCGTAATAGTGTAGCGCGGCGTCAGCCGTTGCACTTATCGCGATGAGTTCGCAACTCGTCCCAAATGAGTTACTGGCGTTCCTGCAACAGAAGCTGGATGTGATGGACGGCTATCCAGATCTGTTCGTCGAGTTTCAGCCAGGAAGAGATAGCTGCCTCTAAGCGGCTACTGTACAGCGTGCTCAATAAGAGCGACCAGATGGTGTCCCGCAGGCGTGACGGGACAACAAAAAGCATACAAGACATCATCACGCTGCTTAAGGCAACCGATCCCGACGACGTGCCTACGTTTGTGGCCCAGGACTTATCGAAGCTTCCTCCGGTCACATTCGACCACGTCGACGTTACCTGCCTTTTAAAGGACATAGTGTCCTTAAAGGCGAGCTTGGCGGACGTCCAGACGAGGTTGGCAACGACCGAGGATATCGTTGTGAGTTTGCGTAAAGAACTTATTACTTTGCGCGAGTCTACAGCGGTATCTAGGTCACCACCTAACGCCAACATAAACATGCGTCGTGAAGCTGACCTCAATGCGAGTTACGCGTCAGCAGTTTTGTCGCCGTCATCGAGTGCTGAGCGCGCAATGCCCCGCACTGCACCCGCCCCCGCGGCCCCTACCTGTAAGGCCGCGCGAACCCCGCGCCCCGCTCCGCTGCCCGTACCTACAGCCCCCATGAAACGACAAAGTTTCGTCACCATCAGCGCAACGACCGCTCCACCGAAGCCACTACCACAGAAGGTACCGGATGTGGCTACTGATGGTTTCGTGACAGTGCAAAGGAAGCGCCGATCACGAACCAAAGTGAACCGTTGCGGCACTGATGCAGCGCAGTCCAGCCCAGCGTTGCAGGCCGCAATACCGAGTACACCCGTGTATGTCTCCCGCCTACACTACACCACTAAGGCGGATGACATCGGACAGTACGTGCGCAAGAAGGCCAACTTCACGCCGAGAGTGCAGCTGTTGGAGGCGAGCCGTAACGTCAGTTTCCTGTCGTTCGTGGTGCGAGTGCCCAACACTAGACTGAGCCTCGTCATGGAGGAAACCTTCTGGCCACAGGGCGTGGTGTTCCGTCGCTTCCGCGGAATGCTACCACTGGTACGCAAAAAGACCGAAGTGCGATAGTGAAGTGTGTACTAACAATAGTCTTAAGATTCTATTACTAATATACATTTTGTAATATCTATATGTATTCTTAGTTTTAAGGTATTTATCTATGGGCCGTAGAATAAGTTTATACCAACTGTAACTTTTCTATTTGTTGCCTGAAATAAATAAATAAATAAAAAAAAAAAATTTTCGCTTGGACTTTTTGTTCTTTATTTCCTCTATTCCACATAATCCCTGACATAATCCCTACCCTATGTAATCGTGATGTGTCGTAGGCAATTCGTTAAATTGGACATATCATGATTTGCCTGGGCATAATTAATTATAACGACTGTGTTATAATTATGCCATATCGTGATTGGGCGATTATTTCATGATAATCCCAAAATAAAATTGGGCAGATCGATGGCAGCAAGCGATTTGTAAATTTTTTCATAGTAAAATAATTTGGCCGCATCGTGATATGCCTGGGCGCATCGTATTGTAGTTCCGTTTCACGACACTTCTTGTGGCGTTGTTAAAGCGTATCCATAGAAGGGTGTCCATGCAACGACATTCCTCGGACTACTGGACTTCTTAACCATATTATATACCTAATTGAGATTTAAATACTAACTACACAACAACTAATACTTTATAGTTACCCGATGTTTCGGCAGGATTGCAGGATATTTAATACGACAATTTGTCTGTCTGTTCGTCCGTCGCGTTTTTCAATTTACATACATTTGCATGAAATATTAAAATATTCCTTTTTTTTTAATATTTAATATTTTTATTTTTTATTTTTTTTATATTTGAGGCGATACAAAGTTCGCCGTGATAACTAGTTATACTTAACCATAGGCGAGCATAGGTATAATGTAGCGTTTGTAGTAGGTTTCCATTGATATTATTACGATACAAAGTCTCGTTTATTCATTCAACTTGTACTCGTACCTATTTAACTGTCTGTTCGGTTTATTATTTTGACAGCATCAGTTTCTTTAGAAATTGTATGTAGGTAGATATCTGAGAAAACTGACAGACTAGATAATTATTGTATTTCAATAATATTTCTTCTCATTATCAGATCGACGCTGCTACAGGTGAAAGTGAGACAAATGCATCAGTGCTTCGTCGGTCTGTGCAGTTTGCGAGATGTCTCCTTCGGTTCGGCGCGCGAACTGGAGATGTTCTGGCACTGGGCGGGAACAATCATCTCGACCTGCACATTCCTTACTACGCAGCAACTATGATTGGAATGTCACTGACCGGAGTGGATCCACAGTTCAAATATAGTACGTACCTACTACAGTGTCTTAATATAGATATTAGGAGGCCTTATCAACATCTCCGGGGCTCCAGTCATCGTCACCTACTCGCGGTGCAAAGGCCCAAACTTTGCTCTCTACTCAGCCTATCTGTAAAAACTGAAAGAGAATTTCGGAGTAACTTCGGAGAGTAACGTTTACCAAAATGTAGGTACCCTACAGACATTCAGACATACCTACCATTTATACTGTTTTTAACCTTCAAAAAAAGAGGTTTCTCAATTCGACCGTATATATTTTATTTTTTTATGTTTGTTCGAAGATAACTTTTTCGTTTATGAACTGATTTTTGTTGGAAAGGAGATATTTCCAAGGTAGTCCCATTATAAGGAAACCAAGATCTGAGGGCGTCTAGTGCGTTTGTTATTTTTTTCATTCGGTGTTATAAAGGACTACCATTTAATGAAGGTTTGAAGTCGATCTGATGAGGGAGCCGAAAGCCAGTCGAGGGAACTCATCAACGAAATCGTTGATCCCAAACACAAACGTAACTGCTGTAAATACAGCAGTTACGTTGTGTTTGGGTTTGGATTTGTATTGAAGAGAACTTTACATATCTCAAATTACTTTTTAGATTACGGTTGAAGTCGTTTTTTTTGTTTAATATTATATTATTTAACTATTGTAGAATTACATAATTTAATTACTTATGAAACAATATTGAATTACAGTTGAAATTAAGCAACTCTTCAAGATATGCTCACCAAAGATAGCATTTTGTCAGAAGGAAGTGCTTGGTGATTATCTGCAGGCTATCGAAGAGTTGAATCTGGACACTAAGTTGGTGTGCTTTGATGACGACACAGATTACTCCATCAACAAGTTTATTGAACAGTATGATGACGTCAAGGATTATTCAGATTTCAAGTAAGTATGAAAAGCAGTGAAAAGCTTGGTGGTTTATGAAAATGTGTGTTTGACAGCTTGTGAAGTTCGACTCTTTCTGTTCCAGACCATTGGATTTCGATGGAGATAGTATATATGGATGGCTTCTCGGTACTAGTGGTAGCACCGGCGTCATAAAACTGGCTGCAGTCACACATAGGAAGTTTTTCGTAAAAATACAGGAGTTGAGGGCAGTATTTCCGAGATTTCCAACGGGATCATCAGAGAAGTGCCTATATATATCATTTTTTTATTCTGTGGCCCATGGCCGCGGCCGCACCTGAGTCCATTGCCGAGCGCCTCTGGTTAGCACTAGAGAAATTTCCAATGTCGCCCGCGGACCTATACAGGGTGAATTTTTGAAAAGGGCTTGGATGGTCAAATCCGGAAAAAAAAAGGAATAGCGAAAAATGCTCAGAGGAGTCACGAGCCCGATTTTGATGAAACTTAAAACCTCATCATTAGATTTTTGAAAAACCAATAATCCTAGCTGTTGCTGCTGCTGTAAACCCGTTGATTTTGAAAAAAAACACACCCTTTATTACACCATACGATAGTATCGCTGTTAAGAATCAAATTCTGCGAATAATGATATACGGCAAACTAAAGGAAAGAGCTCATCTTTAACAAAATACATTTTATTTTTCTTACGATAACTGATTAATTGTTCAAAATGTAGACCATTGTTTTCAATACATAGCTGGATTCGAGACCTCAAGGATCGTACTGCATTCAATATTACAATGTTATTGATTCCGTTTAGAACATTCTCCAAAGAACGTTTTAAGTCATCAACTGTATCATACGTGTCTTTGTAAATTTCGTTTTTAACATACCCCCAAAGAAAGTAATTTAAGGGGGTAAGATCCGGGGATCTCGCTGGCCAAGGCACAGGACCATGCGTTGCAATAAAATTGTCACCAAACAGCTGAATCAAAATCTCTTTTACTATACGGCTATTACGGGGTGGAGCTCCATCTTGTTAAAAAAATAACTGGTTGATCTGAGCCAATGGCAAATTCTCCAGCTCTTCAAACAATTCATTCAAAATTTCAACATATTTAAATATCGTCAACGTTCCGTCATAAATTTTAAAATAAAATACTCTGTCCTTCAAAATACTGCACCAACAATTAAATGAAAATCGCACCTGGCGACGCGCTTCGGTTACCCGCAAAGGATTAGTTTGTTATGTACGTATTTGCAAGCTTTCGATTGTAATAAATAAGGATACAAATTATAAATGTTTCACAATAATATCATATGAAGTTATCAATTTTGTACACGACTGTACTCCATACAAATGTAGGGCAAACAAAAACTTTTTTTTTTCAAAGTAAAGCAGCTCAAATTTATAGTCGTTCATACGACTATTTCACGACTATTTTTTGGCATAAACTTTAAACCGAAAATCGCAGGCGTTCCGGAGAAAGTTGAAGTTTTCAAATGTTCAAGCCATAATCCTCATCAGGTTACCTTTATATCTCTGGAACCTTTGAAGGACTATTTCTGAGATTTGGCATGTCGTTACGACTATTTCATGACTTTTTTTGGAACCTAAACCAATTTGATAGGCTTTACCGTTTGCTTGCACCAGAGATGAGGATTACAGCTTGACGGTCAAGCCATAATCCTCATTAACTTATAGCTGTAACGCCGAAACTATAATACGACTATTTCTTTTACATGTACGACTATTTATGACTATTTCATGACTATTTTTTAGCGTTGTCAAAATTCGTTTTCATTGAGATTTCAAATATGAGGATTACAGCTTGAAGCACACCATTTTTCGCTATTCTTTATAGTTTCGGATTTGGCCATCCAAGCCCTTTTCAAAAATTCACCTGTACCTATATGTATAGGTAGGTACTGAGAGGCTTAATTTCTGCTTCGCTACTCGTGCTATGGTGGTAGGCCTACATGTAGGTACCTGTACTGAAATAGTTTTTAAATTCTACTCATATTTAAATGAAAAGTCACCAAGCTTATCCGAACGAAGCCTGGACAGGCTGCTAGAAAGTATATTACATAATATATTTTTTTAGAATTCCAACGGATGAGAACGAGCTCTGTCTCGTATTATCTCCGGTCCAGTGGATTTCAGGCTTCTTTAGTGCCTTGGCCAGTCCTGCAATGAAAGTGACTAAGCTTATGACTTCAGGTCCAACCACCACCGATCATATCATTGATATCATCAACAAGTATAGGGTGATTTACACATATTGTGCTCTACCTAATATTATAATTATATAGATTTGAATCGATCTATTAGTAGATCGATCTTACGTGCGCATCAGCTAATAAACTAGCTGATACAATAAGTAAGTAGTTTATGACCGCATAGCTTAAAGGACTATTACATTTTTTCTGCCACTCGAGTTTGATGAAATAAAGTCTATCAAAGTAGGTTGTTGTCCTGAGCTGTAGGCTGAGCTAATCTAACTGTGACCACCACAAGAAAATATGTCCAGTCACTTTGGACAGTAGTGTGTTACATAAAGAAAGACAATTTTGTGATCTACTTATGAAGTTTTGAAATTACATTTTTTTTTATGAATAAATTTGAGTGCGTTTGATCTTACCTGATGTTAAGTAGCGATGCGGTCTAAGATGAAGCACGCAAACTCAAATAATGCCTATTTACTCTTGCCTTGAAAATCCCAAGATTTTATGTATCGGGGAACAATGACGCTGGAAGGGAATTCCATTCCTTTGCGGTTCGCATGATGAAAGAAGAAGCGAATCGAGAGGTACGAAGAGGTGGTATATCGACCACATACGGATGGAATCTCAGACCACGCCTTGATGTCCGATGATGGAATGGTGCTGGTGGAATTAATTCATGCAATTCCTGCGCAAATTCTCCGAAATGTAACCTGCAGAAGACACACAGACTCGCAACCAGACGGCGATGGTCGAGGCTCTGAAGTCGGTTACTTGTGAGCGCCTCATCGCTTATAAGTTTTCTGGCGCGTCTGTCAATAGCTTCCAGGGCCTCAAGCTGGTAGCGGGCGGATCCATCCCAAAGGTGCGAGCATTACTCCATGCAGGAGCGAACCTGTGCTGAGTAAAGACTCAGCAGTTGATTCGAGGTAAAATATTTACGCACCTTAGAGAGGATGCCTAGTTTTTTCGAAGCTGTTTTAGCCCTGGATTCAAGGTAGCTTCCAAAGTTCAGGTTGGATGATAAGTCCACACCAAGGAGCTGGAGATGCTGAGTCACAGGTACAGGGACATCCCGGAAAGTGGGAGCCTTGGTGAACGGGCTCTTTTTAGCAGAGAAAAGACATACCTGGGTTTTCGTGGTGTTGAATGTGACAAGGTTAGCATCGCCCCAGTCAGACACTGCCTGAAGGGTTAAATTGGTTCAACCATTGCCACTCTAAGATGGTCGATTTCCAGTTTTTTTGCCTTTGCGCTGGAGAAATATCTGTACGTTAGCTACCTTGCAAGCTTTCGGAAGTTTACCAGCCCGGAAAGACATGCGGAACAGGTGTGTCAGGACAGGAGACAACTCGGCTGCGCAGTTCCTCAGAACAATGGCAGGAATACCGGGGAATATAGGGACCACTGGCTTTATTCACATCCAGAGTGCGTAGTATTTTGAGAACCTCCTTTTGATGAATGCGGATTTCAGGCATTTTGCAATCACTAGGAGGTAGCTGAGGTGGTGTTTTAATACCAGCATCTAGCCGTGAATTTTCAGCAAACAGAGAGGCAAACAGATTAGCCTTTTCCACAGCTGTGTGTGCCAGTGTTCCATCAGGTTTCTGCAAAGGAGGGAGTGAGGATCGACAAAAGTTCGCCTCAATCAAACATTTGGCTAGAGACCAAAACTCCTTACTCTTAGATGGATGGATGGATACTTAGATGGGTAAGACGAGAGTCTAGCTCCTCCGCGGCCAACGTGATTGAAGCGCGCCTTCATCAGGACCCTTTTGCAGGACTTGGCTGCCTTGTTAAAGGCTTTCTTCTTTTTACGCGTATCCGGAGCTTTGCGATTTCTGGCAACAACCCAAGCTTCATAAGCCGACTGTTTGTCTGCCTCAGCTTTCAAACAGTCAGAGCCAAACCAGGCCTGAGCTCTGATGCCAGATGGCCGGTCAGAAAACGAAATAAAGTATTCCATCGCTCGACCGATAACCCCGGCAACAGCAGACGCGCAGCTTGACGGATCGCCAGAAGAAAAGCAGACTGACAGCCATGGGTAAGTGCAAGGAAATGTCGCATCTCATCTCAATCCACTGACTTGTATCGCCACACCCGCCTAGTGCCTCTAGGGCTGGAGTCAGGTGGGGGACACAAAAGTATGGACTTAACCAGACAGTGGTCAGAACTGCCAAGGGGGGTTGGAACTGACACTTGATATCGGTCTGGTTCAGTCGTCAGCAGAAGGTCCAGACAATTGGCCGTGTGGCTCTTAATGTCAGGTATTCGAGTTGCCTGGTCAACCAGCTGGGAAAGGTTCATAGACATAGCAAACTTGTAGGCCTCTCTACCAGCATGGTCAGTTTTCTGGTAAGGGAACAGCCACTGCTCGTGGTGGGCATTAAAGTCCCCCAGAAAACCGATTTGAGCGGTCGGATACCTCTGTTGAGCCACATCGGCGGCCTTACTCAAATAGCCTAGTTGTCTCCTGATCTCCGCTGTGCGATCTGTATACACCCACATAAACAATTTTTTCGATGCCGGTGTCTACAAGCACCCAGATTGAAGAAGATGAGGGATCTTCTAAGTTACGGAGACGCCTGGCGCAGATGTCATCACGCACATAGATACATACCCCTGCTTTTGAACGGAAGTTGTGCTCCAGGGTGTAGCCTGGGTAGTTTAGGTAGGAAGTATCAGCAGGGGTTGAGATTTGCGTCTCCGTAAGCAAGAGCAGATGCGGTTTTGCAGCCTCAAGGTGGTGGTGGACTGGGACGAGATTGGAGTGCAGTCCTCGAATGTTAGTGAGGTGCACTTTCAGTGAGAGGCCGTGCATCCGCTGCTGAATTCTCATTTTCTTAGATTGTTTCTGCATAATATTTTCAAGATCAAGAGAGGAAGTAGGCAAAGAGTGGCAGTTATGTGAGGCACCAACCGGACCCCAACGAAAGTTACAGCACTGTCGCACGGTGAGGAAACCTAGCTTGGAGACCGCGGGGACGCCCGGACCCCCCCCAGAATTGCCTGTTGAGGCCTCTCTTCCGGTTGCCAACCGGCCCAACAGGAGCAACTCCGGGATTATGCGCGCGAAGGCGGAGCAGCCTTTCGCGGATGGCTAGTCCACAATTGGGCTCCCAACTATCGGCGGGCGGCCAGCGGAAAACCGTTTCTCCGGATCCCGCTGCCCTCTAAACTAAGCACCACGTGCGACAATACTGCTAGGCACGTCTACGGTACACCAGAGGGTGCAACTACATAGACCCACTCTTAGAGGGCTGCTCAGTGTTCACAGGGTGGAACGCGCGAACGCTTGGCACTCTGACTTCAACCCAGAGGGTGGTGACCAGCCACGGCCGAAGCCTACCACCGGAAAGAGAGTCGCTCTTTAGCACCACCCGGGGGCCACGTGTAGGGACTCGAGGGTAAAGCCTACGGGCGCGAGCGACAATTGGCCCCGTGGAATTTTCCTAGTGGAAGTAGCGTTCCACCGGTCAATTTATTTGTTAATTTTATGAACTGGTAACCACCCACGATATTTACTGTTTAATTATAGTATAGACACATTTTCAGCCTGTAGAAACCATCGGGTCACCATCATTATGGGTGGGAATAATTAGGAGTGAAAAGGAGTGTGACATCACCTGCTTCAAATCTATTGGAGTAACGGGGTCTATGTCTCAAAAAGAATTAATATTGGAGTTACAGGTAAATGCATGGAGTAAATGTAATCTGATCACCTATATAATTACCTATTATACAATTGAGCACAACGCTAAGATAGCGTTAGTAGAACTAAGCAGAGCTTGGACCAATACCATGTAATGACAACTAGATCTATACTAGATGTAATAGGTGTGACTTGTAATTACAACATGGTTTATTATTACACACTATAAGTTTTGCGTAACTTAAAAAAACAACATGTTAAAACCAGAATATTATGTTTATTGTTTTTCAAAATACTCTCCTTTACATTTTAAACATTTTTTCATGCGATCGAACCATGTTTTAAAACAGGAGGACCACAGATCTGAAGGCATGTTTTCTACGTGCTGATTGAACGCTATCACTGCCTCTTCGGAGTTGGTAAAAGTGAAACCTCTCATTAAATCTTTGATTTTGGGGAAAATACAGAAATCACAGGGTGCTAGGTCGGGGCTATGCGCAGGATGGGTGACGAGTTGTACTTTTTGGGAAGCTAAAAATGACTTTGTTTTGTTGGTCGTGTGTGAAGAAGCGTTGTCATGATGTAGGAGAACGCGGCTTTTGGGTCGTCTTTCGCGAACTTTTTCTAACACCCTGGGTAAACAAATGGTAGAATACCACTCGGCATTAACACTCTTTTGATCTTCAAGTGGAATTGTACAGATGGGACCCGTAGCTAAGAAAAAAAACGCGATCATTTTTTTACCAACGTTTCTCGCCTGCCTCACTTTTGTTGGCTTGTTCTCATTTTCAAACACCCATTCACAAGTTTGCTTTGATTTGACTCATACCAATCCCCAATATTCCACGAATTGTCTCATAGGTAATCCGCGGGTTTTCTTCAATTAACCGCTTAACAGTAGCCACATTATTTTCGTTGACGGCAGTTGAAGGCCACCCTTCACGAAATTCGTCATGTAAAGAAACTAGACCTCTCTCAAATATAGCAAAGCATCGCCTCACGGTGCTCAAACAAGATGCTTCTCTCCCAAAAGCATTTTGAATACGAGCGGCACAGTCTTGCAGAGCGAGAGAACTTTTAAAATCATAAAAAATCATCGCTCTAAAATCTTTTCGAGCTAATTCCATTGTCGTTGCATACGTAGAACTTTGATGTGTGATAAAAAACAATTGACAAATGATTTCCCGCCAATTGATTTTTTATTACTAAGAAGGTTGCAACGTTTAAAAAAATATAACATTCGAAATTCAAATAGTTCCGATTAGCTAGAAGTGCAAAACTTTTAGTGTGCCCCATGTAGTACCTATAGCGCAAACCTGAAAACGATTTGCTCAAAATCGATAGCACTATCCAATGAACCGATTTTCAAAGTAGGTACGTTAAATTTTATCCCAAAATTCACTCAAACATTAAACGAGATGGACACTCTAGTCTAACTGCGTAAAGTGTGCGCGTGATCAAGTGATCAAACGATCACATTGTATATATAGGTGGGTACTTATTTAAATATGAAAAACGCAATGGTCCTAAACAAACATTCGTCCCTAACATCCATTCCACTTCCCGGATATGCCCTCGGAATGAAAACCCCAAGGAACTGGGACTCACGCAGGTCATAGGTACGTTCAATTGACTACGCCCGCCACCGAGGTACAATCATGTACATAGTTCACCTACCTAAAGGAACCAGCGGAAAACATCTTTTTTACATTCAGAACATTTTTTTTAGAAAAGAGTGCGTCCTGGTGTCCCGATTTATCAAACTTATGGTCAAACGGAGAATCTCGGACCAATTCTTGTACCGAATCCATTGGGACCTATTGGGAACTGTGGCTGTTGTCGATTCGATTGGCAGAAGAATATTAAAGTAAGATAATGGATCATTTGTTTTGAAAACAATCATTATGGTACCCTTAATTCAAATATTTTACATTAGAAAGAAAAAACGAAAATCTTAAGGGTGGAATTGAACCAGCGAGCGTCAATACCTAAGTACCTATTGTTTACTATTTAGTACCGTTTCAGGGAGACTGTTTTACCAATTACTAATCAAGACCACAGGTCAGACGACATGAAATCCATCTGTCGCTGTTCTTCGAGTTATAACGACTTTCGTTTATGCGATTTATGAAATTGTATGATTACCTTTTGTTTAAGTAGGTAATAAAATCTGAGTCAATCATTTCCTTATCCGAAACGATTCCACCCCTATTCACGGGGCCTGTAAAGTTACTGAGGACAAGTGAGCCTGATAAACGCCTACGTGTTATCCCTTCGGGCATAAAGCCTTGATTGTGTGTGGTCAATAATTAAATAGGTCCTAAATGATGTTTCCGTCAATTACCATTTCCCATTATTACAGTTGGTGAACCCAGATACTGGTGTTGATATAACAGAGCCGAATGAGACTGGAGAGCTTTGGACCAAACTGACTGGTTTTAGCGTAAGTATCTACATCTGTACTTACATGTAACTATGGAGGTATTCTAAGCTTAATAAGTTAGTACTCCGTTTTAGCGTAAGTATCTACATCTGTACTTACATGTAAATATGGAGGTATTCTAAGCTAAATAAGTTAGTACTCCTTGTTGTAATTGTACACAATCAAGGATTACTACTCACACATGTCTTAAAATTAATGTAATACATCTCGATATAGAGACAGATAAGAGAAATCTCTTTCAGGCAAACTTTGGATGGAATAGAATAGAATAAAAAAAATAAAAAAAAATGTTATTACGTATACACAACACCATCTAGTCTAAATCAAAGTCTAAATCTAAATCAAAATCAAAAGCAGAGCTTGTGATATGAGTAGGTGCTAGATAAACTGATATAAATACATACATATATTTAGACCTATACCTACATACGATATTTTACGATCGATATGATACGATATTTTTGACTGCCTCGGTGGCTCAGTGGTATGAGTATGCGACTGCCGCCCCTGAGGTCCCAGGTTCGATTCCGGGTCGAATCGAATTATTTGTGTGATCCACAAATGTTTGTTTCGGAGTTTGGGTATTTTCTATGTATGTTAAGTATGTATTTAGAAATATATAAGTATGTTTATCAGTCCTCTAGATCCCATAACACAAGCTTATATTAGCTTAATTTGGGCTAGATGACGTTGTGTGAGAATGTCCAAAAATATTTATTTATTATTTATTTAAATATTTAAATATTTACTTGGTACACACCCAGACTCTGGTATTAACATATGTTTTTTTTTTCGTTCACTGCATACCTAGTCATTCATATCACAAAGTTTGTCCCTAGATTCCGGCGTGTGAGAACACTACACACTGCGCCACCGAGAGAATACACTTTATTATATTACCTACATAACTCGTAATATTAGCTTAGTTTGAGACTAGAGGTATTGTGTGTAATTGTTCTAAGTACCTAAATCTAATTTAATTTAATTTGTGTATTCCTTTTTGAAGGAATATTACAATAATCCAGAGGAGACAAAAATGGCGTTCACTGAAGATGGGTGGTACAAGACTGGAGACATGTTGTATAGAGATGCAGATGGCAACTATTATTTTGTCGAAAGAATAAAATTGCTTATTAAATATCGTAATTACCATGTAAGTGAAATAACACATTAAGTACTTCCTCTAATACAAACTGATAACTAGGTATGTTGAAAAAATGTTGAGCGGAGCAAATGTTTTTATTACATATCAGAATCAGAATCAAACACTTAAATTAATTAATCGAATGAAAAAAAAAACTATTTTCATTGTTGACGCACGTGTTTCCATGGCAACCATTTAATCATCTGGTTTTTCGGTGATGTCCAGGACATTTTCGGTGATTATCGTGGTCAGCTCTATTTTCATGATTTCAGAGATATGCACTCCCGGATATGAGACATCATACATACATACATTTACACTTGTCGCCTAAGATTGAGCTCCGCTTTGCTCCGCTCAATAAAGGCCCACACTGAAGATACGTCTATTGATCCCAATGGAGTGAATGTAATCCAAATATGACAGAGATCCATCGGTCCTATCCAAATTTCCTGACTGTATCGGACGGGATCCAAATGGATCCCACGCACTTACTAACTTGGCTAGGCTGAGGTTGGCTGGAATCGAACCAACGGCAGATTCCTTCTTACAGGGAGTATGTTTTCCAGTTCAGCTCCCTACAGCTACCTACTAAGCTTCCAGCTTCAACCAATACAACTCCTAATCATACCTCAATCATATTAATACGTCTTCTGGTGACGTATCTGCAATTTCTAAAGTGAAATATTTGGGATAAGTCTAGCATTCATTGCTTTCAAAATAATACATTATAAAATCACGCCTATGTCTCCGAAGGGAGAGGTCCGGTAATAATTGCTTATATATTATTGTATGTATTGTAGGTATTAGCCCCTGAAATAGAAGCAGTAATTCTGTCTCACCCAGGAGTGGAAGACGTGAGCGTGACGAGTATCCCTCACGATGAGGACGGAGAGCACGTGGTCGCTTGTGTTGTGAGAAAAAAGGGTGCCAACGTTACCGCACAGGAGATCAAAGATTTGGTCGCTAGTGAGTTCCTTAATATCTATCTATAAAATAATGGCAAGTGAGGGGCTCGTGACTCAGTAGTAAACTTCGATATAGCCAATGGGTGGTCAGATGTCAGTCGCTTTATGGGAAATATCGAAGTTCAGGTGTGACGTAGCACGACCACGGATGATTATCTTAAATTTTATGTAGTACAAATACATGCAAAAATTTGTACTTTATTGTACTATATAGAATAAAATATATGTAGATACTGCTGTAGATAATCGCTGATATAACGTAGGTATATGTCCTGTAGTACCTTTCTGGCACGACCACTACACATGTTAGGTATTTTTATCAACTTTATGGTGAAAAATACTATAAATGTAATTGTACTTAGTTGTACTCAATTTTACAGATAATTTTGAGCGGTGGTTTACCTGTTTCAAAGCGTTTTACTTTTTAAGTAACATCAATGTCACAATGTTACGCCATTACTATTAATTCTAAGTAGTCAAAAGTAAATAAAATTACGTTTGGTATTTATATTACGTTTTATTTTAAAATAATATTCATTGGACGTAGAATTACGAGTAGTACATAAGAAAGTTGGTAAAGTCTTTTTCAACACACTTGCTCATAAAGTGACTCTATGGTCACCGCAATTAGGCACAGAATGACGCCCATAATCAAACTATGTATTAACTTGACAGGTACATTTACCATTCTGGTAATTTAGAAAGAAACGCTCAGTTTTTGCTTTTGGTTACCGCAAACTTTCATACTTGTTAACAATTTCATAGAATGGACCGTGTATGGTGAATGACCTCGGTATTTTATTTTTCGTGATAGGTGTCTTCACTAAAAGCATCTGGCCATGGTTATCTATGTTTTACGGTTATATTTGTTAATTCTTGTATCCTACACCAACTATTAAATCAACCTGAAAAAAAAGAAAACAATAATTAAGTTCAACACACAACACAGGCTGAAGTCGCGTAGATATTTCAAATTAATTTAACTAACCTTAGTAGCCAGATATCAGACAATAAAACCTTTGATTTATTGCTTCTAAATCCATCGGATAGTCTCTTTAAGTCCACTCTATTCTTTGTTCGGACTGTACTTTTTAACATTGAGTATAAACACCACAAAGAGCTTAGGTTTGTACTTAGAAGATAATTCTTTAAAGTACGCCATGAACACATTTTCTGAAAAAGACTGTGTGTTCTTGCTGTTTTGCCATTTTATGAAATTTTGGTACATACGCTAATAGATATTTTTTTCCTTGGACTTTTCAGGTAGTAAACTTTCCATAACGTTAAGGGCTTCACATCTTATATCGGGCGGTGTACAACATAAATCATTTTCTTCGTAACTAGTACTTGTAGACATTTTAATTAATAAATAACTATAATTTCAACAGTGAAAACGAGTTGTGAAAAATGTTTCGCTATGGCGGGAAAAAATAATCAGTTTTCCTATGCGCGCGCATTGCGATCGGCCACAGACTAAAGGGTTGAGGTTTTTTTTTAATTTTCCGCGCATAGGGTTTGCGCCTTTCATCCACGTACAAAATGGGGAATTTAAAGTTTTCTTTTATTACAGAGAAAACAAAAGTTATATTTGAGTGAAAGTTTTATTTATTAGACACGTATGAGTTAAAATTGTCTATTTAAATAAGAAGTTGCATGAAATGAGCAAGCAATAGGAACATTAATTTATTTGTTATATTGAACTTTTTTTTGAATAAAAACTTTTTTAAGAACAAAGCAACTCAACCAACAAAATTTATAAAAAAATCTATAACTCCCTACAGTGAGTAAGTTATAGCAATGAAAAAGTCACAGTTTGATTATGGGTGTCATTCTAAATTCGCCTAATTGCGGTGACCATAGAGCCACTTTATGAGCAAGTGTGTTGAAAAAGACTTTACCTACTTTCTTATGTACTATTTCTACGTCCAATGAATATTTCATATTTTAATTAGATATCTCTATCTCAATCAAATAATAGTAGCTATCTGTCTCGCTCACACTGATCAAATCAGTCTATTGGTACTCCTCTAGCTATAATATTAAGAGTTACGCCCTTGTACAGCCACAGGTACATCAGAATAACTTCTAAGTAAAGGAATAAAACACTTAAAAAAACTGTTTTTTTTTCGAAAATTTAAAAAATGGCCGCAATGCGAGAAATAAACTAGTGAGTGTTTTACAGTTTTAGAATCCTTATAAAACGCGCTAACTTTTAAAGTTACTTGCCTAACTTACCTAGTACATTTTTTTTTCAGTGTGGCCAGTTAAAACTGAGCTAAGTATTTATTTTGAATTTTTGGTTGGGCAAACGGTGACATTTTACTTCCGAGCTAGAGAAATTGAGTTTAAATTTCAGTTTAGACTTTAAAGAAAAAGTATTCAGGGTTACATTAGAGAAAAAACAAAACAAAAAAGTACATATCTGTAGCATCAGGAATGAAAAAACATTCACAAGGCGTAGATTTTCTCTACATTTTTTGAACGTCTATAATTTTTTAAATACAACACCTAGATTTTTTTTTATATTTTTCTGACAACTGTTATGACCTAGCCTGTTACCCGATTCCGGCTTGACGTCGACTTCTGGGACACCCTGTATATTATGTATATTTTGTATTTTGTAATTCTTATTGAAAATAAATGTTATTCAATTACAATATCTGGGGTTCGAGTCCAACCCCAGATTACAGTTTTTGTTATTATAAGAAGTTACAGAGGAAAGATTTTAGGAATTGTTTGTTGGCATATAATAGAATAGAATAGAATAGAATAGAATAGGCTATGAAACTACTAAAATAAAACGTACATAATATAAATACCAAACGTAATTTTATTTACTTTTGACTACTTATAATTAATAGTAATGGCGTAACATTGTGACATTGTTACTTAAAAAGTAAAACGCTTTGAAACAGGTAAACCACCGCTCAGAATTATGTGTAAAATTGAGTACAATTTAGTACAATTATATTTATAGTATTTTTCACCATAAAGTTGATAAAAATACCTAAAATGTGTAGTGGTCGTGCCAGAAATGTACTACAGGCTATATACGTTATATCAGCGAAATTATCAGAGTACATATATTTTATTCTATAGTACAATAAAGTACACTTATTTTCATGAATTTGAACTACATGAAAATTATGATAATCATTCGTGGTCGTGCTACGTAGAATCACACGAAGTTCAGCCGCACCGGAGTATATTGGAAAGCTGACCCTAAAACTATATGGGGAAAAGGTTCCTTGCATGATTTTTCTAAGGGAAATAATTTCCCCCCCTATTACGCTAGGCCACTAGTGACTGACAAAATGTGATCGTAATTAGCTCCTCTGTCTACCCCTTCGGGGGTAAATACATAATTTTGTATGTGTGTGTGTGTTTTTTTTTTTATTATTTAAAGCTCTTTGGGCTTCTAAAATCATATAATAATCATATAATAATATATATATATATATATAACAGCCATCTAGAAGATGGTCTCTTAATTTTGGAGTTAATACATTTAGCTGACTACAGGATCCTATCTCAACAACTTGATCTTATTGAAAACCTTTGGTACTTACTTACTATATATTTTGACAATCTTTCACTATAATAATTGTTTACTCGTGGTTGTACTAATCTATGTTCTCTGACATTTCTTGTATTATATTTCATCATTCACCGAGCCTTTTCCCAGCACAGTTGGGGTCGGCTTTCTAGCCTAAATGCGATTCGGCTGAACTTCGATATCTGTGAAGCGACTGCTATCTGACCTCCACAACCCATGGGCGATATCGAAGTTCTGTAGTTAGACCGGTCGGATTTTTGATTTAGGGCTCCAACTACCCCAACTACTATCATAGAAATATTGGATAGAAACAGGCGTTACTTGGCGAAAATCCATGACAAAACAATGGTAAGTAAAATGTTTTAAGAAAAAACTTTTTAAAATTATATAATAGCATTAATTTTTCTTCTCTCTGAGACAGTCTTGATAATGCCTCGTTTAGAGGCGACACAATTGTCGACGTTTTGTTGTCTTTTTAATTCTGCGAAAAATTAATGCTATTATATAATTTTAAAAAGTTTTTTCTTAAAACATTTTACTTACCATTGTTTTGTACTATCATAGATGTTAGTATGACAACCGGGACCGACGGCTTAACGTGCTCTCCGAGACACGGAGTATTATATTTGTTGGTTACTAATTAATTGTGTCCATCTCTATAGTAGTATTCTAATCCTATTAAATATTCAACTTTTTATCCACTGGTAAGATTTTACATAAATGAAATAACTTCTCATAATCCTTATTATTATTCATGCATTTCTTTTTTGCTTACTAAAAATGTGTGTTTAAATTTCTAACAGGTTTCCAGAGTATGTTAAGGGGCTACTTAACACACTTTTGAAACCTGTTCATTCAACATATCCGCCATAACCCAAGTCATCTGACCTCCATCCAAATGGAATATGTGTCTGTCAGTTTTTTGAAGACGTCCACTCCATTTGGATCAATGGAAGTATCGTCCGTGGGACTTTAAAATTTAACTATTCTTTACAGGTAAACGCTCGGATTCCCAAAGGTTGAGAGGCGGAGTGATTTTTACGGATGAGATCCCCTTGACTTCTGTGGGAAAAGTCGCTCGCAACAAAGTGAAACAGCTGGCCCTCACTGCTCTTAGAGAGTAACATATTTGTAACATCACAAAGTTTATTTTATAAATACACTAGCGGACGACCGCGGATTCTTTCGCTTGACAAATTGTAAGTACATACAAAAACCTTCCTCTATTAATTTTTGGTATTACCTATCTATTGGTAAAAAAACCGCACAAAATCCGTTGCGTAATTCTAAAGATCTAAGCATACAACATTAACAGAAGCAAGTATATTGTAAACTATTATGCTATGATTATAATAGCTGTTGATGGCAGTAAATGTTTATATTAGATTCATATTTGCTCTTCGCAAATATTACATACGATCATAATTAGGTAATTATACAGTTCGCGAGGGGTAAGCGGAGCTTTGCATTTGTGTGAGTGCAGTGTACGTGAACGTATATGTGACCTCTTTTACACACACATGTGTTGTACACACAGCTACAAAAAGAGTTTTTACTCTACTTTTCGTGGTCGCATGCGCCCTGAAATCTCGTGCGTTACAGAAATCTCCCGCACCCCGCATGCGGGCGTTATCGACCAATGTACATGAAGTGTCGCCATCCTTCGCAACGCAGCCAGGAATCTAGGAAGCTTGTCACTGGTCAGTCAGATATGACGCAGAGGATTTTTTTTTATAATTATTTATATATTTCGTTAAGTATTTTATTTATTAGGACTAAGTACCTAACTACAAAGAACACATGAACAAAGTGTCTTCGCCTTAATAAAAAACTGAGTAAGTGTTAATGGACGCATGCTTAGTGTTATGTTGACGTAGTAAATTAGGTGAAATGTATTTACTTATTAGTCTATTTGGCTAGATTGTATTCTAAATAAAGTACTACGTACGTTACTTTCTTTTTTTTTTTTTACATTGGGTTCGCCAAATTGACGCCGGCCGCCTGGTGGTAAGTCGTGACGACGTCTAGCGATTGTGGGCCACTCTCACAGCATACAATACTATAGAGAGTGGCCCTCAACTTGACGACCTACTGATGTGCCTCTTCACGCTCCGCTTAAAGAACCCAAGATTTTATGTGGGAGGAAACACGTGCACAGGCAAGGCGTTCCAGG
>OY748307.1:10415569-10633493 GCA_963556515.1 Nudaria mundana | reverse complement strand
CCTTTCTTGGGGATCAGTTTTACGTTCGCCTCTTTCCAGACCTCCGGCACGATTCCTGTGGAGTAAGACAGGCGGTACAGACGAGTTAGTACAGGAGACAACTCAGCTGCGCATTTCCGTAGTACCACCGCCGGAATGCCGTCAGGGCCACTGGCTTTCCGCGTGTCGAGTGATCGCAGCACTGCCCGTACATCGCATTGCCTGAGTATAATGTCAGGCATAGTGTGGCCACAGTTGGCGATGGCGGGGGGCAGCAGGCCACAGTCGTCGACTCGGAAATTAGCCGCAAAGAGGTCTGCGAGCATATCCGCTTTCTCTAGGGCTTTGTGAGCCAGTGTTCCATCTGGGTAACGCAGCGGTGGTAGCGAGGGCTGACAGAAGTTAGATTGCACGGCTTTGGCCAGTTGCCAGTATCCACGGCTGCCCGTGGGATGGGAAGTGAGCTCCTGACCAAGCCGCGCGATGCGCTGGGCATCCGCTCTCTTAAAGGCTCTCTTGCTGGATTTTGTGGCCCGGTTGTACGCTGCTTTGAGGTGGCCCACGTTTGGGTCGCGCACAGCCCGGGCCCTGATCCAGGCGCGATATGCCAACTGTTTTTGTCGGACAGCTTTGGCACAATCTCGCCCGAACCAGAGACCGGCTCCGCGGATACTGGCGACATCAGTGAAAGGGATGTAATATTCCATCCCTAAACTGATCTCGCCGGCAATCGCAGAAGCGCTAAACGAGGGAGCCTTTCCTACAAAGCAGCGCTGGCTCCAGGGGACGGACGCATAATAATCGCGTAGACCGTCCCAATCCGCTGACGAGTAGTTCCATAGTCGTCGTGACGTTTGTACAGCACGTGCAGGAGGTGACACCTTCATGTCAGCGTGAACAACACAGTGATCGGAACTACCCAATGGGGCTCCTACCGAAACACTGTACTGGGCTGGGCGACTCGTCAGCAGTAAATCCAGCAGAGTGGGCGCGTGATCTGACCTGTCTGGTATCCGGGTGATCCCGCATACCATCTGGGTCAGACCGTGGGAGAGAGCGAACGCATGGGCGGCCCTACCCGTATGATCAGTCTTGAGGGACCCCAGCCATTCAATGTGATGGCCATACTAGGAAATACTAGGTCAGCGTTCGGGAACCGCACCTGCGCTTCATCAGCCGTCTCGCTGAGGTAATGGAAGAGCTTTGTTGTCTCAGAATCCCCTGTGTGGGAACGGTAGACGCACACATAGATCTGGCTCATAGAGCCATGGTCTACGTGCAGCCAAAGGACAGAATTGGAGGGGTTCTCTAGGCAGCGCAACCGGCGGCAGCAAACATCCGCACTAACGAACACGCACACCCCGGCTTTGTCTCGAAATTGTTCCTCGATGACATAGCCGGGGTAACACAGGTAAGACGTGTAGTCAGGGCGGCGTATTTGTGTCTCCGTGAGGAACATCACAGCGGGCCGTGCCGTCTCAAGGCGATGGTGGACGGCATCGAGGTTCGCATGGAGTCCACGGACGTTAGTGAACTCCACCTCGAAAAGTGAAGTCGTGGGGTTTCCTAGGGCCGCTGTGTAACGTTTACTTTTCTTTGTTGCACTGCCATTGTAGATTTTGAAGACGAAGAAGCGTGAAGACAGGGTGACATCTGGTGCAGCAGTAAGTGACAAAGCGCAGGGGCTAGCTTTGTCTAGAACCGTGTGGTTAGGTCGGAGCCGACTCACTGGACGGAAGGGCTCCCAAACCCCCCTGATGCAAGGCCGCCTCTACCCCACACCGGTTACCACCCGGAGCGGCGATCCCACATCAGGATTATGCGCAACATGTGGGGCAGCCTCCTGGGGTGGTTGGTCCCAGGCGGGCCCCATGACTGTGTTGCGGGCGGCCGCGGCAACGCCGTTGCTAAGGGTCTCCCTGGCCGGCGAATCGACCCACACCACCCACACTAGACTCCGTTTCGCCCCCACTGGTCCCATGCCTGCTGCACCATACATCGCCCCGGGCCCGGCTGTGCAGCTGCTGAACCCCTAACGCAACTCAGCCTGGGCTGGGTTACTTGGGGGGCTTTAGCACAGCTGCACGGTGGTACCCCCCCGGACCAACACTGTTGTACCACCTGGTACCCATGTAGGGGCCGAAGCCACTCCATAGGTACCATAAATTAACGAGCCTCGTCCGTTGATCAGCAGGTGCGCCACTAGCAGGTGAGGTCGCTGGGGCTCTAAAGATGTTGGTAGAGCCCCTTTGCACCCACTTTAAAGAAAAACTTATTAGGTAATGACTTAATGAGCCTAATGTCTCAAGTCAACACCGAATACTACGAATTCATTTTGTGAACCAAGACAACTTTATTTACCCACTTAGGTATTTATTTGTTCTCGCTTATCAGCCGCCTGGCTTATTAATCTATGTTTATTGGTTTGAATGTCGGTTCAACAGTAAGTGGGTGTCCATCGCTCTATAAAGTCGTTTCGTCGCGGAAAATTTTGTGCGATAGTATTCGTGTGCAAGTATCTATATAACTTACTGAAATGAAGGCTTTTGACATAAGTAATGAAAAATATCATATGGGACATTTCGTTTGGGACAGTTTAAGTATACGGCCCGACGCTATTTGCCAGGTAAAGTTATTTGCGCTATTTAATGGATAGGATACCAACGTAGTACCTAGGTACTTATGTGATTTCTAGGTTACCCCGCAAACTTTGTTTTGCAACAGGGAGGGCCACCCCATGACAAAACAACCCTAATCTCTTAGGGATTTAAAATAGTTTACAGCCGATTCTTATATACCTATCAAATATAAACAAAAAAATCATTAGAATCGGTCCAGCTGTTTTGGAAGAGTTTAGCAACACGTACTATCTACTATTTATTTACACTTACTAAATAGGTAGGTTACTTACTAATTACTTCTTAATTAAATACTAAAATTACTTTATCTTAAATCTACACTAGGTAAGTATATTTAAGTTTCGGGATTGATTTAAAACTATTTTGTCATAGTAATTTTTTTTTGAATCCACCAATATGGGCAACCACTAATACCTACTCTATTTACTATAGTCTTATCTCTGTATCACTATTTTTGTAAATGAATTAATACGTAACACGGGAATTAGTACAGGTTAAACATAATAAATAATAATAATAAAGCTAATTCTATAAATCACACGTCAAAAATTGACACAACAACCGACTTCAAACTAACGAAATGGGACTAAATAAATGTCTGAATGGGACCAAATTTTCAATTTAAAAAATAAATTCAAAATCGGTTCACCCATTATACCTAAACTTAAGACAACAGGTTCACCCAGTCTAAAGATATGAGAGGTAACAAACAGTAAAAAAAATAGTCGAATTGACAACCTCCTCCTTTTTTGGAAGTCGGTTAAAAATAATTATAATCAAAATGTAGGTACCTACTTATTAATTAAAAGTAATCACAAGTCCTTAGTTACCTAATATATTATTATTTGGCATATAATTTGGTGAAGTAACTTCATCGTGCCCCAGGGTAGGGGCAGTACGAGGTACGCAGAGCAAGTGGTAATTTTGCTTCACATAATTATCAGATGTGAAACAATTGTGTCTTAGTAAAAAGCATGTTGTGGTGTGTGGCGATTTTAATGTTGATGTACTTGTGCAGTCACCTAAATGCATTAAATTTATCAATTTATTCAGTTCCTTCGGCTTACAACACTTATTTTCAGAGCCAACTAGAATCACATCATATTCTGCAACATGTCTAGATAATATATTTTGCAACTGTGAACTACTGACAAAGGAGGTATTAAGTAACTTCAAATCTGACCATCTGGGGCAGAAGGTCATATTTCCCATCAATTTCACGGCTAAAGGAAAAAAAAATCATGTAGGCCAATGAGTACATATCGCCTAGAACAATTTAATGAAAGCGTTTCTGCAAAAGTTGCTAGTATTGACTTTAACAAGGTTGATCCAAATAACTTATATGAGTCCTTGTTTAATACAATTAAATCTGAGTTCGACACTATATTTAAATCAAGAACTTTTTATAAAAATGGAAACCTCCAGTTCTGTGACTGGGTAACCACTGGCGTCTACAAAAGTAGAGCTAAGTTGTATGAATTATATGGTATGAAGCAATATAATTTTAATCCTGATTTTATTCAGTATGTTAAAGATTATTCCAAAACTTTCAGAAAAGCGTGTGTTGCTGCCAAGTCATTATATTTGAGTAATAAGATTAAACAGTCCAACAATAAAGTCAAAACGACTTGGAATATAATTAATTCTGAAACCGGTCGCCTAAAGCCCCGTGACAATGACTTTGAATTAATTATTGATAATAAAGTCATTAACAAAGAACCAGATGTAGCACAAACCTTTAATATTTTTTTTATAGACATACCCGCGAATATAACTAGCTCCTTGAATTCTTGCCCAGTTAAAGCTCAACGTATGCTGGAAAGCGGCGTGAATCAGTGTCATGTCTCATTTAGCTTTGAATATGTAAACCCTAATGATATTATAAAAGTATTCAAGTCGCTTAACTCAAAAAAGACTTGTGGGGTATTTCTGTAAAATTGCTTCAGTCCATTATTGTGAATATATCTCCACATCTAACTGCAATATTTAATAAATGTGTCAATAGTAGAGTGTTTCCTGATCTCATGAAATACAGTAAAGTGATACCTTTATTTAAAACTGGATCAAAAAGCGACCCTGGTAATTTTAGACCAATTTCAATACTACCTGCCATTAGTAAAATTTTTGAAAAAATTATATTGCAGGAATTACAATCACATTTTAATTCAAATATGCTACTACATAATGAGCAGTATGGATTCACAAGAGGTCGTTCTACGTCGTGTTACGCAGGGGTAACGCTTCTGAAGCATATCTTCAATGCCTGGGAGAATAAGCAAGATGCCATTGGTATATTTTGCGATCTCTCCAAAGCTTTTGATTGCGTTGAACATTCAACGATTCGGAGATTTCAGAGATTCGGCACTGGACCTAGTTGCCTCATACCTCAGTGATTGAATACAACATGTTGATATCAATGGTAGTCGGTCTTTAGGGGCTTTCTGTAGCTATGGGCGTGCCACAAGGATCAATTCTAGGTCCGTTTCTATTTTTAGTTTACATTAATGATCTACCGTTCTATGTACAGAACTTGTGCGACATTGTTCTATTCGCCGATGATACATCACTTATTTTTAAAGTTGATCGCAAGCTGAGGAATTTTGACGAAGTAAATAGTTCACTTGCAATAGTTCTGGATTGGTTTACAACCAACAATTTACTTCTGAACGCAATAAAGACGAAGTGTGTTAGATTTAGTATAGCTAATGTTCAGAACTACGGTACTAATATTATTTTGAACGGTGATACCCTTAATCTTGTAGAATCAACCGTATTTCTAGACAGTAAATTACAGTGGAACGCCCAAATATCGGGTCTTGCAGGGAAACTTAGCTCTGCGGCTTTTGCTATTAGTAAAGTCAGACAGCTCACGGACGTAGAAACTGCCAGGCTGGTTTATTTTAGCTATTTTCACAGTGTCATGTCGTATGGAATTTTACTGTGGGGCAAGGCAGCTGATATAGAGATCATTTTTATACTCCAAAAGCAAGCTATACGTGCGATTTATAAACTGAATGCACGAGTTTCTCTTAGAGAAAGATTTAAAGAAATAGGCATTTTAACAGTTGCATCACAATATATATATATATATATATATATATATATGCGAATATTATGTTCGTTAAACAGAATATACATTTATACAGTAGGAACAGTGACATACATGCAATAAATACTAGAAATAAGCATAAATTGGTTGGGACGTATTATCGTTTACAGAAGGTTCATGACTCCTTTGCAGGATTTGGTGTGCGTTTTTATAACAAAATTCCTCTAAACATTATGAACCTTCCTTTGAATAAATTCAAAGTGGCTGTTAAGACACACCTCCTAAAAAAGGCATATTATACTATTAAAGATTATCTAAACGATACAGAGAAATGGCAATGAGTTGCTTGCTCATCACTCGAGCTACATAGGGGCTACTTCTGTTTGAAACGTTCATAAGTGTTACTTTGTGACTTACATGAATAAAGATATTTTGATTTTGATTTGATTTTGATTTGTGTGTGTATGTGTGTAACTTGCGTCAAAAAAAAGATGTATGTCGTAAAATTAAAAAAAATGCGCACAGATGGATGCTGGTGACTGCCTGAATAGCAATGTAAAATGGCCACCGGTTTCTATTAACAACACGCGCCTAGTCTGTCCAGTTGTTTGTATAATTAGGTAGCCCCGTGGTGCCTCGCGTCCCCGTTATGCCCCTCCGTACCGTAGGTACTTAGGTAGGTTTGTACTTTTGTAGATAGGTACTAGTGATGCAAATAGTGTTTTATTAAATAATCCTAAGCATTTAGATAATTAAAAAAGGTACATATCGCGCGTCAAATTTTTTCACGCAACTGAATCGAAACAATCGACCTAAGCACCTACCTACGAAAAAAAATGTTTTATAATTGTATTATTTAATTTTATATCCACCATTAAACACATGAACCAACGCTTATCTACTATTAAATTAAGCATTATAAGTGAACTATAAAACACTTGCGTCACATTGTCCCGTTCAATGATCGGCAATGACCGAGTTTTGCACTTCTGCTATATACGACACTTAGGGAGCGTTCATAAATAATTGCGTAAGGTGTTTTTGAACACCGGGTGAAGTATCGGTTTTAAGAGTATTGGAAACATAAATAAAATAAGGTCTATAGTTCCGCTAAAAATAGGGGTGGGTAAGGCTACAAGTGGAGATTACTTTGCCCGCCTTTAAAATCGTCTATATGATAGGGAAAAAGATGATTAATTTTAAATGTGGCGAACCCGTCTGTCTGTTTTGTCTCAATGTTACCACAGAAAATAAAAAATGACCGTAGTTTCTTATTTTTTTTTACAACATCTTATGTAATATGAAAATATTGGGCAATGCTGTAGTGTTTCACGGTTTATATTTTTCAAAACATATATTTCTAGTATAAGATAGGGGGTTGTGGCAACACTACGGCTAACATCTGTTCGCATTTCGTCTTGTATTTATTTTAATTTATTATTAATATTTTCGATAATTAGGGCTAAAATTCATCACAAAACACAATCTTACCATTATTTATTCTTTATTTATTATTTCTTATTTATTTTACACTGGGTTTTACCTAGTAAAACCCAGTGTAAAATAAATAAGAAATTAGTGATATTTGCGTATTTTGTTTTACCGGCTAAAAGTCAATGACTGTTTGAAAATTTTAAAAGTGAAACTTTATCAACTCGGATTTAATGTGATTTGAGTGATTTTTATACAGGTAATCGTACTAATAAGCAACTACTACTTATTATCGTACCTGTTAGTTTTTGAAGTTGTAGTGTATTCAATCAGATTCTTTTTGACATTACTTACGTATTTATTTGTGTACTTAGTGTATTCATCAGGTAGCTTTTTAGTATCTAAGTCAGTATAAATTTATAATATCGTAATGCCAGTCACACGTAGCATGTATTCTGCTCGCCGTGATGAGGCTAAACAAGAAGATATCTTGAGAAAACTTGACCTGACATTGAAGGAATTAGAGGTATCCAAAACGTTGATTAAACAGTTGCATAGGGAAAGAGATGAAAATGAAAAGGAACTATTAGATAGCCTAAATAAATACGACTTCATAAAAAAGCAGATGGCTGAGATGCACACAGAGAATAGGTTAGTGTTAGATGAGCGGGACAGATTACAAAATATTGTGACTGGGTTCAGAGAGTGTAGTGACGAGTATGAACAGGGTCTCAAGCGCATGTCAGTCTTGGAACAGGAACTGCACGAAGCCCACCACCTCATTTCCCACCTTGAGGCTGAGAAACGTGACACCATAGTATCCCATACCCATAACTTGTTTGAGGAGTTAGTTGGTAGTGTGCCCAGCCTTGTTGCTACTGAACCCAGCTTAGAACCCACTATTACTATAGATTTAACAAAGGATGATACCTTAACAGCTCATTGTTCCAATCACAAGATGGGCATAGTTGAGTGCAGTAGAAACAAAATTAAGAAATATGTGAAAATTAATAAATACATAAGAAAAACACAAAAACTTATTAAAAGACAAAAAAGAATGTACAAAAAAGTCAAGTATATTAATGAGAGAAGGCAACTAGGCGAATAACTTGACATGTATTCATTATTAATTGAAAATAATATCTCTGATCATAATAACAATATTTTAAAGTTAGAATCAGAAATTAATAATTTAAAAAATTCACTAGACATAATGACTGACAGGTATTGTAATGTTAAAAGTGAGAATCAGGAATACATTCTGGCCATGAAGGATCTTATGAGTCCAAATTCCACATTGACATCAAACAACCATTTAATTAGTCCTGAGCCGGTCTGTAAGTCCTCGCTGACTTCAAACATAAGCCCTTCACTTGAGTCAAACAAGAAACCCAGTAGTTCCTTCACCAAACAAAATATGATTAAATCTGAAATAGTGATGTTTTGTGATGAATTAGGGAAATCAATGGGCCAGTTACTTAGTTCATATTTAGAACAAAATGTTACTAACTATTGTATGCCGGGATTAACTTACTGTAACATTATAAAAAAAAAAAAAATTGTAATTTAAACAGCAACTGTACACTTTTAATTTTGGTGGGAGATAGGGGAAATGCAGACAGAAATGCAATTGTAAACTGTTTAGAATTACTGAGCTTATTAGATGTTAAAAACATTATTTTATTCACACTTCCTTATAACCGTGGCTTGTCACAGGCCGAAAACAATCTTAGATATAAGCTAAATCAAACAATACATACATTGACATTTCATAATCCAAATAAATTCCATCTGATTGACATTAACATGTATTTAGAAAATAAATTGTTATTGACGGAAGATAAATTCTATTTGAATAGATATTTTAGGAGACAGATAGCATCTTCGCTATCATATTTTATTAGTTATTCAGCCAAAAACTTGGCTAAACAATCTGCTTTTATTGAGCAGAAAAGTGACAATGTTTGTCTTGTGACCTTGGAATCTGTTCCAGAAAAGGGTGACAATAATTTAAACTTAGTTGTAGGACAATAGAGGAAATCCCTAGCAAATTAAATTTAAGGACAAAGGAAAAGTCTATGTTCATGAATATAATTCATCAAAATATTGAAGGCTTTTCTGGCAAAGAGTTAGAACTAGAATTATTTTTAAATGAAAAACGTATCCATGTACTTTGTTTAACTGAACACTGGTTAAAAAAACATGAACTCTTAGTTAATATTGATAATTATAAAATCATTAGTGCGTTTACTAGAGATTCCGCTATAAGAGGTGGGTCTCTCATTTTAATTAATGACAAATTAAAATCAAAAGACCGAAAAGACGTAGTAGCACTCACAAGTGAGCGAAATATTGAACTATCATGTGCAGAGCTAGAACAATATATTATTATTAGCGTCTATAGACCTCCTTCTGGAGATTACTACCTGTTTGAGTCCATTATGGAGGAAGCCTTAAAAAAGGTATGTAAATGTAAGAAGACTATAGTTGTATGTGGCGATTTTAATATTAATATTTTAGAAAACTCTCAGAACGCGCTAAGGTTCCTCAACCTTTTTAAATCTTTTAACTTACAAAATCTTTTTTGTGAACCAACACGCACCACAGCCACATCAGCTACCTGCTTAGATAATATTTTTTCTAACAGCGATGTAGATGAGAAATCTATAATACATTTTGTAAATTCAGATCATGCAGGTTAGTTAGCTAGATTTAAGTTCCAACATGTTCCATTATCAAAAAATATTGTTTGTAGACCAATCACAACTTATAGATTAGAAAAATTTAAAGAAAATATTAAGAATAAAGTACCTCTTTTGGAGTTGAATAATGATAAACACCCGAATGATCATTACGGAGATTTGTTCGGAGTAATCAAATACGAATGTGATAACATTTTCACTAAAAAAACAATAAATGTAAATCAATTTAAAATAAAATTTAGTGATTGGGCTACGCCTGGAATCTATAAAAGTAGAAGGAAATTATATGAATTATACGAGACAAAGGCATCTACTAATGAGCCACAAGTAATTGAACAGATTAAAAAGTACTCCAAACTATTCAAAAAAGTATGTTCAACAGCTAAATCTAATTATATACGGGCTAAAATTGAAAAATCTGATAATAAAACGAAGGCAATATGGAATGTTATTAACAAAGAAACTTGTAAAGCAAAGTCACGTGATCGATCCTTCGAGTTAAAAATAGATGATAAACATATTAAAACTGATTCTGAAGTGGCCAATGCATTTGAATCTTTCTTCACAAATGTTCCAATCACCACTACAAATAAGTTAAATTCGTCAAAAAACGTAGCCAATTCTCTTCTTAAATCTAGTGTTGATAAATGTAGAATTAACTTTGATTTTCAGTATATTGACTCTGTCACTATACTTAAAACTTTTAAACAACTAAATATAAAAAATACCGAGGATCTTTGGGGCATTTCAACTAATATAATAAAATCAATAGTGCCCGCTATAGCACCTCACCTTGCATTCATATTCAATAAATGTATAGATGAAAATCAGTTTCCTCATCTTATGAAGTACAGTAAAATCAATCCTTTATTTAAAGCAGGAGACAAAAGTGATCCTTCAAATTTTCGACCTATTTCCATACTCCCATCCCTCAGTAAAATTTTTGAAAAAATTATATTTAATCAATTGCTTTCACATTTTACAGACAATAAGTTACTTCATAACAAACAGTTTGGTTTCACTAAAGGCAGGAACACAACGGATGCAGGAGTTGCACTTGTGAAACATATATTTGATGCTTGGGAGGAAAAGCAGGATGCCATTGGTATATTTTGTGATCTATCAAAAGCTTTTGATTGTGTTGATCATGGGACTTTGCTACTAAAATTAGGTTATTATGGTGTTTCGAACAGCTCACTTGGCTTACTCGAGTCTTACCTCACTGGTAGAGTACAAAAAGTAAACATTAATGGCACCGACTCTTCTGGCGCCTCATTAGTCATGGGAGTACCCCAGGGCTCGATATTAGGACCCCTTTTATTCTTAATATACGTAAACGATCTTCCTTATTTCACTAAAAATCTTTGTGAGATAGTATTATTTGCTGATGACACATCATTAATTTTTAAAAGTGATAGACAAAAAGTAGCACTTGACGATGTAAATAATACCCTTTCGGAAATATTGCATTGGTTCACAAGTAACAACTTGCTGCTCAATGCGAAGAAAACAAAATGTGTAAAATTTACTATGCCCAATGTTAGACAGGTGGATACTCATATTACTATGAATAATGAATTAGTTCAAATAGTCAATACCACAGTTTTTCTTGGGATAACTCTAGATAGTAAACTACAATGGGGTCCTCATATCACAGCCTTGGCAGGAAGACTTAGCTCAGCTGCCTATGCGGTTAGAAAGATAAGGTCTCTGACTGACGAAAAAACGGCACGATTAGTTTATATTAGCTACTTTCATAGCGTTATGTCATATGGTCTGCTGCTGTGGGGCTCAGCTGCCGATATTGAGACAATATTCATATTACAGAAACGAGCTATACGAGCAATCTATAGACTCGGACCCCGTGACTCGCTGAAAGAATTATTTAAAGAAATTAATATTTTAACAGTTGCTTCTCAATATGTTTACGACAACATCTTATATGTACGGAAGAACATAGATCTCTTCAAAAAAAATTCCGATAACCATAATTTTAATACAAGAAATAAAAATAAACTGGCAATGACAAAAATTAGACTTCATAATAATATTCTAATGGTAATTCTAAAGGTAATAATATTCTAAAGGTAATTCGTTTGTTGGCAAATGTATAAAAAATTATAATAAAATTCCTCAGGATTTGGTTGACATGCCTCTTAATAAGTTTAAAATAGTAGTTAAAAAATGTTTGATGATGAAAGGCTACTATAATGTAGACGAATATCTTAATGATAAAAATGCATGGTCACCCTAATCTTCTGTTGTTGGCCACTCGTATAATACAATTGTAACAATGTAAACAAAACAATATTAAAAAAGAAAATGGATAATCTACCTGAGTTTCTTGCTGGTCTCTTCTCAGGAGAACCAAATTACCGAACCAGCGAAAGAATCATTTTCTAATGGTTATTTATGTACTTATGTACTTAATTTAGTATTTTTAAAATATTACTTGACAAAATTGTAAAATTTTGACATTCATATGTGCTCTTTATGTGCCTAAACTGAATAAATGAAATTGATTCTTTGATTCTTTGATTCTTGATAATGATCTGGGTTTATCTATACTTATAATAAATCTGTAGAAGTGAAAATTCTGTACATTGAAAATATCAAAAAAATAAATGGCGGGGGGTGTTACTAGTCCGAAACAGAACCCAAAAATGTGATAAAAAAAGTTTTTGTCTGTCTGTTTGTTCAGGCATCACGCAAAAACTACCGGTTCGATTACGATGAAACTTGGTATAATTATTATTTAATATCCTGGGCACCACACTGGGTACTTTTTATCCCGGAAAAGTATATACAAAAAAAAAATCTTAATTTTGCAGTTCGATCCCTAGACCCGATTACTGTACCAACCACAAATAATAAGTTTGTCGTAGGTTTTTTTTTTTAAATATTGGGTTCGCCAATTTGACGCCACCCGCCTGGTGGTAAGTCGTGACGACGTCTAGCTATTGTGGGCCACTCTCACAGCACACAATACTATAGAGAGTGGCCCTCAACTTGACGACCTACTGATGTGCCTCTTCACGCTCCGCTTAAAGAACCCAGGATTATATGTGGGAGGAAACACGTGCGCAGGCAAGGCGTTCCAGGCCACTATCGTTCGGCAGAGAAACGAATATTTAAAACGTTGGGTTCTCGCGAACATACTATCCACTGTGTGGGAGTGGCATCTCTGCCCGGCACGCGTTGTTCGGGATCGGAAGGAAGAGGGTGGGATCAGATTGAAGAGCTCTTCAGAAAAGGTTATGTCACCCGCAGTGGAGTTCATTAAGGGGCGCTGCACACGGCTAAGATACTGTAATATTTTAACTTAAGATACAATATCGCTCGCCATACAATTCAATGGACTATCACACACGACGAAGATAATATCATATTTTCGTATCTTAAGATGATTTTTTATGGTATAATAGAGAATATAATAAAATATACAACGTGTTTCATATTAGTGTGGTCATATCTCAAGGTTGCGTTGGGTAGGGCCTAAATAATATATTGCGCGGAGTCTTTAATTAATTTAATAAAATATTGACGTATAATGACGTAGTCGATAAATTTTCCTTTTTATCGATAGCTCATTGAAATGAAGCTCTAAGACTGCACTACAAAATAAACATATGATTAGAATGAACTCTAGATTTGACCTCAAGTAGGTTTGCCAAACAGTGAAATAGATTCGGACAGTCTCGTTGTTACTCAAAATTTTAACCAACAGATAAAGTTACTTTATCAATAGTTATCATACAAAATAGTTTCCGAATCACAACTTGGGGTCAAAATAAAAAATGCCTACTCAAAGTTATTTTTGAAGTTTTTCTATGAATTTATGTATAACGTGATTGTCGTGAATGTCACAACTCACACGTAATTTGTTGTCAACCTACTCAAATACCAGGAGCAACGCATTTGCTGTCGAAGAAAAGAGAAGAAACATTTACGTTCTTGTCTTCCTTAAATTTACACTTTTTATAAATTGGTTCCGCACAGATATTTAAAATACAACTGCTGTTTGTGTAGAAGTTTATGTTGTAGCTGTTGAGAACGCTGGTGGGTATAGTAGTATGTAGGTATTCAGTTTCGGGATAGAGAGATCGTGGATGCCAGTCACTGCACTACCATATCCTGAACTCTCTTTCGACTCATTTACCATGAAGTAAATGATCTGCAAGGTGTTTGGTTATTTTTGACCGACTTTAAAAAAGAGTAGGTACTTAGGTTCTCGATTCGTCATGATAATGTGATGCATAAAAGTTCATAAAACATTATCGCTAAAAGTGGCAACTTGTATGGTTGAACGAGGATATCAGAAAAAGTAGGAGGTGTTGGTGTCAGTTTCACTAATATGTATCTTAAGGACCCCTAAAAATTACAAAGAGGACCGCCCACTTTTTTGATTGGAACCGCTTTGAAGAAACTAGGTATCAGTAGCGATGTCGGCATATATCAAAGACGTACACGTCACAACACGTAAATTTTACCACAAAACCATATTATTCCGGTGTTGCAAGTTAACGCAATGTTCTTCATAAACGGGGACTTTGTTAGCTTTTTTTATGCTGGATATTTGTTCATTTTAGCAATTGGTAATAAATTACTAATCTTAGACTACATGGATAAAGAAAGTCGCTTTTTCCGTCTGTCTGTCCTAATGTATGTTTAGTTCTTCAAAACTACGCAACGGATCTTGAAGCGGTTTTTTTTAAATAGGTTTAAGTAGGTTTCGAAATGTATTTACATGCATACTATCATGAGAGCGACGCCGCTGGCATTCAACAATTTTATTTTATTTCATAGGTCTTAGGGAAATATCCTGTGTTTATGGTAAATAATAATTATGTTATTATTTATCTCTTAAATTATTTTATACTAGGTACCTACTAGCTTTTTTTCATAAATAAAACTAAGTACCTACTTGGTACTTTTATTAGATTTTTACCAAAATTACGACGTAATTCAAGGAAATAAGACATTGGACTTGGACAACACTTACAATTATCTAATTTCTTTTCAGTTGCAAGTAAACTTTGATATTAGGCGTACGTAGTAATCTGTGTTAATCGATCATGGCGTATTTAAGTAATAGTGAATATTATGAAATGATACTTTGCGTCGGGGCAGCCGATGGCAGTCTGCGTGAAGCTCGTCGCCTTTATCGAGAAAGATTTGTGGACAATAGACTCGAAGGTGAACGGCGGCGGTTACCATCTGTGGAGTGCTTCCGAAAAATGGTGAACCGTTTACATGACACTGGTTCTTTCCGTGGTTCCCGCTCAGATCACCACCAGAGCAAGAAGAAAGTATTCTCGAGCATTTTCAATCCAATCCCAGAACAAGTACTCGCCGCGCTGGAATTGTTCTGGGAATGAATCATTTGAGAGTATGGCGCGTGCTAAAAGCAGATGGTCAACATCCGTACCACTTCAGGCACACCCAAGAACTGACACCGGCTGATTTCGTACCACGTCTCAACTTTTGCCAGTGGTACCGAGAGGAAGCACAACGATCCCCTAGTTTCGCGAACCGTATTTTATGGACCGATGAAGCCTCTTTTACTCGTGCTGGTATCAGTAACCAGCATAACGAACATGTATGGACTCATCAGAACCCACACGCATCTGCAGAAAACAACTTTCAGCATCAGTGGCGTGTTAACATTTGGGCGGGAATAATCGGAGATATTTTAATTGGTCCTTTCGTGCTACCGAGTTCGCTAAACGGTGAAACCGAACTTGAAAACTTGCCTGTAACATTGTACACAAATATGATGTACCAGCAAGACGGGGCGCCAGCACATTATGCGAGAGATGTACGGGCGTATTTAGATGAGCGGTTTAACCAGTGGATCGGACATGGTGGTCCCATACCTTGGCCTCCGAGGTCACCGGATCTCACACCACTTGACTTCTTTTTGTGGGGCTATGTCAGAAACAAAGTGTGCAGTGCGGTATGTCTAACGCCTCAGACTAAAAGAATAACATAGACGGAACGAATAGAACTAGCGAGTGAAGCCGCCAAAAGGGATACTATATAGCAATGGGATACCATTCCGCTCGCACTCCTTTGTGAGCAGCGAGTGTGTACGCACGTGCGATCACGGTTGAACAAAATATTATAAATATGCCGTATTGTGTGGTGAAAAGGTGTAAAAACACTTCAACTATTCATAGGAAGAATGCTGGATTATCGTTTCATAAGTAATTAACTATTTCTTATTAGATTTCATAACATTTTTCTAAATATTTTAGTTGCACAAACTAGGAACACAAAACCTCCGCCATATCATACAGAGTTGCCATAATTTTTTCATCATTGCACAAAATATTTAGCAGTATTTATGGGAATTATAAAGTACTGAGTAAAAAAAATCAGTGTCATCAATGTTGACAAACTCGATGTTTCTAATTATCATCATCATCATTCGTGCGTTAGTCCCGAACTCCCGATCACATCTGTGTCCGGGATCTACTTACTATGCGTGGCTTGGGTATTTCGGCAATCTTGGAATTGACTGCTGTCTGACCTCCCAGCCTGTGTTCTGATCCAATTTATTTATGTTACTGTGTGAGTATTTTAATTTCAGTCTAACACTACAAAGGCCTTAGTCTTAACCTAACGACTATTGATATCTACTTCATGTATAGTCAACGACAAAAGTAGCTTAACCAATAATTCTTATCTGTTGATCACTATAGCTGTTAAACCGATCACAAAATCATAAACAAAACACGAAATATATTAACTTTGTCCTTGGGTATTCTAACATTACTAGTACATTGCTGTGGCACATGCATTGGGATGTAAAAAAGAATAATAAATATTTTTGTGCTAATCAACTTTTGTTGTTGACTGTAACTTGTACTTACACTGGAATGGAGCTTTGTTCATTCATCTTAAAAAGGATTATTTTAATTATGGGAATTTTTTTGAAAGCTAGTAATTAAAGTGTGTTTACTCAGTGTTTATCACGTTTTCATTTATTTTAACACTTCCCCATTTTAGGCACATATCATAATAATCATTTGTGTAAATGATATAAAATAATTGCAGATAACATTTACTATAACAAATATTAATTATCCATCATATATGTCCACTAAGATTTTTTGGAGATTTTTCATTTGCTGGCAACATTACGCACACGCCGTTAGTGGTATCGGTACACGGAAATCGGAGTCACACGCATACATTGAAAGTGTCATTTGGCTTCACGTGTTCATTCTACATGTTCCGTCTATATTCTTCTTCTAGTCTGAGGTCTCACGCATGAAGATATGGAGTCTAAAATATTTGATGCATTTAGCAGTGTAACTCCAGACATGCTGTGTAATGTAACTGCCAGCATGATGCGACGGACCCAACTGTGCATTGATCAAGGCGGCGAACATTTCGAGCCCTTACTTTAGTACCTACTTTTTAGTTTAGTGTTTATTAGTATCTTAGGTAGGAAGTGTATTTTTTATTAAATTCAATAATGTTTATCTAAGTATCGTGATATTAGTGAGTTAGTTATGTTTATTGTGGAACACAGTACCTACCTATCTACCAGGATGACATGCACAATGAAATCGGTAAGTTTTTGTTGTTTAAAGTCCACAACCTATCATTACTACAAAATAGTATTCTGTACCAGGAGCATATGAAATAAGAGTTGTTTACGATTCATCGAAGGGGACTGAACCTTACGACTAAATTTGACCCTAGGTAGTGTTGGGTTTATAAAATATCGATTAAATCAACAAATCAATTAAATTTACATGACACCTTAAAAGTTTTAACTAAACTTGTATTTGCAATTTTGTCCATGCGTATAGTTAACTCAACGCGCATGTGTAACGAGGGTCAAATATGACCACACTAATATGAAACACGTTGTATAATAGAGAAACTGTTGTATGGCTGGCTTTATGAACGCAATAAAACCCAAAACAATGGTTTTTAGAACTTTTGTCTGTTTGTCTGAATGTTTGAACACGCTAATCTCAGAAATGGCTTAACTGATTTGAATTTTTGATTTGAATTTGCGGTTTGGTTTTCAATCGCTTCATAAATAAAAAAGTTATGTAGATCTAAAGTAACACGCAGGCGGAGCTGCGGGCAGCAGCTAGTTCTAAAATATTATCACTTAATTGAACGAGCGAACGAAGCGTCTACATTTCGAGATTGAACGATTTCGCTTTCGTCCGTCTGTCCGTTTGTCAAACTGTCTGTCTGGCTGTATGTGTGTTCTGGGCTAGCAGCCACAGTACTATCCGTTCTCCATGAAACTTGGCACATTTATTCCGTTCGACCATTGGGCGACCACTAGTAATATTTATTTCAGGTTGATAATATATTTTTTTTATTACGTAAGATTAAGGCAAAGGTCATACCGATCTAGATATTGATACTGATGATGATGAACACATACCCGGGATAAAAAGTAGCCTATGTTACACTTTATTTCATTGGCTATCTGTCAGTAAAAGTTTCGTTAAAATCCCGTTTCAGAGATTAGCAGGAACAAACCGACAAATAGGCAATAATCGTACATCTTGCATGTATTTAGTGAAAAACTGTTATTTTTAAACACTTAACTTTTATTTATTTGTGTGTTTGTTTAAGTATATTTTAGTGAAGTAACATGTTTTACTTAATTTAACTCAGTTTTTTCGCAATTTAGTATTTTTTTTATATGGTGAAAAAGTACGTAAGATTTGCAGATACCTCCCTAACGCCTCACGCAATTTATGGACAACCCCTTATCTACACGTGTTTAAAGTGAAAATAGAGCATGTGTTATTATTAGATTCCTGTAAGCAGCATTGGACTCGCCTACTATTACGGGGGGTCTTTAATTTAATAAGCAAAATTAAGGCACCCAATATGTCTGTATGCCTTTTGAGAAATTGGGCGTGATTGTAGGTTTGTATTTTGTACAGACCTACGCATGTATTTAACTGTATGTAAGTAAGTACCTAAGTATCTAGTAGGTTTTAAACTTTCACGGTTTTCATTCATTCTAAATCTGGTATCTCCATAATATAATCACGCCTATATCCCCGAGGGGGTAGGCAGAGTTGTATTGCAGACCCAAACTTGCCCAGTAGGGTTTTAGGTCTGACGTAATAGTGGGTAAGCCTATTGCCACTGACAGATACCATAACTAATAGAAAATCAATAACTATTATGTAATTCGAACCCCTGCCAACATTCTGAATTGTAAACGATGTTACATTACAATATTTGGGCTGTTCGGACCATGAGATAATAATATCTACATGGGACATAATATCGTGATACTATCGTGATAATATCGCGTGTCTCGAACCATACTACCTACCAATTTTCGAACCCGTACAACCAGAGATTTGGGATGGCGCTCGCTTCGCTCCCTTGTACAACACGTGCTTGGCAGAGATGCCACCTGTACTCTGTGGATAGAATCTTCGCAAAAACTGAGCGTTTCAATAGATCGATCGATCGTCTGTGCAGAATGATCGAGGCCTGGAACGCCTTGCCCGTGCACGCATTCCCTCCTAATTACAACCCAGAGTTCTTGAAGCGGAGCTTGAAGAGGCACGTCACTATGTCCAAGTAGAGGGCCACTCTTAATAGTACGCCAGACGTCGCAACGGCTTTCCATCAGGCGGGCTGCGTCAATTTGGCGAACTTGATAGAAAAAAAATAGTGCTTACTGATGCAACAAAGTTCGATCTCACTGGATGATGAAACGTCTCAGTCGGCTATTTAGGCAAGTGATAGCGATAAGTACTGATAAGATCGTCTGTAGTCTGGGCTTATTGACCGAGGGAACGAAGTGAGCCTACTTCATTTTGGGACTAGACAATTTTGCGTTCATCTGTATGTATGTACTTAGTATTGTATCCACATGTTTTATCCGATCTCTACAAGTGTTCCTTGATTTAAAACATATTTTTCGTCGTTAGCTTTTTCTAATTGGGCTGAAATGGGGAAAGAAAAGCCCCAAAAATATTTTAGTAGGTATTCACTCGAACTACTGTTGGACCATGGTGATCAATAGTATGTAGTTAAGCCTAAGTCCCGTTCACCCTTCAGTTCATAGGTACCTATGTAATTTAAGCTTAGCACTATAAGTAATAATTTAATGGTTTCATAGTATTATAATTAATGACAGCTAAGTAATTATGATTAATAGGCTATGACCTCATGTAAAATATGCTTAAGTAATGATTAAATAAAAATTATTATTATTATAGTTCAGTTTATTATTTTGACATCAGCATTTAGTTTGGAAATTGTGTGTGATAAAACTTAGGTACAGGCTAGGGGTTATATTTGAATATTCTTTCTCATTATCAGATCGATGCTGCCACAGGTGAAAGTGAGACAAATGCATCAGTGTTTCGTCGGTCTGTGCAGTTTGCGAGATGTCTCCTTCGCTTCGGCGCGCGAACAGGAGATGTTCTGGCGCTGGGCGGGAACAATCATCTCGACCTGCACATTCCTTACTACGCAGCAACTATGATTGGAATGCCACTGACCGGAGTAGATCCACAGTTTAAATATAGTAAGTACGTCGGTACTATACAGTGCAACTCAAACTCAACACATAAATTAAAGTAAGCCTGGGTATCGCTTAGTTAGAAACCAGCACTGAGTGTATTATCACCTACGCAGAGTATGGCACACTGCAGGTTGTTTTTAGTGGTTGTAGCCCCCCATGCCCTACGGCACGGGCGTAAACGCACCCACGGAAGTACGTATGAGGTAGGTACATTTATTGTCAAATAAAGAAAAACAGGTACTAAGCTCTACCAACATCTCCGACGTCCCAGTCATCCTCCCTCACCCACTCGCTATGCAAATTGATAGACGAGACTCTGGCAAATATATTCAAAGTGCCAAGAAACACCAACTGATTCTGTCTCTATAACGTCGGACAAACCAACTGCCGAAATGTAGGCGCAGTAAACACCTCTGTGCGGCCCACTGGAATAAAGACGTGATTTATGTGTAAGTTTGTATCAATGGCGATATATTTTTTTGTGTATATAGATGAGATTCAGTTTGATTGATTGGTTGATTCAGAGGGGCTCGTAGTCTAGTGGTAACCGACAATGTTAACACATTACAAAGGTTAAGCAACATCGACTCAGGCCGATCTTAGGATGGGTGACCATTTCTTAAGACATTGAGACCCCTCCGTGCCTCGGAGAGCACGTTAAGCCGTCGGTCCCGGTTGTCATACTAACATCTATGGCAGTATTGAGGGGTAGTTGGTGCCCTAAATCAAAAATCCGACCGGTCTAACTACAGAACTTCGATATCGCCCATGGGTTGTGAAGGTCAGATGGCAGTCGCTTCACGGAAAAAATCGAAGTTCAGCCGAATCGCAGTTAGACTGGAAATCCGACCCCAACTGAGTTGGGAAAAGGCTCGGTGAATGATGATAGATGAGATTCAGTTCGACCCTATCCCCTTAAACGCTTCACGCAATTTATGGACGACCCCTTATAGTCCATTGAAATGTTACATTTGGATGTGCAAAAGTCAGAGGACGCTATTTCATTTTTTAGATATAAAGGGGGGGGGGGGGGGGGGGGGGAGGATAGTGTAAAGTTTGGCTTATGGGTTTTTCACCATCTTGAAAAAAATTGAGGAAAATGTAGTGAATGAAAAAAATGTAGTCGCAAATTGTTTGTGTGATGAATAGTTTGCCCGATAGAGCGCGATAACGATTTGCAACCCTTTTTCAAGGTTGTCGTTAATTTCGGAGCGCTGTAAAACCCTTATAAATAAATAAAAATTGAAATGTTAATATTGGAAATTATTCCTCGAAAACTCCTCTACAAAAATGCTGTAATGAATTTTACTGCAAAAAGATCAGAAAAAAAATTATAACCCCTTAAAGGAAATTCACTTTGTTATGTTTAATTCTACGACAAAAAGTTTTACAACCAAGTTGTAGAGAAATTAATTTGCGACAAAAAATTTGTCGTAATTTTTTTGTGCGATAAATAGTTTGCCCGATAGAGTGCGATAACGATTTGCAAGCATTTTTCAAGATAGTGGATACCCATAAGGGTTGGGACCCCACAAACTTGGATTTAGCTTTATATCTAAAAAAATAAAATAGCGTCCTCTGACTTTTGCACACTTAGCCTCAAAAAATGTAACATTTCGATTACCCCTTAAAGCACTTGCTTGTATTAATTTTATTTCATAAATAAACCATTTCCCAAATTAATAACACACATCGGTAGGTATTAGCTCTTTTAGTCTGAGGTATTAGCTACCCGTAGTAGTACCTACCAGCAATCTGTGTTTGTGGAAATTGGGGACTATCAGGGGGCCTACCACTATGTCTTTAAGCAGTATTATTATAGCGTTACTTTGACTTTTTATATGGACGTTATCGAACAAAAAGTCAAAATAACATTAAAATAAAACTGCTATAAGACACGGTGGTGGGCCACCAGAACCTACTTTAATACCTACCTACCTACTAATGTAAGAACTGTCAACTGTTGAGTAGCATAATTGGACAAAAACACTTTCACTTTCTCACTGGTTTTTATTAAATTTTTCCTAATCAGTTTCGCTTCACGGCATTATCAAGGACTATGAGACTAGTAAATAACTCGGTTAGTAAAAATTAAATAAAAACCAGTGGCAAGTACTAGTGTTTTTGTCCAATATATGTAACAAATTCCACCAAAATGCCATCAATCGACAGTAAAAATAGTCTGTTGAGTAGCAATATTCCTACTCGTCCCGCCAAACATTCGGTTGGACGAACAGGAATTAATTTTAAATATTTTATTGCATTCCCAATCGACCCACCAGGTCGTATAGGACGACGAGTGGTAGGACCAACGGGAATACATCATTTTTACACACTAGTACTGCACTAGTAGGTACTTAGTTCATCTGTGAAACTCTGTAGAAAATCCATTCAATAACTTCGGAGATCAGCGCATAGGCACATACAAACACTTGATATTATCTTATCTAAGTAAATAAGTATGTAGGTACTGTTTTGTATTACAGAATATTATGAAGCAACATTTAATTACAGTTGAAATTAAGCAACTCCTCAAGATATGCTCACCAAAAATAGCATTTTGTCAGAAGAAAGTGCTTGTTGACTATCTGCGGGTTATCGAAGAGTTGAATCTGGACACTAAGTTGGTGTGCTTTGATGACGACACAGATTACTCCATCAACAAGTTTATTGAACAGTATGATGACGTCAAGGATCATTCAGATTTCAAGTAAGTATGAAAAGCAATGGAAAGCTTGGTGGTTTATGAAAATGTATGATTGGTAGTTTGTGAAGGTAGTCTCTTTCTGTTACAGACCATTAAATTACGATGCGGATATCTACGGCTGGCTCCTCGGTACTGGTGGCACAACGGGCGTCATAAAACTGGCTGCTATTACACATAGGAAGATTTTCAGAAAAATGGAGGACTTGGCATTGACGGCGAGCTTTCCAAGGGAATCAATAGAGAAGTATGTATATACCCTACATTTTCATACATACACACGGACAAACATGCGAACCCAGTGGCGGCGCAAGACTTAATAAGGCACTGACAGACTGGTCCTTCGTATACGACGTACCAGTATGCCATACGACGTGGAAGACAGCGACGCACTGGTACGACTATAACGACGTCTGAGGTATACAGCTTGCCAATTACAAGTTGGCGTGTGGCAAAAACTGGAATTAATTTAATTGTGTGGAGTTATTGTTCTCAAAGGTGAAGCAACATCTAGTTAGGCCGTGCTTAGGATGGGTGATCATTTCTTAAGACATTGAGACCCCTCCGTGCCTCGAAGAGCACATTAAGCCTTCGGTCTCGGTGGTCTCGGTTGCTATACGAATGGGCTGTGAAGATTTTTTTTTATTTTTTTTCACTAGCTCCCTCCCAGTTTGAAACTTGCAATAATAGAATATTAGCCAGCTTCTGCCTCTAACTTTTGCAGTTGACTGCTCTTTATCATTCCATTTCACTCTGTCGGTTTTTATTGCGATTCAAACTTAATATAAAATTATTCTTTTAGAATACCAACTGATGAGAACGAGCTCTGCATCATATTGTCTCCGGTGCAGTGGATATCAGGCTTCCTTTGTGCCATATTGAATCCTGCAATGAAGGTGACTAAGCTCATGACGTCATCTCCAATCACCACGGATCATGTCATTGACATCATCAACAAGTATCGGGTGAGTTACATCTTTTGTACTATACCTCTTAATTTCGTAAAGCATAATACAGAGCATAGGTACATGACAGGGAAGGTGAAAATGAAATCAGCGTGACAGAAACAATGGATGCATTAAAAATACTAGTTATCCCAGCGAACTTTGAATCACCCCAATAAAAAAAAATATAATATTATATAATGACAATGACAATGGTCGGCAATGACGCGGAGGATTTTTTGTAATGTAAATATTTTTAGTCCATAATTATGTTTATTTTGTATAATGTAATTCTTATTGTAAATAAATCAATCATGTTTTAATTATATTCTTTACCTTTCTATATATAAAATATAAAATAATAATAATAATAATATTTCATGCAAATGTATGTAAATTTAAAAATGCGACGGACGGACAGACGGACACAAATTGTCGTATTAAATATATAGATTAAAACAGCAGGTTGTGATATGATTTCTGTTGAGATGCTTAAAATACACGTCGAGAATTGACACAGTAACCGACTTGAAGTTGCGTGAAGTTACCGAAATGGGACCAAATGATGGTCGGAATGGGAAGCACTTGGGAAGTACCTAGTAGCTTTCAATTAAAAAAAAAATCAAGTTCGGTTCACTGAGTCCAAAGGTATGAGGTAACAAACATAAAATAAAACGTACAGTCGTATTGAGAACCTCCTCTTTTTTGGAAGTCGGTTGAAAAGCGGGAAGTTTACTCAGCGTCGTCGGCAAGTTTTATGAAAAGTTTTGATTACAAGGGTAAGGAACTTAGGGATAGATATGGCATGACCAGGCAGTATAATTTAGGAAAGGAAGAAGATGCATGGGTCAATAAAAGGTTGGCGAAAAGTCATAAAGGCTACGGTGCTTTTGTAGATCTAGAAAAGGGCTATGATAGAGTGGTCAGCAGTGAACTGTGGTTAACATTGTCAATGTATGGAGTGAGCAGTAATCTGATACGAGCACTGAAATCGCTCCATCAGGATTCCAGTGTCTGTGTCCGAGTAAAGGGGCTGGCACGGACTGGTCTAATATCAAAAGAGGTGACGACAGGGGTGTGATGTGATGTGGCCTCTCCTATGCTGTTCAATCTAGCCATTGACAATTGTTTGAAGGATCTAAAACTGAAGGCACTGTTGCAAGCGCGATGAACTCGGAGGAATTGCGTGATCAAGCAATTCCTCCGAGCTCAAACCGTTGCTCAACCCGTTGCTTCAAGCGCGTTTCTCAAATCAAGGTAACATTGTAAATATCCCGATAATTCATATACTAAATAATGAATAAATATTTTTTTTAATAGTCTTTTGTGTTAGTAAACAACAAAAAATGTTTTTAGTATACTAAAATTTACATTATAAAAGTTACACACGATTTATATTATTTTATTAAAGTATACAATATCTACATTTTCAGCCTCGACAATATGTCGGGTCACCATCATCATGGATGGACATAGTAAAGAGTGACAAGGAATGTGACATCACTTGCTTCAAAACCATTGCAGTAATAGGGTCAAGTGCCCGAAAAGAACTATTAATGGAGATACAGGTAAAAGCATAGAGATATTTAGGTCGGGTTAAATGTCATTTATATTGCTTAAATTGGTGTGGTAAAACGAGTTTTGTTTCAGAAAAGAGTGCGTCCTGGTACCCTGATTCATCAAACTTATGGTCAAACGGAGAATATCGGACCAGTTTTTGTACCCAATCCATTGGGACCTATTGGGAACTGTGGCTGTTGTCGATTCGATTGGCAGAAGAATATTAAAGTAAGATAAAGGATCATTTGTTTTGAAAGCAATCACCTTAAAGAGATTCGTTTATGTGATTAATATTGTAACTATTCGCATACCAAACGAAAATTTTTGGTTGGATTTGAACCAGCAGCGTCAGTTGTATCTTTCAGTAAGTAGGTACCCTCTGAGCTGAAGACCTCAAAATAGCCATCATGCTACGGTTTTTTCTGTTAAACGACTTTCCTTTTTGCGATTAAGTAACATACTTACTACCCATCTCTTTATTTTTTCGTAGTTTGAAAATCTATGAGTCGAACATTAAAGTAGGTAGGTTCTCGGAAACGATATAGATTTTTGTATGAATATGATCAACAAAGAGCTACGGGACATCGTAGTCTAAGATCTAGTACTATCGCCTCGAGATGCCACATTATTATAAGTATGCATTTTCTCGATAGGTACACCTGTACCTACATATATGGCTTGTCTATAAAGTCGTGACGCGAAGCTGGAAAATGGTGTGCGACAGAATGGCTGGTTGTCTGTGGCGTTGGTCTATGAGAGTTGATTCGAAAATTGCTACATTGGATATATACTTAGAAATGAAATTGTTTTTTGACCAGCCATCCTGACGTTTGGTTGGCTGGTCACATCCTAGTTTAGAGACAAGCATGCAGAGTTTCCCGAAATTTATTGCGTCAATAATTGCTTCATAATTACTTCATTTTCTCCAATTTAGTTGTAACTTCAAACATTATGCTCGGATGTTAAATAAAGGATGTAGCCATTATTTAAATTATCTCAAGAACAAGTGCCCGATGAAATAATAAAGGCAAATACTTAGTTATGTAGGCGTCGGTTTTATTCCTTAAGGCTCTGGTACCCGTGTAAGTAAAGTAAGTAGGTAGGTATATACGTGGTAATTCTTGCGTAATAGGGGGCAAGCCTATTGCCGTCACCGGGCACACATATGATGGGTTATATGCCAAAAATGGATTTTTAAAATAATTTGAAACCCATGTTGCCATGCGATGTAATGTTGATTAAAGGCAACAAAAACTTACGTGCAAGCCGCTATGGAACAGCCAATTAAAGTCCTGGGCGTCTCGAACTATTTTCTTCAACGCAAGAATTACTACGTACTTTCTTCACTTACACGGGTACCAGAGCCTTAACGAATAAAACCGACGCCTACATAACTAAGTATTTGCCTTTATTATTTCATCGGGCACTTGTCCTTGGGATAATTTAAATAATGGCTACATCCTTTATTTAACATACGAGCATAATGTTTGAAGTTTCAACTAAATTGTATAAATGAAGTAATAATGAAGCAATTATTGACGCAATAAATTTCGGGAAACTCTTCATGCTTGACTGTAAACTAGGGGGTTACCAGCCAACCAAATGTCAGGATGGCTGGTCAAAAAAAAAAAAATTTTAAGTATATATCCAATGTAGCAATTATTTATTATATGAAGCAAATAGAAACAATTATGTAGCAATTTTCGAATCAACTCTCATAGACCAACGCCACAGACAACCAGCCATTCTGACGCACACGGAAAATGAAAGCGTTGCCGGCAATCATTTGAGTCTCGGTGTCGATTTCGCTGGTCATCAAAAGTACTTTTGGATTCGAATAGTACTTTTGACGACTGGTGGGATTGGCATTGAGCCTCGAATGATTGTTGCCAACGCTTACATTTTCCAGCTCCGCGTCATGACTTTATAAACAAACTATAAGAAAATGTCTGTCATTTCAAGCGGTGGGAAATGTTCGACACACACACACACACATCACACATCACATAGGTACCTACACAAATTCTCAACCGCCCAATCGGATGCTATTACAAAACTCACACATGAATATTATTTTCAAAAACACATAGGTACAGGTAGCTTACCTACATGTAGGTAGGTATAGGCACCTACCTACAGGTAGCTTATGTATGATGATGATGCAGGCAGAGGGTAATGCCTATTAATAATGACGACTGCCTTTATCTCCTTTTTTGCTCTGTGTTGATCAATGACGTACCTATATACAGGGTGTTTGGTACATCGATTGCCAAATTAAATTGGCAGATAAAAGAGGTCATTACATACCTAGGTTTAATACCATGGAATTACCTATCACCTATACTCGTAATAAGTATTACGATATTAAGAGGATTACGATATTACGAGATATTAAGAGTATAGGTGATATTAGGTGATGTTTCCGTCAATCTCCATTTGTAATTATAACAGTTGGTGAACCCTGAAACTGGTGTAGAAATAGCGGAACCGAATGTGCCTGGTGAAGTTTGGACTAAAGTGACTAGTTTTACCGTAAGTAACTCCATCTCTATATGAAGGTATAAGTACCTACCTAATTACCCACTAAGCTAAATAAAATACCTTCTATTTATCGTACATAACATAGTATAAAACAAATCCTCCGTGCCTCGGAGAGCACGTTAATCCGTCGGTCCCGGTTGTCATACAAACATCTATGGCAGTATTGAGGGGTAGTTGGAGCCCTAAACCAAAAATCCGACCGGTCTAACTACAGAATTTCGATATCGCCATGGGTTGTAAAATATCGAAGTTAAGCCGAATCGCAGTTAGACTGGAAAGCCGACCCCAACTGCGTTGGGAAAAGGCTCGGTGGATGAGCAGTGAACATAGTATAAAACAAAGCGAATTTCCGAAGATCCAAGCATATGCTTGGATCTTTAAAACTACGCAACGAATTTTTATGCGGTTTTCACTAATGGATACTAGTGGTTCTCGAGAATGGTTTTTAGTATAAAATATGTCAAGCGGGTGAAGCCGCGGGCGTCCGCTAGTTGGATATATTTTACACTAACTGTTGCCCGCAGCTCCGCCTGCGTGTTACTTTAGATCTACATGACTTTTTATTTATGAAGCGATTGAAAACTAAACCACAAATTGAAATCAAAAATTCAAACCGGTTAAGCCGTTTCCGAGATTAGCGTGTTCAAACATTCAGACAAACAGACAAAAGTTCTAAAAACCATTGTTTTGGGTTTTATTGCGTTCATAAAGCCCCCCTACAACAGTTTCTCTATTATATCTTCTAATATATTATCTTATTCTCTATACCATAAAAATTAAAATATTATGGTATCTTAGCCGTGTGCAGCGCCCCTTAGTGAACTCCACTGCGGGTGACGTAGGTAACCTGTTCTGAAGAGCTCTTCAATCTGATCCCACCCTCTTCCTTCCGATCCCGAACAACGCGTGCCGGGCAAAGATGCCACTCCCACACAGTGGACAGCATGTTCGCGAGAACCGAACGTTTTAAACGTTCGTTTCTCTGCCAGACGATAGTGGCCTGGAACGCTCTGCCTGCGTGTTTCCTCCCACAAATAACCCTGGGTTCTTTAAGCGGAGCTTGAAGAGGCACATCAGTAGGTCGTCAAGTTGAGGGCCACTCTCTATAGTATTGTGTGCTGTGAGAGTGGCCCACAATCGCTAGACGTCGTCACGACTTACCACCAGGCGGGCGGCGTCAATTTGGCAAACCCAATATAAAAAAAAAACCTACGACAAACTTATTATTTGGGGTTGGTACAGTAATCGGGTCTAGGGAGCGAACCGCAAAATTAAGTTTGCTTTTTATTGTATATACTTTTCCGGGATAAAAAGTAGGGTTGATGAGGATTCCTCTACCGCTTCCTCATAATGCGAAAATTCCTCATATTTTAAAGATCCTCAAACACTTCCGCTTCCCCAAAAATGAAAGTGAAAAATTCCTCTTCCGCTTCCTCTTCCTCTTACCGTAAGAGGAATATTCGGAAATACCTATCCAATTCACTCGGGCGCACGCAACCATAGCAACGAGCGGCGGCCACGAGTCAGAAATACTTACCTGTCTGCACGATCGACGCCCAATTATTGATGTCGTTACGGATGTCGCATTAAACGCAAACAGTCGGTCATCCACGAGCTTGAGAGTTTCGGGGGCTACTGCCACCACCCCTTCAGGAAACTTTGTGGGTTGAATGTTAGCCCAAATGTTAGCTTTAGAGCCTGACCGAGATGATAACGAACAAAGTGTTCCTTTAGATAGATTTATGGTACTGAAGTCGACTTAAAACAATGTGAATTGTCCTAACATATTTATTTATTTACAATAAGAATTACAATGTACAAAATATACATAATTAGATATATACTAAAAATATTTAGATTACAAAATATCGTTTAAAAAATCCTCCGCGTCATTGCCGACCGGGAAGGTTCCCAGAATGCAGGCTGTGTTGCCACGTTGGATGGCGATACTTATTCTTTGGGCCAGAAAATAGCCAGCCTTCTGGTCCTGAGAAGCATCGATTAGGCGTTTAGCAATGTCTCTATAAAGGCGGCGAGCACTCGGACCCCATGACCCCAGTGTCACAACCCCAAACGGCTCAAATATGTAATCACCTGCTAGGTTAGCATATTTACGCCGTTTGAGGTCTTCAGCCGATGCAGCAGCAGCGCCGGCACATCCGGATGTGCTTGGAAGGTGTGAAGGTGCTAAGGTGTCAACGCATGTAGCGTCCCACACCAAAGGCCTTCCCATCTTCCATGGTAGCAACGACATACGGTCTGTTTAGTAACGCGCCTGTTTAGTAACGCTGGATTAGTGTTACGACGATTTAAGATATCGCTTGTCAGGCGAAACAGCTTCGGAATTGATTTTCATAAAATTAAATCTCCCTATTGTCAATTTTGATTATTAAATAAACTATTAAAACCAAATTTAATTTAGTACTGTATTTGAAAGCAATGAGTTTCCTTCTACTATACTTAGGGAAAGGCCGCAAGTTCGACTCCTGTCGATAATATTCGTTTTTGTGATTCCTATTTAACTCAACGTCCCGGCGATCTTCATACCGTTCATTGAATTTGTACGACTATTTCAACACAAAAATGAACCAAATCAGTCAAGCAGTTCCCGAGTTTTAGCAAGACAAACGAATGGTAAATAGATAGATCTTCCTCTTGCTTCCTCATCCTCATCCTCATCCTCATCCGCATCCTCCAACTGTTTGATTTGTTCTTCCTCTTCCGCTTCCTCTTCCTCATAACCACTTCCTCTTCCTCATAACCACTTCCTCATCAACTCTAATAAAAAGTACCCAGTGTGGCGCCCAGGATATTAAAGAATAATTATACCAAGTTTCATCGTAATCGAACCGGTAGTTTTTGCGTGATGCCTGAACAGACAGACAGACAGATAGACAGACAGACAGACAAAAAAAATTTTAATCACATTTTTGGGTTCGATGTCGGTCTAGTAACACCCCCTGCCATTAATTTTTTTGATATTTTCAATGTACAGAATTTTCACTTCTACAGATTTATTAAAAGTATAGATAATAAATAAATTAGGAATTACTTTTCAAACTTAAAGGATATCTATATATTAATACGACAATTTGTCTGTCTGTCTATCTGTCCGTCCGTCGCGTTTTTCAATTTACATACATTTGCATGAAATATTAAAATATTTTTGTATTTCAAAGCAATGAGTTTGCTTAAACTATTCTTAAGTCTTACTTATTCTTAAGTATTCCTAAGTCTTAACTATTCTTAAGAGCCATTTCACGTTTTCGCACGAATTTCTAATATTTTGAGCTCCTAAATTACCATAGTCTGTAATAACTAGAAGGTATTGAATATGCGCAAAAAATGGGCCAAGCTTTCGTGTTGACGTTTAATGTAACAAATTTCCTAAAAATAACTTATTTGATCTATAGTAATCAATTTCCCACAAGCATTTTATTGAAAAACGGGCGCAGAGTTGATTTCAGAGTCGTATTTCAATCAAAAATACTTATAAATTGAGTTTAAAAAAATACATAAAGCATTGGATATATATTTTAATCGTCATTTAATGTAACAGATGATTGAATTGTATTATAATTATTTAGTCAAAAAATAAACCATTCGGCCAATTTTTGAGTTTAACATCGCAATTTGATCGTGATTTTTGGTTTAAATACACAGTAATTACAAAAATAAAATTATTCCAAAATAAACTACGTTCATTAGAGAACCGATTTTTGTAGTAATATAGGAAATTCTTGCATATACTTTGTCAAAATATTGATATAACTTCAATCGAAATTGCAATAAATTACGATACACAAGTGGGCACAGTACTAAGACGGCGCATTTTGTGAAATGGCTCTTAAGTCCCCCTGTCAGGGAAAGGCCGTGGGTTCGAATCCCGCCGATGACATCAGTTTTTGTGATGTATTTATAATTTCTTTCTTAATATTTTAAGAATAGTTTAAGCAAACTCATTGCTTTGAAATACAAAAATATATGGATTTGGTAAGGATTCATCTAAAAATTCAGTGTCTAAATATCGTTGTAACACGATACACTGGTACCGTCAGTTCGGTAGAACTGCGGTAGGTGGATCCAACGCTAACCTTAATAGCGCGATGTATATAGAAATTATGAATATGATATCAAGCAAAAATTCGATGTTGTCGGTAGTGGTCATCGTAGCTCAGTTGGCAGAGCTGCAGTCCCCCTGTTAGGGAAAGGCCGTGGGTTCGAATCCCGCCGATGACATCAGTTTTTGTGATCTATTTATAATTTCTTTCTTAATCATTATTCACCGAGCCTTTTCCCAACTCAGTTGGGGTCGGCTTTCCAGTCTAACTGCGATTCGGCTGAACTTCGATATTTTCCGTGAAGCGACTGCCATCTGACCTACACAACCCATGGGCGATACCGAAGTTCTTTAGTTAGACCGGTCGGGTTTTTGATTTAGGGCTCCAACTACCCCTAACGACTGCCATAGATGTTAGTGTGACAACCGGGACCGACGGCTAAACGTGCTCTCCGAGGCACGGAGGGATGTCTTAAGAAATGGTCACCCATCCTAAGACCGGCCTGAGTCGATGTTGCTTAACCTGTGCAATGTGTTAACATTGTCGGTTACCACTAGACTAGATCTCTTCCATGTAAACTGCGCTGACCTCGCAAACGTTGTTTTTTTTGTGTCCACTTCCGATTTTTTTTCTGTGACGCACATACTAGGCACTAGGTACTACTATGTAAGTATTTACATACTATTCCCTATTCTGTGGTACTACATACAATCATTACACCTATATCCCTGAAGGGGTAGGCAGAGGTGCAGTACACACCCATAGGTACTTTCGTTCACCAGTAATTTTGTGGGTCCCTCGTAATAGGGGGCTAGCCTATTGCCGTTTCAAAGACGTTGTGTGTAAAAAAAAATTCTAACATTAATTAGACTTATTTTTGTGTATTCTTTTCTGAAGGAATATTACAATAATCCAGAGGAGACAAAAATGGCGTTCACCGAAGATGGGTGGTACAAGACTGGAGACATGTTGTATAGAGATGCAGATGGCAACTATTATTTTGTCGAAAGAATAAAATTGCTTATTAAATATCGTAATTACCACGTAAGTAACTTTTATACAAACTGAGCAGAGGCCTACGTCCCTATTGACTGGCTCTGCCAAACAGTTCTTTTGTGTAGGGTAATCTAATCTTTGAATTTCACATTATAAAGGCGGACACAGAGTGACGTTCGCGAGAAGCCACGAAACCTCGTACGTGGCGCGGTAATATGAATTATAAGCTTATGAAATAAGGATAAAAACTAAGTAGATACTGGTTGCCCATTTGGTCCAAAATAAACCTCGCGAACATTAAAAACGTTATTAGGGCTTCAAAAATGTTCACGATCCGTGGAGATTAAGACAAAAATTGGCTGCTAACCCGGAACACGCATACAGACAGACAGATGGACGAAAGCAAAATTGACCATTCTTGAAATGTCTTGAAATGCTTATCATTAAGATGATTCAATTAAAATCTTTTGCCGAGCTGTGCCGTCACTATGCGCCGGCTTTAACCCCTAAAACGAATGTCATAGGCTGGACTCGAACCAGCAACAGTTCCCTTCCAGGGAATGTTTTGCGAATTTGAACTACACAGACATACAAATTGATGAAATTAAGACGTCTTCTGGTGATGTTTCTGCGATTTATATTGTGAAATATTTATACAGGTACATACTTACTTAAGTATTATATATCTATAGAATACATTATGTGTATAATTATTGTATGTATTCAAGGTATTTGCCCCTGAAATAGAAGCAGTAATTCTGTCTCACCCAGGAGTGGAGGATGTGAGCGTGACGAGTATCCCTCACGATGAGGACGGAGAGCACGTGGTCGCTTGTGTTGTGAGGAGGAAGGGCTCCCCCGTGACCGCACAAGAGATCAAAGAATTTGTCGCTGGTGAGTTGCACAATCTCATCATCCAACGAGCCTTATCTGAACCCAGTTAAGGTTGGCTTTCTAGTCTAACTGCGATGTGGCTAAAGATTTTTTTCCGTGAAGCTACTACCTCTGATTTTCATAATGCATTTGCGATACCAAAGTTCTGTAATTAGACCAGTCCGAATTGTTGTGTGGCTCCAACTACATGTAACAACTACCATAGATCTTGGTATAGCTACCGGGACCGACAGCTTAACGTGGTCTCTGAGGCAAGGAGACGTTTCCATTTCGTAGGATAGGTGCCTAAAACTGAGTTCCACAATCTATCTATTTAACAATAAAAAAGGGCAAGAGACTTGCCCCTATACGTGGGGCAAACAGAAACAGGCAATAAGTGGGTGTATGGAGCTCCTTTGTCTAGCCCCTCGGGGATATAGACGGGATTTTGTCTCAGTGTGTTACCCCGGAAAATAGGACGTCTTATCACCCCTAAAATTGAACTATTATTTACAGATAAACGATCTGATTCCCAAAGGTTGAGAGGTGGAGTGGTATTTATTGATAAGATACCCTTGACTTCTGCGGGAAAAGTCTCTCGCAACAAAATAAAACAGTTCGCCCTCACTGCTCATAGAGAATAACATACCTGCCTACCTCCTATTTTAAGACACAAAGTTGTAGGTATTTATAAATTACGTATATTTTCTGAAATATAGTTAATAAACCATCTCAGTTGTGTTTTAATATAAATAACCTACCTACTAAGAAGAAAATCGTTTTTTTTATCTAAAAGGTTTAGGTTTAGTGTATTCATAGTGAAAAGTGTAAATAAATGCAAGCAGCAAAAAATAATAGATGTGGCAATGCGGATGTAAATTCAGGTGAGCTTGCAAGTGCATCAAGTGGTCTTGTACGGTGTCCACATTGCCCCCAAGCCCGTTTTTTTAAAGGTGAACGCGGATTAAAAGTACATTTTGGAAAAATTCACAAAGTACAAAATGTATCTTCAAACGCGCCTACGATATCCCATTTTTTTCTAAATCAACAAGAAATTTCTGATAATATCGAAATTCCCTTTTGGCAAAGGTTAAGTACCATGAAAAATTCTATTCTGGTTTTAAAAAGAATCCCCCGAGGTGCGAGACCCTCTGTGGCTCAATGTTTAGCCTCCTGCATTGGTCAAGTAGTCCGAGAAAATACCTTTAGCGTTTGGGAACAAATGTTAACCTTCCCTTATAGAATCCTACACGTAAAGTAAAGGCCGTTGACATCTTTGACGGTCCAAATCAAAGAAAATTTTACAAACAATTTTAACATTTTAAATTCAAATTCAATCCACATTTCGGCCCCTGATTATTCTCAGGCCAAGAAACTAATACTTGTAGAGAATAAAGTAAGGGAAGGCGACATCAGTGGGGCGACAAGACTACTTTTTAATAGCGACGTGCTGGCTCCTTATTCTGTAGAAACTTTGACGGGCTTGCAGAGTAAGCACCCACCATCCGCAGCTGACCTCTCTTTCCCTGATCCTCCGAACAACGATACAGAAAATCTTGAGACTACTGCCAAGGATGTGCGCACAGCTGTTGACTCCTTTCATTTTGGATCAGCTAGTGGACTTGACGGTCTGACACCACAGCACCTTAAGGATCTGTTGTGTCCGAGCGCTGGGGAAGTTGGTGATGCACTTCTGAGGGAGCTAACAGCTCTAGTCAACCTCATGCTCTCAGGCAATGTGGACAATGGCATCACAGATATTTTGTATGGGGCCAATTTATGTGCCCTTAACAAGAAGGATGGTGGCATTCGTTCCATTGCCGTAGGTAGAACTTTGCGGCGTTTGGCAGCCAAAATTTGTTGTCGTTTTTGTACGGAGCTTACTACCAAATTTCAGCCCTTTCAATTAGGTTTTGGTTCAAAAGGAGGTTGTGAGGCCGCAATCCATGCGCTTGCAACATACCTTGACAGTAGCGAAGAGGAAGCGGAGAGGTTATCTTGAAAGTTGACCTGAAAAACGCCTTCAACTCTGTAAACAGGGACACCTTGCTGACACAGGCCAAATTAGAAACCCCCAAAATATTTAATTTTCTTTGGCAATGCTATAGTCAGCCAACATAATTAATTTATAAAGACCACCTTTTGAATTCAGCCGTTGGATGTCAGCAAGGTGATCCGTTGGGACCAGTCATCTTCAGTTTGACCATTAACCCAATAATTCAAAAAATAAAATCCAAATTCAACATTTGGTACTTAGACGACGGGACTTTAGGGGGAAAAGTAGAGACAGTTTTACAAGATTTAGCCCTAATAAAGAACGAGTTTCAGTCAATTGGCTTAGAACTGAACCCGAATAAATGTGAGATTTTTATATCTGAAAACACAGATAAATTAACAGCAATCTCCAAATTCAACTGTTTGGCCCCCAACATAAAAGTTTTGGACAAAACTTCTTTACGCCTCCTAGGGTCCCCGATTTTAGAAGATGGCTTTTCCACTTTTATCGATTTATGAGTATTCATTCAGCTTTCACTATTCTTCGTTTTTGTCTTTTCATACCCAAATTTACACATGCACGGAGGGCAATCAGGACAATTTTGGAAAAATTTAGAAATTTTGGGCAGACTAGACAACTTAATACAAAATTCTTTGTGTAAAATTTTAAATGTAAATATGACCGGGCCTGGGTCGAAGCGTCTCTTCCAGTTCGCTTGGGCGGGCTAGGTATTCGTAGAGTCACAGATGTCAGTCTGCCAGCATTTCTGTCGTCGATCCATAGCACCGAAGAATTAGTCAGGAAAAATTTGTCAAATACACTGATTGATTCCGAGGTGCGATGCAAGACCGATGCCATAAATGCTTGGAGGATGTCTTGCCCCGACACTGACCTGCCCTCACGCCTAGGCTCACAGCGACTGTGGGATTCACCGCTCTGTAAATTGAGAATTAGGAATACACTAATTGACACTTCTGTCAATATTTCAGAGCGTGCACGCCTACTAGCTGTTGGAGAATGGGAGTCAGGGTTATGGATCCAGGCGCTCCCATCGCCCAACATCGGTACAATGTTGGACGACACAACCTTCCGCATTGCCACTTGCCTTCGGCTGGGTACACCTTGTGTATCCCCGCATCATTGCACCTGTGGAGTAGCCGTCGATAATCTGCGACACCATGGCCTTTCTTGTAGCAGAAGCGCAGGTCGTATACCTCGGCACGCTATTCTAAACGACATAATTCGTAGGGCTCTTTCCACCGCAGGTCTTCCGGCCGTACGTGAACCAAATGGTTTTGCACGAAGCGCTGGAAAGAGACCAAACGGTATGTCGTTGCTACCGTGGAAGATGGGAAGGCCTTTGGTGTGGGACTGCACCTGCACAGGCGGCACGGTGACCGGATCCATCTTGAGGTCACGCTCCAGTGTCAACACTGCGAGGGGACCAGCGAAGGCACCACACTCCTGATACGCCACACGCTTGTGGAGCGCTCAGCGTGGGTGAGTCAGCGCGGGACCTCGTCGTTGGTCTAGGCGTGAATACCCTCTCAGTGGAAACCATGCTCTGAGCCATGGTCTCCAGCTCCAGCTCCAGTAGGTGGAACGTGACCGTGTCCTTCTTCGAGCACGTCATGCTCGCGAAGGTGGCGGCCGAGAGGGAGAAGAAAGAAAAAAAGAAGAAAGAAAAAACGTTTAATTTGTACAAAAAAACATAACACAACACAATTGAAAAGATGTTACACAATTTGGCACAAAAGCTCAAAGGAAAACAAAAAATGTAAGTATGTAAGTACTTACGAAATAATTAAATAAAAATAAAAAAGGGTTGAAAACAAGTACCTAATGGACAAAAAACAGACAAAGCAAATAAAAATACAGTACACAGAAATTGAGGTCTAATACGCTAGCACCGGTTAAACTATCTAGTGCCAACCCAAGGGAGAGGGAGCATACCCTCCCTCCTAAGTTCCGAAGTCGGTGGCCAGGGCGCCGCAGACTCATCTACAATCAGCTGCAGTGCTGAAGCCCCGCAGAACGCACATTTACTCACCGACGCTGGATAAAACCCGACCCCAATGATGCGGGATAAAACCCCACCCAACCCTAGACAGAGGCCACATAGATGGCCAAAGTCCGCCGGCGCCACAGAGAATACTTCCGAGTGCGTACCTGGGGCGCCCAGCAATGGATGTAGGGACGGCCGAGGCATTGGGCCGCGGTATAAAAAAGGGGCCTCGTAAAGACCTGCCGCCTGGAGCCTCTCAAAGGGAAGGCGCCGCTGATTATTGACATCTTTTGCTTTAAATTGGGCCACCCCGCTACCCCCAATTTATAGTGTTTGCCGAGCGCCTCTCTCTCGTAAGCACAAGTACTGAAAGAATTTCCAGTGGCACCCGGCGGGCATCGAACTCCGTAAAAGTGAAAACTGTAAAGGCTCCGAAACAGGATTAAAAATACTCGCGATTTAATCAGTTTAAAATTATAAAGCAGTGTTTTATTGCATCTCTATTAAATTGCTCCAACATGATCCCGAGTGTCTAAATTCTTTCCAAATTTTTAAACATTGCCAGTCGGCGACGAAGCGTAGGAGTTCTTTGACGCCTGTATATGTATAGTGTACCTAGATTTTAAAATGTATAGTAAGTTTTTAGTAAGTGTAAATAGTATTTTCATCTACTATGTATATTGTAATTTAACTAAATATTTAAATAATACATAGAGCTTAAACGTAAATAAATAGAATCTTGTTTGCAAATTGCTCGACTATTCTAACACTTTGCCAATAAGAGCCTAGTATCTTATCTATACTTATAATAAATCTGTAGAAGTGAAAATTCTGTACATTGAAAATATAAAAAAAAAATGGCAGGGGGTGTTACTAGACCGACACCGAACTCAAAAATGTGATTAAGAAAATTTTTGTCTGTCTGTCTGTCTGTTCAGGCATCACGCAAAAACTACCGGTTCGATTACGATGAAACTTGGTATAATTATTCTTTAATATCCTGGGCACCACACTGGGAACTTTTTATCCCGGAAAAGTATATACAATAAAAAACAAACTTAATTTTGCGGTTCGATCCCTAGACCCGATTACTGTACCAACCGCAAATAATAAGTTTGTCGTAGGTTTTTTATATTGGGTTCGCTAAATTGACGCCGCCCGCCTGGTGGTAAGTCGTGACGACGTCTAGCGATTGTGAGCCACTCTCACAGCCCACAATACTATAGAGACTGGCCCTCAACTTGACGACCTACTGATGTGCCTCTTTACGCTCCGCTTAAAGAACCCAGGGTTATATGTGGGAGGAAACACGTGCACAGGCAGGACGTTCCAGGCCACTATCGTTCGGCAGAGAACCGAACGTTTATAACGTTCGATTCTCGCGAACATGCTATCCACTGTGTGGGACTTGGGAGTGGCATCTCTGCCCGGCACGTGTTGTTCGGAATCAGAAGGAAGAGGGTGGGATCAGATTGAAGAGCTCTTTAGAACAGTTTGATAAGAGTTCACTAAGGCACACGGCTAAGATACTATAATATTTTATCTTAAGATACAATATCGCTCGCCATACAATACAATGGACTATCACACACGACGAATATATAAATAATATTTCATATTTTCGTATCTTAAGATGAATTTGTCTGGTATAATAGAGAATATAATATAAGATATAATAAAGAAACTGTTGTAAGGGGGCTTTATGAACGCAATAAAACCCAAAACAATGGTTTTTAGAACTTTTGTCTGTTTGTCTGAATGTTTGAACACGCTAATCTCAGAAACGGCTTAACCGATTTGAATTTTTGATTTGAATTCGCGGTTTGGTTTTCAATCGCTTCATAAATAAAAAAGTTATGTAGATCTAAAGTAACACGCAGGCGGAGCTGCGAGCAACAGCTAGTTAATAATATTATCTAAATATCTAATGAATATAATCTTATCATCATAGAACATAATTATAACAACCAGGGGCGATATCGAAGTTCTATAGCTCTGTAGTTAGACCAATCGGTGTTGTTTTAGGGCTCCAAAATTTTATCAATACCTACATATATAAAATTGTAAGTGGTCGATGTCTGTACATCGAAGATATAATAGAGAAACTGTTGTAGGGGGGGCTTTATGAACGCAATAGAACCCAAAACAATGATTTTTAGAATTTTTGTCTGATTATCTGTTTGTCAGGATGTTTGAACTTAGCGAGTTCAAACATTCATCTCAGAAACGGCTTTACCGATTTGAATGCAGTTTTCAGTAATGCGTTGTGGTTTATTCAACTTAACATTTAAGGTTTGTTTTATTTCAATCGGTTCATAAATAAAAAAGTTATGTTGATCTAAAGTAACACGCAGGCGGAGCTGCGGGCAACAGCTAGTTTATACAAATACTCGTAATGACTGCCAAAGAGTATAACCACTACGACTACGTTTATGATGACTGCCATAGATCCATAGATGTTCGTTTGAGAACCGTCGTTTGAATGACTTTACCGTGCTCTCTATATCTACCTCAAGGGTGTGCATTGTCTTACATAACTTTTCAACTCCTATCATCGGAGGGTCGAAAATGTTTCTCATACCATTTAAAATTATAGTAATCGTTATTCATAAAAAAAATTACAACTAAATATTAAAAAACATCATCATTTAAATTCATAATATCACAAATTATACACTTAGTTTTTACTAATATTTGTTTTAATATATTTGTTTATACTAATGATCAAAACTCATAAACATTCGAATAAATAACTATAATACTTATTCATAAATGTGTTTTATTCTAATATTTGTTTTTATAAAGGACATCATTCACGCTCCATACAAAAAGTACCCAAAAAAAAGTGCCGGCCAACGAAAAAAAAGGGTTTTATCGGTTAGAGAATGACATTCTAAGATTTTTTCTTTAGACGGCTAAGAGCTAAGACCGATTACTTATGAGTTATAAGTATGACTTAGAAATAATAAAAAAATGCATTTATACGAGTTCGTCTGAACAATTTTTACTTCATTACTAAAGCAAAAATCAAATAATGATGATAAAGAATAACTTAATCTCGCTTAATAATAATATAATATGACAAAAAGCCTAATTATATACAATCATCATTAGGTACCTAAGTAGCTACGTAGGTATTTATGTGTAGGTATTAGTGTTATAAAATATATTATGTAAAGAAAAAGACTTAGTTGTAGACTTAGTAGACGTAGAAGAAATAGGCTTTATTGCCAGCGATATTATAGCTAACGTGGGTGAGTGTGGTAGCATTGAACTTATTGTAGACTCGGGATGTACGGAACATTTAATAAATGATAAATACGAAAATTATATAACGGATATTACATATTTAGATAAAAATGTTAAAATATTCGTAGCTAATGGCCAATACAACTAATAAAAGAGGTAAACTTAAAATAAAATATCAAAATACTACAATCAATATTGATGCTTTAATTGTAAAAGATGTTTCATATAACTTGTTGTCAGTAAAAAGATAGTGGAGGCAGGTTTTAACGTAAACTTTAGTAAAGACGAAGTAAAAATACTTAATAAAAAGACCTATTTAAGCGGCAACATTCAAGGAAAGTTATATAAATTAACAGCTGAACTATGTAAGTATGAATTGTGTAATGCTACTGATGCAGCTGATCTATGGCACAAAAGGTTAGGACATTTAAATAGGAAAAGTCTTAACATATTAAACTTACCTGTGTCTGATAGAACTTGCAGTCCCTGTTTGGAAGGTAAAGCCACCCGAAGTCCTTTCACACCTGTCCCGAAGCCCAGAACAACAATGACAGCTGAGATGCTGCATACCGACATAGCTGACCGATCAGTCAGCCCGGACCAAATGGTGAGAAATACTTCATGACAATTATTGATAATTTTTGTCATTTTTGCGTTGTTTATCCCCTGAAGAGTAAGTCTGAAGCAACAGAGCGACTGATGAACTACATTTTGAGAATTGAAAACGAAACCGGAAATAAAGTTAAAAGAATCAGATGCGACAATGGTGGAGAATACAAAGCTAACAGTTTAAAAACTTTTTGCAGAAATAAGGGAATAAGTTTAGAATTTACCATACCGTACACGCCACAACAAAATCGGGTATCTGAGAGGATGAATCGCACATTATGCGACAAAACGAGGACTCTATTGGCGGAAACAAATTTGCCAAAACATCTGTGGTGCGAAGCGATACAATGTGCAGTTTATTAATTAAATAGATCGCCATCATGGGAGATACGCTTCAAGGCATCAAATGAAATATTTTTCGGAAAGAATGATATATCAAGGTTGAGAGGATTTGGTTCAAGAGTTTGGGTAACTATCATACCCAAACCGGACAAGTTACAAAAGAGAGCAAAAGAGACAAAAATGATAGGTTATGGAACTGTCGGTAACAGATTATGGGATCCAGAAGAGAACGAAATAATCATTTCCAGAGATGTAAGATTTGATGAAAGCGATGTAAAGTTCAGAGACAAAGAAGATATGCAACCAGTATTCAAGGTAAAGACGATGAAATAAATACAGAAAATGAAGAAATTGTTGAAAAAGAAGATGAATTTAAAGACGCAGAAACGAATAATGACGAGACTGAAGAACAACCAACTAGACCTAAAAGAACTATAAAACCTCCCGAAAGATTACGAAACCAATATAAAGGACATAAATGAAACCAACGTTGTCATATGTCTTAGTGCTAATGCACCAGAAACATTCGAAGAGGCCGTAAAACAACCAGAATGGAAGGAAGCAATTAACAAAGAACTAGAAGCACTTCAAAGATTGGAAACGTGGGAACAGCAAGAAATACCTAATGGAAAAAAGATGATAGATACAAAATGGATATTTAAGGTAAAAGAAGATGGAACAAAAAAGGCAAGGCTGATAGCAAGAGGCTTCCAACAAACGAAAGAAGATATTTTTGACAGCATTTATGCACCCGTTGCAAGACATTCCACCATAAGAATGATGTTATCAAAAGCAGTACAAGATGATTTAAAGATTATTCAACTTGATATTCCCACTGCATTCCTGAATGGAAAATTGAAGTGTGATGTATTTATCAAAATACCTCAAGGATTAGAAATTAACAAGAATAATACAGCATTAAAACTAAAGAGGGCTTTGTATGGATTGGTTGAATCTCCTAAATGTTGGAATGAAACACTTGACGAATTTGCGAAGGCTAATGGATTCCAAAGATCAGAATACGACTACTGTTTGTATTATAAAGAAGACGATATCCTGATCGTTGGAAACGGGAAAGATACTGTAAAAGCACATAAGGAGAAGTTTAACGCACAATATATGGGAGAAATAAAGAACTTTCTAGGGATGGAAGTCAAAAGAAAAAAAGATAGACCTTAGAACTAAAACAGAACAAAATGATTGAAAAGATATTGATAAAATTGGCTGAATGTACATAATGGAATTAAAACTCCTATGGAAAGAAACTATAATATTAAGATAGATAACAATAAAGAAGTTTTGGATGTACCGTATCGGGAGCTAATAGGAAGCTTGCTTTATCTTACTGTAACAACAAGACCGGACTTGACATTTGCCGTATCATATCTTAGCAGATTTTTAGATAAACCAAACGAAGAATTGTGGATAGCTGGAAAAAGAGTAGTACGTTACTTAAAAGAAACAAAGGATAAAGGATTAATATTTAAAAAGACAAGTGACAATAATGTACGGATTATCTGATGCAGATTGGGCTGGAGATACAAACAATAGAGAGAGTGTGAGTGGTGGCATTATCTTACATGGACAAAATTCCATTGCTTGGTTTTCGAAGAAGCAACTATGTGTCTGGCCTTATCATCAGCCGAAAGCGAGTACATAGCTGCTGCATCATTAGCACAAGAAATTGTAAATTTAAAAGGCATATGTAAGCACTTAGTTATGATGTACATCATAACCTAAGTGCTTTCGCGACTGATGCCCAATGGTTGTCCGTGCTATTTCGTCCCATCTCTTTCTTACTGAGCATGTGTTATACATCGCGCTGTGCCGTGTGTCGCTCAGCCCGTGTGTGCCCCAGTGTGTACCGACGGCAGTAAAAACAGGAAGTCTGTGTTCCCACCTGCAGCTCCGGGCACTTGGCCTTCATATGAAGGCCGCCGCAGTGGCTGCACGTGGGCTCGGTACTCTTGCAGTGCTTCCTGCTGTGCCCATAACCTAGGCATAGGGAGCACTGCACCAATGGAGATTAATATTAGCTTTAAAACTTTCCTCAAATTATCCTACATGTCAAAAGACCAAAATTCGTGTTACATCAAGAACACCAAAATTAGATTAACAGGCAACAACATTGAAAATATGATTTGTTAATCTACTTATGATGTTAATAATGTTCAGCTACTTTTGGAATACTAGTGCTCAGCTTTTTATGGACATTTTGTATGTTGAGTTTATTTTGTTATCTGGTTGCGTCACTGACTTATGACATTTTTAGTGTTCAGATGTTTTGCAAGTTTGAATGTGTTCAGCGACTTTTGGGGCCGACTGTACATGCTGTGTTACTTATTGACAACAAAAGTGCAATATCAATGGCAAAGAATTACGAGAATTCTAAACGCACAAAGCACATTGATATAAGGGTTCATTATATTAAAGACCTGGTTGTCAATAAAGTTATCACTATTGAACATATTTGTACCAATAACAATTTAGCAGATGTTATGACTAAAAGCTTGAGCACAGAAAAGTTTTATAAATGTATTAGTAAGTGTGTAAGTTTTATAAATGTATTAGTAATTAGTAAATGTGCTGATTTTCTGTAGGCTATTTTATTATTTGCTTAGTTGTAGTCGTTTGTTAAATAATAACTTGTTAAATAATAATAGCATGTTATTATTTAGGAGGAGTGTTGAGTGTACTTCACTAAATGCGTGTCCCAGCATTATATGTTTTTATGTTGACTCGTTACCTATGGTTACGTGTGTGATATTGTGATGGATTGAAAATATAAATGGTAATAACTAAATGTGCAATGTGTAATGGTAATAACTAAGTGTGTCCTTTAATTTAACAATAACAATAGGTCCCTACAAAATTTGAAAAAGAATTAAAATTTAAAAAAAAGATAGTTAAATTAAAAGTTTGGGCCCCGCGGTAGAGTGCCCATCATGGCGGCGGCATTCCCGCACTGTATGGCGATGCTTATCCGCTGCGCGAAAAAACCGCTGGCACGTAAGTCTCCTGTTACCTCCCTGAGCCGTTAGCTGAGCTAATTAAGACATATTATGAAATAGTAAGATATCTGAAATTAGGATGGCAACATCAACATTGACGACCTTGACAGTAGTTTACTGACATGAGTTGACATGACACTCATGACAGTACACTTGACATTTCATTGATTTTATCGAAAAGCCATAATTCCGGGCGTAGTCTTGAGTCTAGTACAGCAGTCTGACGTCTGGAGTCTGTACGAGTTGGAGTTCGTTAATTCGTTTCGTGTCTTGTAAAATTTATGAAGTATTACATATAGTTACTATTCAATGATATTTTTGCGAATGTGTTAGTTTCAGCAAGGGCATAACAGCTACTGTTATATATAGGGTACTAAATATGGGCACAAAGAAGAAAGCTGTTTCAATGGAATCCAATGAGCCAGGTAAGTAATGAAAACTAAATTAATCATATTAATCTAATGAACCTGGCAATGAACTAAAGGCACTTATGATTTATTCTAGTTAACACATACCTACTATTATAGGTTGTCTAAAAACATACAAAGCACTCGCGGTCATCTCAAAATGTCGCCAAAAAATCGATTATTGTTTCATGTGATAGTGACTGCGCAGTACCTGTGTTAAAAAATTCCTTTGTTTTTTGGGTCGGGTCAAATATCCCCAATATATGTGTCGTAGTTTGGGCCCTCTTCTATGTATATTAAGTATTGATTTACAAGTAAATTTTTTATGTTGTATCATTTGCTCTGCTTAGTTTGAGACTAGATGGCGTTGCATTCACTTAGATATTAATTTTGATTGATCTGATGAAAATGTTTCATGCTTAAAATTGGTTTACTATTTGAATGGATGTATACAATGGGTGTGTGGTTTCTATCTTTATCAAACACCAATTTAATAGTATTCTAGTTAACACATACCGACTGTTATAGGTTGTCTAAAAACATACAAAGCACTCGCGGTCATCTCAAAATGTCGCCAAAATATCGATTATTGTTTCATGTAATGGTGACTGCGCAGTACCTGTGTTAAAAAATTCCTTTGTTTTTGGGTCGGGTCAAATATCCCCAATATTTGTGTCGTAGTTTGGGCCCTCTTCTATGTATAATAAGTATTGATTTACAAGTAAATTTTTAATGTTGTATCATTTGCTCTGCTTAGTTTGAGACTAGATGGCGTTGCATTCACTTAGATATTAATTTTGATTGATCTGATGAAAATGTTTCATGCTTAAAATTGGTTTACTATTTGAATGGATGTATACAATGGGTGTGTGGTTTCTATCTTTATCAAACACCAATTTAATAGTTCTGCGAGAGATCTAGAATACAGATGTTTATGGATCATTCTCTCAGCACGATATTGTCATCTCATTGTACTATTAAGTGATGCATATTACATGAGATTTTAAAATTTGTTATGTCTATAGCGCAAAGGTATAATGTATGTTGACCTACATACATAATCCATTGATTTGGAGCTTAGGTGTATTCTATGTATAATATGTACTTATGTATTTAGAATTATATATTTAATAAGGATGTTTATTTATTAAGAAATAAACTCATCCTTGTACTCGTATTCCACTGACCGGTTTTGGATTATGATATTATTAAAATTCCCCCACACTGGATATTGTTAAAATGAAATACATACAATATAGTCGTATGCATATTCATATCTGCATACATAATAGCTTTGCGTTCTATATACATATAATGATAGGTTCTGTATACATACTCACTTATGCAAGCCGTAAGCGTTACTTTGTATTTGTGTGAGTGACCATGAAAAGAAGTGTAATAACTCTTTTTGTAGCTGTGTGTACAACACATGTGTATGTAAAAAACATACGTAATAACATACACTGCACTCACACAAATGCAATGCACCGCTTTCGCCTCGCAACCTCTTATAAATAAAATTAAAACCAATGACATGCTGCATTCAGCTAACAGCTAAACACTTCCCCATATCTTTGCTTGAATTGTGGATAAAACTATCAGTCTATTCATCTTTCTCAATGTACATCTCCTACAGATACTATTCTAGGTATAGACCTAGAATAGACATAGGTCTATGGTATGGGTATTCGAAACTGCTTCAGTGGTGGTTAGCTTAATTTGGATTATATGACGTTGTGTGAGAATGTCCAAAAGGCTTACATTTATTTTATTTCTTTTTATTTTATTTTTTGAGGCCTTGACTTGTCTTAGCTAATCATGACAGGCATTTCAACCAAGTACTATGGCGGTGCAATTGTTTGGTACATGTACTCCTAAGCTTTGACAATAGTCGAAGGGCCCATGCACCCTGGGCGATGTAGCAATATAACTCTCCTACTCACACGGGAGGAGTGTAGTAACCAGGGGAGATGTACTGTTGCGCCCAAATAACCGCCATTCATATGGCGGGCATCTTCCTCGGCTTAGGTTCCTCGGTAGCAGTATATAAATGTAATATTGTTTAGTGTCAGTCTGTGTAATGGGTAGTGTGTTTGTCTTATTTTATTTAATTGCTTATTTTATTTTGGTTGGTAAATGTGTAACTTGTTTTTTAGTGTGTTAGCAATGTGTTATTATTATTTTGTTTTGTAATGTGTAAGCAATAGATGTAATAGGTTACTGCACTATCGTACTAGGTATCACCTGTAATAATAGTAGTACTTAAGTTGTATAGACACCTACTACTCTACAGCTGTATTGTTGTACAGTTGTTTATATTGATATGGGGGTGCCCGAATCTACTGCAGTCATCTATACCGTTGTTGCATAAGGGTTATATCAACCCGAAGACACCCCTATCAGCTGGCCGTACAGGACCCGTTTCGATATGTGTCAACTGCCACACAAGAAAAAAAATTCATCCAAAAAAAACTTTATTATCCAATAAAATACTCTTGTTTGAACACTAGCTAAAATCAGCTGATTCGGTCATCGACATCAAGTAGGTGGTACAAATAATGCGCGCCTGTGAAAAACCTCTCTCTCTCCTGGTAGGAACATTTTGTCTGTGTTCCACATCAAGGTCTGAACTTTTTTTTCTTGTTTGGAGGTCGACACATATCGAAAGGCGTTCTGGGCCACCAGCTGATGGGGGTGTCTCCAGGTTGATATAGCCCTTATGAAACACCCTGTATAGAAAGAAACACGGTTAACTTGATTGAGCTGAGTTTACGAAGCTCTTTCTTAGGCGATTCTAGGCGTATTTCGTTCGTCATCGAAGTCCTCATAAACGACTGGACCGATCTTTTTGAAATTTGCCACAGTCATAGTGACCATCACCGTGAGTGCATATATCTGAATTCATAAAGATCGGTCCAGTCGTTTAGGAGTTCGACCCGGATCGACAAACTCAGCTCAATTATTGCAACAGCAGAATGAATTGCATACCTAGTATAAAGTTAATTATATAGATTAAGGTTATAACTCACCACAATACGTACGCACACGCTGTCATGGGAAGACGAAGCCCCCTGCAGTGGGCGGAAATGAACTCACTTAGCGAATATTTATTGTACCGGAAACAGTGTCAATCAAACGAGTACTTATTTTAACTCAACTTGTCATTTGAATGCTACTTACTCTAGCCTGTCGCGTATGACTGTACTACTCTTACTTTTATTGCAAGTTACATTTATTATGTTACTTGAATACTACTTAGATTTTTTTACTCTCTTGCTTTTTGTTTTTTTTTTAATTTTGCGGCTCAAGGACGCGGCCGCTCACGTCTGTTGCCGGGAGTCTCTGGTATGCACGTAGAAGGTATTTCCAGTAGCGCCCGGTTACTCTGTTGCTACAATGCCTACTTAGATTTTTTTATTTATCTATTATTATTAATATATACTTTCTACAGCCAATAAATTTGTCCCGTAAACCTACATAGATTTGTATAGGATAAACCGTTCTATTCTCGTTAACTTCTTCACAAAGGTAGATAGTTAATACTTGAATACTTACTACATACAAATTAACATTGTGTAACAGTGAGTGTTGTATTTACAATGAAACAGTTTAAAAGTACCCATCATTAGTTATAAGTACCTAGATATTATCATTGAAGTACCTAGAACCTAGATATTATCTAGGTACAAGTAAACTCAGCCTGCACGCGTATTTTTATAAGTTTTATAAGATTTTGTTATAAGTTATCTTAAAAGAGCAATAAATAGGCATCTATGCATATAATTTAAAGAATATTCTACAACTTTCTCAAAATATAGTAGATGTCTTATTAAAAATTAACTTATTTGGTTGTTAAATATAGTAGTATATTTCGATTTGTATTTTTGTTTATCAACGTAACATGGAATCTTACGTTTTTCAAGTAATTAAAGTGTAAATTTTACAAAGGTTCAACCTCAAAATTGTATGTACATAGTGATTAAAAAAATAATTTCGGATTCGAGTTTTTTTCTTTTCTTTGCATTTTCTGAGAACATTTACCGTAATCTATACATATTTTTACATTATCAGAAAGAAGAGACTTTTTTGTTGAAGAGAAGTTTTTTGTTCGTTGAACTTCCCGACTTTTTTTAAAAAGCTGATATTTTGACGTGAGAATTTTCGATTGAAAATTAGGGTGTTTTTTCGATTTTAAGTCAAAATTAGGTGAAAAAATAAATATTTCAAATCAAAAAAATTACAGAGTCTGTGGGACATAAAAAGGTAAGCTTTCACCAAATTTCGTGAAAAAAAATTTGTTTTGCATAAGATAAAAATAAAAAACCAAAAACTTGATTATTTGAATTTTTCACATACATTTTGAGGTTATGTGAAATAAGTGTAAGTACAAAAGTTGTAGGTTTCTTTATTACCTACAACTTTGTCATTTAATTTTGACTTGTAGTTTTGCCGGAAATCGGTCTCGAAACCGTTTTTACCCTTAAAAACTCACCCCTTTCCACTTCCCGACCTCAGATCGACCGTAAATTATTTTTCCCTTCATTTTTGTTATGTTCTCGTCTTTTTGTAATGGGTTTCATCCCTACTATGATTTTTTTTCACTTTTTACCATTTTCAAAGGCTTCAGCCCTAGTCTATATGTTGCATAATCTAATATAAAATTCTCGTGTCACGGTGTTTGTTGCCATACTTATCCGAAACGTAGTTTATTGTGTAGTGTATTATAATAAACAGTAATTGTTTGTTGGTTTGTGTGCGTCACTCCGCATTTTCTATGTAATAAAGAGTAGTGTTTTTTATCTTTTTGAATACCTATTTTGAATTTTGTTAGCATAACTTAATGTTTCTACCCACGTTAGTTATTGTGACAAATCCTACATCGCGCTAACGATATTTACACATTCATACTTAGAAGCAAAATAATATGTTCAGGCTTCATATTTTGCTGTTCTCTCTGAGACAGTCTTGATAATGCCTCGTTTAGAGGTGAAACAATTGTCGACGTTTTATTGTCTTTTATTTTAGCGAAAAATAATGCTATTATATTTTGAAAAGTTTTAACACCTTACTTACCATTACTTTGTCATGGATTTTCGCCAGGTAACGCCTGTTTCCATCCAATATTTATAGATCCCATGTTGCTAAAAATATCCAAAACACAATAAGTACTGGGATTATTGCAAATAAATATGTTTAGAAAGGAATAAATAATAATAATTTGATTAAATATTATATAGAAATTAAAGGTAAAAACATCTTCTCGTAAACTTGATGTAGCAGATCGCTTTTACAGCAAAAAAACTGAACATTTTAGTGTAATGTCATATCAGCCGCGTAACTAGATTTAGTCTAGTGAGTGCAATGATTTTAAATACAATGGATTTCGGATCATCGCTCAAAAGTGTCCGAACTAAAAGAGAAACAAAACGCTAAAAGAGAAACAATCGCGCGCCAGTCTTGATTTTGACAACTGAACGACAACACGTTGCACAATGCCGTACTGTATTGTAAAAACGTGTAAAAACTACGAAAAAAAAGCAAATTGAAGACGGTGTATCATATTTTCAGTAAATAAGCTTTTGTTTTATTATTTGCAATTTATTATTTCACTTAAAATACAGTATTTCGTCGATAATAAATTAAAAGACAAAAGTAAATATTGCAATCCAGTCCAATACCGAAGTACCTATCTGTCTTGTCATTTTCACTGAATAATGTACTAACAAAATGACCATTCAGATTTATTCGGATTACCGATAGCGATAAAACTATTTGGAACAAAGATTATAGTGGAGACGCCTTGGCTCTTTATGATTTTTTTTTCGTTATATGAACCAACATCTATTTCAGTTTTCCTTGGGATCCAGTACACTGTGCACAATGGAAAAATATTATTGCCCTAGCACGGCGAGAAGAATATTTTGATCCAAAAAATAACAATCTTGTTTGTTCGGCTCATTTTATGGACATAACAAAAAGAGGTCCGATCTTTATGAAACTTGTACAAGAATCCCTTGATTGAATGGAGGAGATAAGCCCAAAAATGTTTTTAATTTTCACAGGGTATCATTGTTTTGTCATAAATATAATTACACATGTCATTTTATTTCGTGTATGTACTGTTATTTTCTTTTTATTTGGATTCTCGGTAATGTATTCCCACGGGAATCGGGGCCGAGATAACTATATCTCGCGGGCGGAGTCACGATGATCAGCTAGTAGCCAATAATTTCGTATCCCAAAAATTAACCATAAGATAAAAATAAATTAATGATGCGCAGTTTTAGCAACTAATTCAGTCACTTGAAACACGGCTATCTTGTAGTAGACGTAGCGACATAGCGTTATGAAAATAGTAATGAAAGCGGAAGAACTTTGACACCCGCAAGAAGTTTGGCATTTATAATATTATAATTAGTTAAATTCATTAATTCCCTTTTTGTTATTCATACACTACAGTTACTTATTATGAAACTGACTCGAAAAAAAAAATCTTTGTCAGTCGTTAATTAGTTTTTCAGCTTATTTCGTCTAACATAAACAAGTAATTACAATTTATAAGATTATGGAATTTATTGTAGTCTTACATTAATTATTACGCCTACGTAGGTACATATCATGGAATCCTTAAAAGACTTTAACAAAATAAACCTACTCCATTGTTTCTATGTTCACGTAGTTCAAGTATAAGCTGCATAAGGTGAATTGGTCAGGCGGACAGATAGAAGCTACGTAATGCGATAAATTAGTGCAAACAAAAGTGAACACTATTCCGTTGAATCAAGGTTTAAATTTTAATATGAAATTTGTTTATATCTATGTATGCCTATGTATAATGTATAGGTCGACTCGGGACATTATTTTCTTGCGATTTGTTCTAGATCCTATGTCCGTTGTATTATAAGGTCTTTGACTGAGTGGTCAAGACGCCAATTTGTTGTATTCTTAACGAATGGCCATTGGGCCTAAGTCATGTTAGAGAGGGGGAATGCTGATTGATATAAGGCGGCTCCCCCGGTGCCGTTGCACTCTGAATGCAAATTGCTCTTCAAGAGGTATCAGATTACTTTGGAAGTTAAGATCGTCACATAATTTTGTTTTGGAATGTTGTCACTTGAATATGCTGCATATGGACGATCAGATGTAAGTGCTGCCTTCGAGCAGACATATATTATTGGACTCGTTCCTGGGTCAGATAAAATTGCCGGTCTGTCCATAGTAACATATTTATGCTCGTGACTGTACCTTAAATGCACAATATAAAAGCAATTTTTATTGTGCTTACTTAAGTGGTTGCCTATTCGATTTCGCCGAAATACGCATGTTCTCTCATTTCTACACAGTATACCCTTCCACCCCTTAAAGGCTTGGTTTGAGTTCCCACATGCATGGAATGCATGATAGGTGCTTGAGATAACCAGTAAACTTACGGTTGCGAATTGACCTTCTCGTTTGACCTAATCTACTTTATACAGCGGCGGTGAAATTAAGGGATTAACAAGAACTAATTGGCAAATATCTAAGTTTGCTATTTAGGATCAACATAGCCCCATAGCGAAGTGTCCGTTAAACCTTTTTAATAACAATAACTTTTAGTTCCAGGGTGCTCTACTGATGAGGAATCCATCAATTTTCGACCGTCACCAAACTTCAAACATATGAAAAAATACATGAAGTCGAAATTTGAAAAGGAGCATGCTGCTGAGCTGGAAATTCTGGCCAGGGCTCAAAAGGAAGTTGATATGGCAAATTCATCAAGCACACCAATTGAAACATCGAAATCTGCACCGTCTGCAAACGTGCAACCCCCCTTACCACCTGTTCCACCCCCACCTGAGAGTCCCCACAGCGAGATCAAGCAAGAAGTTATCGAGGATTATCTTCGATACATCAACTCAGATTCTGAGTTGCCTTATGACCAGTTCACCGCTGCCCAACATGAGCGACCTCAAACGCCACCAAAGGCACCAGAAAAAGGGCCCACGATGTGCCGAAATTGGGTTCGTGGGAGTTGCAAGAAAGGTTCATCCTGTATATTCGTCCATGAAATAATCCTTAAACAGTTACCAGGAGTGTACACATTTTGTCGAAACTTTCAAAACCGTCAGTGTACATTTCCTCGTTGCAAATTCGTGCATGCCACGGTCTTTGAAAAGGAGTACTTTTATAGAACTGGTTACCTTCCTCCACAAGCAACGGCTCACATTAAACCTGGTGCGCAAGGAGTTATACCACGGATGTCCGCTGCAACTGATGGTAATTTATATCTTATTTATTATTGCAAGTAAAAGTCCTGTTAAAATCGGTCCAGCGGTTATAAACATTAGCCAAAACAAGCAGACAGAAAAGAAAACTGTCTTTTTTAAGCATCTTCATCATCTTAAATACTTATTAATTACACTTTTTTTTGAACACAGACACTTCAATTTTATTCATATGTCTGAAAATCGTGGAAGTTTAAAAATAAGTAGGTAAAAATAGTAAGTTTTTTTACTTTGCACTTGGGTTGATACTTTAAATATTCAAGGGCATAAAAATCCTAAAGAACATCCTGCTTTTTTCGCAAATTCGTATTTATTTGGTAACAGTTTAGTAAATCATTTCCTAAGTTAGTTCAAAAAACATGAGAATGGTACAATAATATAGATGCAACCAGAAAAGTCAATCGTATCTGTGTTTTCAGATACAAATGCACCATTGCAAGATGTAACACAACATGCGTATTATGATTACGACGTCAGTACTATGGATCCTGCTGCGTAAGTAATCATGCCAGATTAACTTGAGCCTGCTAATAAGGTCCAGTCGTTTTGTAAATAAGAACCTTATATTGTTAGGTTAGTAGAATTATGTATATTCATTTGACACTGACAAAACTACGCCATACATCTATACCAGTACAGTTCGCGAGGCAAAAGCTGAGCTTTGCATTTGTGTGAGTGCACGTACGTGAACGTATATTAAAGGTACGAGTATTATACCACATCCTTGACCTTTCGAATGGGGATGATAACTGATTTTGAAAAACTGTCCTGAAGTATTCTAAAGTATCTACCAAAAAATATAATATTTCTGCATAGAGGAGGCGCTATAGGTAGTTGAGTATGCAAAATGTGAGGACCGGCAACTATGGTCGGATTCTCATACCTGAGACCCCAAATAATAACAAAACACATCTTGCCACCAGCTGGGATGGTCCCTTCCCGCTAGGGAGCGAGAAAGGACCATCACAGCTGGTGTTATCGGAAGTATACGCCATAGAAAAAACACGTCTTCCAAGTTTTAGGTTTCTACGATCAGCGGCTTAGGCTCAGCAGTCAGTCATTCAGGACAAAGCATGTTATATTGTATGGTCAACTGTAATTAATATTGATTGACGATTCAACGTTCAGCCTAAACCGCTGATCGTAGAAACGTGTTTTTTAAATGGTGTTTACTTCCGATAATAAAGGGTTTTCCAAAATTCTACTCCTAAAGGGGGGACAAAATTTGTACGGGACAACGTGACACCTCAGAAACTACTGCACCGATTTTAAAATTTCTTTCGGAAATATAAAGTTACATTTTTAGCGATTATCGTAAGCTATATAACATCACGACAGAGTTAATAGGAGCGGACCAGCATTGCGTGTACTGTAGACTATAGCTTGTTGAACGTTAATAACCGAAATATCTCTAAATGGTAATTTTAATTACCTAATTAATTATTTTATAGTTTCTACGTCGATAGTTGCCGAAACACACTGAATACCTAAGCGCGCTATGCTGACAGTTAGCTCGGAGAGGGGATGTGGAGGGAGCGGGAAGGGACCATCACAGCTGGTGTCAAGATGTGTTTTGTTATTATTTGGGGTCTCAGGTATAAGAATCCGAACATAATTGCCGGTCCTCACATTTTGCATACTCAAAACTACCTATAGCGCCCACTCTAGCAGGAAACAAAGTTTTATTATAAAATAAATGTTTTTTTTTTTTAAATTCAAAATACGTTCCAGAACGCTCGCCGATGTCATGGCGTCTGTTTGTGACGACACTGACTCTGCTTTAAATTTATACCTTATACGTAGGTCACACTATAAGTTTTGCGTAACTTAAAAAAACAACATGTTAAAACCAAAATATTATGTTTATTGCTTTTCAAAATACTCTCCTTTACATTTTAAACATTTTTTCATGCGATCGAACCATATTTTTAAACAGGAGGACCACAGATCTGAAGGCATGTTTTCTACGTGCTGATTGAACGCTATCACTGCCTCTTCGGAGTTGGTAAAAGTGAAACCTCTCCTCAAATCTTTGATTTTGGGGAAAATACAGAAATCACAGGTTGCTAGGTCGGGGCTATGCGCAGGATGGGTGACGAGTTGTACTTTTTCGGAAGCTATAAATGACTTTGTTTTGTTGGCCGTGTGTGAAGAAGCGTTGTCATGATGTAGGAGAACGCGGCTTTTGGGTCGTCTGTCGCGAACTTTTTCTAACACCCAGGGTAAACAAATGGTAGAATACCACTCGGCATTAACACTCTTTTGATCTTCAAGTGGAATTGTACAGATGGGACCCGTAGCTGAGAAAAAAGACGGGATAATTTTTTTACCAACGTTTCTCGCCTGCCTCACTTTTGTTGGCTTGTTCTCATTTTCAAACACCCATTCCCAAAATTGCTGTTTTTTTCTGGTTCAAAACAATAAATCCACGTTTCGTCTCCTGTGACAATGTCATAAACAGCATTAGAATGTCCGTGGTCGTACTTCAGTAGCATCTGTGAGCACCATTCGACGCGAGCCCGCTTCTGCTCCGCTGTCAGTTCATGATGGATCCAACGACAACAAAGTTTCTGAACTTTCAATTCTTCGTGTAAAATTTTCTGGATTTGTCTCATACCAATCCCCAATAGTCCTCGAATTGTTTCATAGGTAATCCGTGGGTATTCTTCAATTAACCGCTTAACAGTAGCACAACAGTAACACATTCATTTCGTTGACGGCAGTTGAAGGCCGCCCTTCACGAAATTCGTCATGTAAAGAAACTCGACCTCTCTCAAATTCAGCAAACCATGCCTCACGGTGCTTAAACAAGGTGCGGTGCTTCTCTCCCAAAAGCATTTTGAAGACGAGTGGCACAGTCTTGAGAGAGAGAGAACTTTTAAAATCATAAAAAATCATCGCTCTAAAATCTTTTCGACTTAATTCCATTTTCGTTGCATACCTACGTAGAACTTTGATGTGTGATAAAAAACAATTGACAAATGATTTCCCGCCAACTGTTTATTTTTATTACTAAGAAGGTTGCAACGTTTAAAAAAATATAACATTCGAAATTCAAATTAGTTCCGATTAGCTAGAAGTGCAAAACTTTTAGTGTGCCCCATGTACTTTGTAGGCTTTGTGCATTGATAAAATTTCATACGAAAACAAAGTGACGTACAGCCCTCCAAGTATAAGTTGGCGCATGGCAAAATATAATATAATTGTATGGAATTATTGTTCTGAAATCTCGTTTTTGACGTTTTTCAATTAAATGTGGCCTCACCATTGGAACACCAACGTATACTTGGCAACCTGTACTTTCAAGAGGTCGTGCGTCATTCACTCTGATTGGTGTTCAACTAATGATGGCGGAACACTGTATTGTAGTTTTATTTTATTAAATAAAATATCAATCTCGTCCTCAATATGAAAGTAAATACATTTTTCCAAATCTATTAATCCTATATCATTAAATAAACACATTATTTTAGTGATATTTCACTACAGTCATCATCCCCGTTGAAGTTAAGCCGAGACCTGTGCAATCCAATCGAAATGTCGGGAAACCCCTAATATGGCATCGTAGCTGTATTAATATTATTAGGATTTTCATGAAACTTGGAAATATTGTGAATCATTATGACAAATATTTAACATCAAAACAACATAATATCAGTAGACATATCTTTAAAACATACTAGTGGCCCCGGCGAACTTCGTACCGCCTGAAATTTTGCTTATAAAACTTCCCTGAACCTCCACGAATATTTTAAGAACCAAATTAGCCAAATCGGTCCAGCCGTTCTCGAGTTTTGGCGAGACTAACGACCAGCAATTCATTTTTATATATAAGAAAGAATATACAAAATAAATATATAATATATATTTTGTGAATTTAAAGATATGCAGCCGCTATGCAGGCGTACTACGAAGAGGCCACTGCGGATACTATGTAAGTAATCAATTATTTACACACACACACACACACATCACGCCTATATCCCCGAAATGGTAGGCAGAGGTGCATTACATACCCACAACTTGCCAGTATTTCTAGTCCCACGTAACAGGGGCAAGCCTATTGCCGTCACCGGACACACATTATCATGGGTTATGTCCAAAATGACCGAATGAATTTAATAAAAAGTAGCAGCCATATTGTAATTTTGAAAATAAAATTGAACACCTATTATTTTAATTTTTATTTAAAGTTCTAGTTTAAAACTATATAGGGTTAGATTAGCTTGTTAGTTCAGGAGTTATAGACGATGTTATGGGTGACTACGGAACCCTATTCTATGTTTGGCTCGACACGCACTTGGCCGGTTTTTTTATCCATATCGCATGAATCATGATACCTGCGAACTTCTAAAGAAAATCAAAATCTTAAAGTATATTTACATTAACTAACCCAGTAATAGGTGACCGAATACTAAAACGTCACTCAAATATTTAGGAGCTGTTTAAATGTTTGAGCAGCACTTAAACTTAAATTTTTCATACCAAAACGTCACTTTTGAGTACCGCTCATTTATGTGACGGAGTTCGATTTTTGCTGAGCGCGTGGCTGGTGGCTTTTTAGGTTACCTCCGGCGCTCCGCAAAAATCGGGCTCCCAGATACTCACATACCGAACAACGTTTCTTGTCCTGCACCTGGAGCTAGTTAGGAATAACTAGTTCTTCTGTGCGGGACTATCAACTAATCAAGCATTACCTTGACATTGGCGAAATCATCGAAGAATATCGATGGAGCCACGTTTTTAAAAAAAGAAGAAGAAGATTTGTGTGACGTTTTAGTATTCGGCCGTTAACTCTATGGCAGGACTTAAGTTTTTGCGGAGCGCGTGGCTAGTGGCCTTTTAGGTTACCTATGGCGCTGGGCAAAAATCCAGGCCCAAACGCTCAATTGCAATACCGAACAACGTTTCCTTGTCCCGAGCTGCGAACTAGTTCAGAGTAACTAGTTCTTCTGTGCGGGAAAAATCAAGCATTACCTTGACATTGGCGAAATCATCGATAATCATCGATGAAGCCACGTTTTTAAAAAAAGAAGAAGAACCCAATGGAAAGGTTAAAATTGTTAATTGACTGAGGGAGCGAAGCGACCGAATTCTCCGTTTCAACTTGCAGACTGGGGAGAATTTCTTTTGTTTGTACCCATCTACGGGTTCTGTCAGATCATGTTTGAGGCCGTATTTATCAACCGATTTGCATGAAACGTTACACACACACTCCTTGCTTACAATGAATAACATTTGAATGATACTTTTTGGATTGGATGACAAATGAAAGAGTAATAAAGAAAATTGAAGAAGAAATTTTCTAAACAAAGCCGCTCCCGAAGTCTACGGTTCACAGAACTACTATTTATTTTGTGTTCTAGCTTAAAACCCGCGTAGTTAAGTTTATAGCGTCTGTTGTCAAGTTGGTGAAATTTTCAAGATCAGAAGTGGCGTTTTACTGCCCTCTTAATTATTTGACGTTCATGCCAACCTCACTCGCAAAGGTGCACTTTAGGCTCTCGTATTAGGCTCATCCCTATTACGTGGGATCGATAAGTTACTGGCGAAAACTAGGCCGTATGCCTCTGACTACGTGTTTTGATCAACCGACTTCCAAAAAGGATGAGGTTCTCAATTCAAGTGTATGTGTTTTTTTTATATATTCGTTACCTCTTTTTTTTGGACTGGGTTTACTGGTTTTGAAATTTTTTGTCCCAATTTGAAGTCGGTTCTTGTGTCAATTTTTGACGTGTGTTTTTTTCATTAGCAGGTTACTGAAGACATGGAAACATTTTATTATTATAAAATCTTTATTTATTTCATACAAAATATGTATAACATTACATAATCCTTAGAAAAAAAATTTCATTACACAATTGTTTTCAAAACTTACAATATAATAAAAAAATAAATAATTACAGATACCTACTATTGTAAATTACTACTGTATAAAAAATTACATTACTATAGTTAAATGATTTCTTCAGTTGAAATGTTTTATTTCATTATTTTATTTTATTATTATTAATAATTCAAATAAACTATCAATAATATGATTAATCAATGTATTAATGACTGACTTGACTAATTGAAATTAGATATGATTCTAACGATATTTTGTAGATAGGTATTGTAAATATCTGTATACAAAAGTAGGTACTTATGTGATATTTTAAATCCTTAAAAATAAAATAAACATTTACTAACATTTATAAAATGGAAACATTTACTAATCCATAATCATTTCTTAGGAACTTACCCTCAACATCGGCTATGGACACTCAAGCTACATCGGCTATGGACACTGAAGCTAGTCAGATGCCCGAATATATGCTAGAAATGCCGATGGCATCCGGGAGTGGGAGTCAGTCTCAGATGTACGCGGATCCGATGCCGTCGACGTCGTCCGCTACGATCACTTGCGCCGATATGGTGCAACATGCAGCTATGGCTTTACAATCAGATAATAGTAAGTATCTGACTAAATATTAATTTATCTAGTAAAGCTCTTCAGTTTTATGCGATTTGAAATACTACATGAAAATAGATTTACATAGATATAAGTAATATACACTATTGTATAGCAAATTTTGGGTATTTTCAATGTATAATATGTATGTATTTAGAAATATTTACTTTTTAAAATATCTGCATCATTCTCGCAAAAAAATTTGCGAGAATGATGCAATTATTTTAAAAAGTTTGAACATCTTACTTACCATTACTTTGTCATGGATTTTCGGCAGGTAACGCCTGATTCTATCCAATTATATCAATTCTAACAAGAATTGTCAGAATGTTCAAAAATATTTATTACATAAAAAAAAATGTGGTGATTGAAGCTTCATAATACCACAATCCACCTGTGATATGATGTCGAATGATAGACCGGAATATCTATCATACCTAATTTCCATCCAAATATTTGTGAAATAGTAGCACCAAACTCATTGCTTTCAAATACAAAAATGTGTTTTGAAATGAGTTTGGACATCAATAAATGTGTTTTTCATACGGTCGGGTTATTCATTTATCACGTGATTTTGTTACAAGAGTTTAAAATGTGTGATGTGTTAAATTTGCAATTTTTTACCAAGGCAAGTGTATAAAGCGATTTATTTCGACTGATATTTCGAAATATTTTGCCAATGATGACCATCGCCCGGACTACCTACAAAGATTGATGTAAGTAAATACCTTGTTTATGTCTTTGTTTTTGAAATTGGTTCAAATTACAGAACGGTAAGTTAATAAAAAAAAAAAGATGATGAAAAAAAAAATTTACACGAAAATTTGTAAAAACAAAAATAATTAGGTATCTTTATAAAGTACGTATAATTCATTAAATTATAATACAAAACACTTTCTTACGTTTTCCTTTTAACTGCTTTAATAAGTATCTGCGTTTAATTTAAGTACTTAAACTAGAAAAAAATGGATATTAAAAGATTGGAGTAGGAAGGAGGAGGAAGACATTTGATATATCCGACATCGCCATCGCCATCGACATGAGCCGCTAGCTCAGCGCCGAACAATAGCTTCGTTGGCCGCATTCTACCGTATTTACCACGGCGAGTGTTCTGAAGAGCTCTTCAATCTGATCCCACCCTCTTCCGTCCGATCCCGAACAACGCGTACCGGGCAGAGATGCCACTCCCAGACAGTGGATAGCATGTTCGCGAGAACCGAAAGTTTTAAAAGTTCGTTTCTCTGCCGAACGATAGTGGCCTGGAACGCACGTTTTTCCTCCCACATATAATCCTGGGTTCTTACGTGAAGAGGCACATCAGTAGGTCGTCAAGTTGAGGGCCACTCTCTGTAGTATTGTGTGCTGTGTGTGTTCGACCGCTCCCATGTCCATTGCTGCGGGGTCTCTGGTGACACCCGAAGGTATAGTATTCCAGAAGACTCCAGGCGGACTTTGGCCACTTGTGGGGCCTCTTCGGGGGTTTGGTCGGGATGAGAATCCCGCGTCGTTGGGGTTGGGTTTTATCCCGCGTCGGTGAGTGAATCTGCGACCTTACGCAACCCTTCTAGCCTGCTTCTGTAAAGACGGCAGGTGGCTGTCCCGCCGTCATCAGGCCCCGATCATGGAGGTCGATGGTCCTGGGCGTAAATGAGTCTGCCGCGCCCTGGCCGCCGACTGCGGAACTCAGCGAGGAGGGTACGCTTCCTCTCCCTCCCGGCCGCCTTGCTCGCAGAAGGACACGTCCGCGTTCCACCTACTCGCACTGGAGACCATGGCCTGAAGCATGGCTTCCAACGAGAGGGTATCCACGCCCAGACCCACTACGAGGTCCCGGCGTTGACTCGCCCACGCTGAGCACTCCACCAACGTGTGGAGTGCAGTGTCGTCGCCGGAAACCTCGCAGTGTTGACACCGGGACGTGACCTCACGGTGGATGCGAAACAGATAGCTACCGAAGTATCCATGCCCGGTAACGATCTGCGTCACACGATACGTGAGGTCACCATGCCGCCTCTGCAGCCACTCGTCCATGATCGGTCTCACCGCCGCGATGACGGTGGTTCCCCACTTTGGTTGCTCAAGTAGCACCCTCCATGTCTCCATGACATCCTGGCGGAGTTGGGACCGCTGGTCCTCGATTTCTCGAGACGCAGGCCTGTGGTCCCGCTCCAGCGCCTCTTTGAGCCATCGGAACAATGACGCAAGGGCTCTCGCTTCCAGGTCCCAAGGAGGAGTCCCGGCTAGGAGACATGCAGCCTCTCCGGAGATCGTGCGGTACCCCTTTATTGTTTTGACGCAGTAGTCACGTTCCTCTTGACCGTCAATCTTTCCGCCTATACGGGAGCCCCGTATAGGGCCATACTCCGCACGATCCCCAGATACAGTCTCCTGCAGGAGGCGTTGGGTCCCTTTATGTTGGGCATGAGTCGCGAAAGCGCGACTGATGCCCCCGTCACTTTAGGGACCAAACTTCGGAAATGTGGTCCGAAGTTCCATCGGCTATCAAGTACGATCCCTAGGTATTTTATCGACGGCTTGATGTTGATGCCGATGCTGACGCCTTCTACAGTTATGCTGGACCGTTCCGAGGTCCGTGAAAACAAAGAACCTCGGACTTGTGCAGGGCCACCTCCAGTCTCAGCTGCCGTTTCCGACCCATGACTTGAGCAACACCCGTCGTGACCTTGAGTGCTGCCTCCTGATGCGTTGCACTCCGTGCCGTGACGAGGGTATCGTCGGCGTAGCACGTCACGCCGACGCCCTCAGGCAACGCACCCGCAGCACCCAGTCGTAGCCGATGTTCCACAGAAGCGGTCCCATTACCGACCCCTACGGAACACCGCACGATACATCTCGCCGAGCTAGCCCGAGCCAGCTAGGGTAAGCTATGGCCCTCTCCGAAAGGTAAACCCCGACAATACGACGGAGGTAGAGAGGCGTTTCGTGATACCCGAGCGCCTCCCTAACGCAGCTCCATGGCAAGGTGTTAAAAGCGTTGGCGATGTCAAGAGACACCGCCACCACCACCTTGCCCTGCGAGACTGCTTCCTCCGTCAGGCTCTTCACGCGCATGGTCGCGTTCAACGTGGAGCGTCCCCGACGGAAACCGAACTGGTTATCCGCCAGGTCTGGCCCCACGGTCGTGAGATGCTCGACGAGGCGTTCCGCGATAATTCGCTCAAAGAGCTAACATACCTCGTCGAGCAACACGATCGGCCGGTTTTCGGAAGGTGAGTCCACCGGCCGCCCCGCTTTCCGGATAAGGACCAGTTTCCCCGTCTTCCACATTTTGGGAAACTGGCCCCTTTCGAGGCATGTGCTAAAGAGCCCCCTCAGTCGAGGCCCTAGTTCATCGAGAGCCAGGACCCATGCACGGCCAAGAATGCCGTCGGGTCCGGGGGCAGTGTTTTTCCGGCGTCTAAGCCGGAGTACTGCCACACCTAACTCACCCTCCCTAACTTCGGGTACGTCGTCTTCGTTGGTGCTATCCGCGTTGGGCGTCTGAGACGGAGCCATGCGCGGAGGGACGTGCTCTTCCGCGCTCGACGAAAACAGAGAGGCCAAGACAACCTCCAGCTGCTGAGGCTGGAGACACAGAGTCAGTGGAGGCGCCCTCGGTCGGAGTTTACCTCTGACCTGTAGGTACGGGCGCCCCCATGGATTCCTCTGCAGTATCTCCAAGAGCTCCTCGCGGGCCGCAGTCTTGGGCCGCTTTATAGCCTCTTGGATGATGCTTTTTGCCTTACTGTAGCTCTGGTACAGCTCCGCCTCTCGGGCTGCCGCGTCGTCTGGGTGGCGGGTGTCGCGTCGGCCCTATGCTTACTATAAAGCTTCAGTATAATACGTACTCGGTTTAGTATTATTAAACCTTCAAACTAGTGAAGTATTTTAAAATTGAAAATATACATCTTTATTCAATTCTTTATGCATTGCGACTTGTTAAAAAAAATTATTCTTCCTTAGAGTCAAAATATGCGTTTTAGGTTACTTAAAAAAGTCTGACGGTGCCAGATCAGGTGAATAAGGTGGATGCGGTAACAGTTCAAAGCCACAGTTGTGAATTTCTGCCATTGATTGGACAGACGTGTGAACACGAGCGTTATCTTGATGAAACAGGACTTTTCTTCTGATCATTCCTGGACGTTTTTCTTTTATTTCCTCTCGTAAACGACGTAGTAAGGTGCAGTAATAATCAGAGTTTATAGTCTGACCCCTTTCAAGATAATCAACCATAATCACACCCTTCGAGTCCCAGAATACTGAAGCCATCACCTTACTTGCCAACAAAATCGACTTAGTCTTTTTGGGGGGTGGTGAAACAGGTCTTTTCCACTGTTTCGATTGTTGTTTTGTTTCCGGTGTACAGTAATGAACCCGTGTTTCGTCCATAGTAACAAAACGATTCAAAAAATCACATTCTACAGCTTCAAATAACTCCAAACAATCGCGTGCAATAGTCAATCGCATCCTTTTTTGCTCAACTGAAAGCAGTCGCCCACCTCGCAGACACCTTGTGGAAACCCAACACGTTGACTATTATGTTTTGAGTACGTTCATAAGAGATGCCTATAATTTCGGCTATCTCTCTAATTTTCAATCTGCGGTCTCTCATAATTAAGTCGAGTATTTTTTTAACATTTTCGTCCGTAGTGGACGCCGAAGGCCTTCCAGAGCGGGGTTCGTCTTTCACACTCTCTACCACGCTTGAATTCTGCTATCCATTTTTTGACGGATGAATATGAAAGAGCGCAATCTTCAAATAATGTGGGTAGATTTGACACACACTCGCGCCAAGAATGTCAGAAGTAATGAACTGAAAGGTATAATTTACTACATAGTCCATTGAAATGTTAAATTTTTTGGTATGCTTCAAGCTGTAATCCTCATATTTGAAATCTCAATGAAAACGAATTTTGACAACGCTAAAAAATAGTCATGAAATAGTCATAAATAGTCGTACATGTAAAAAAATAGTCGTATTATAGATTCGGCGTTATAGCTATAAGTTAGTGAGGATTATGGCTTGAACGTCAAGCTGTAATCCTTATTTCTGGTGCAAGCAAACTGTAAAGCCAATCGAATCGGTTTAGGTTCAAAAAAATAATCATGAAGTAGTCATAATGACATGCCAAATCTCAGAAATAGTCCTTAAAAGGTTCCAGAGATATAAAGGTAACTTGGTGAGGATTATGGCTTGAACATTTGAAAACTTCAAATTTCTCCGGAACCCCTGCGATTTTCGGTTTAAAGTTTAAGCCAAAAAATAGTCGTGAAATAGTCGTATAAATATCGTAATTAATACGTACATAACTTGTATAAATCTCAGTACATATATGTTGCCACTGGAAATACCCTCTGCTAGTAACCAGAGACGCCCGGCAACGGACGTAAGAGGGGCCGCTCGAATTAAAAATAAAAAAAAGTAGGTACATATATGTTTATATCACAGCAATTAGTTTTGATCACAATTATCATAGTTAGTCCAATGTCTGTTGGTGTTGGATTAGTTCATTCAGTTTATGTTTCTAGAAAATTTCAATAGATGGCGCTTATAGGTTGAGTGCATTTTTTTTTAATCACAAATTCCATAAACGTATCCGACACCATCGAATAAAAGTATAATACCAATTAAATTAAGTACCTATTAAAGTGTAAACAATCATTGTTTAATTATAACAGCTGGCATGGAAAACGTCTAATTGGAAGTAATATTATATATTAACGGAATATTTCACAATAATATCATATGAAGTTACAAATTTTGTACACGACTGTACTCCATAAAATGTAGGACAAACGAAAACTTTTTATTTTCAAATTAAATCAGCTCAAATTTATTATAGCTTCATACGACTATTTCACGTCCCTTTTTTGGCATAAACTTTAAACCGAAAGTCGCAGGCGTTCCGGAGAAATTTGAAGTTTTCAAATGTTCAAGCCATAATCCTCACCAGGTTACGTTTATATCTCTGGAACCTTTTAAGGACTATTTCAGAGATTTGGCATGTCGTTACGACTATTTCATAACATTTTTTTGGAACCTAAACCAATTCGATAGGCTTTATTGTTTGCTTGTACCAGAAATGAGGATTACAGCTTGACGTTCAAGCCATAATCCTCACTAACTTATAGCTATAACGCCGAATCTATAATACGACTATTTTTTTACATGTACGACTATTTATGACTATTTCATGACTATTTTTTAGCGTTGTCAAAATTCGTTTTCATTGAGATTTCAAATATGAGGATTACAGCTTGAAGCACACATTTTTTGGGGTTTAGTGTGCAAAAGTGTGCAAAAGGTAGTGTAAAGCTAAATCCAAGTTTGTGGGTCCCAACCCTTATGGGCTTTCCGCCATCTTGAAAATCGTTATCGCGCTCTATCGGGCAAACTATTCACCGCACAAAAAATTTACGACAAAATTTTTGTCGCAAATTAAATTATCTACAACTTTGTTCTAAAACTTTTTGTCGTAGAATTAAACATAACAAAGTTATTAAACAAAAACAGATGAAAATTTGAGAACGAGTTTCTTTTAAGGGGTTATAATTTTTTTTCTCATCATTTTACAGTAAAATTCATCAAAGCATTTTTGTAGAGGAGTTGTCGAGGAATAATTTCCAATATTAACATTTCAATATTTATTTATTTATAAGGGTTTTACAGCGCTCCGAAATTAACAGTATTCGTAACTCTCCTCCTCCTAACTCGTAAGCATATACATAAAAATGAATGATCACACAGTTTTCTCTCATTTTTTTATTATTGAAATAAAAAAACATTGTAATTATTGATGTTGTACTGTTTATGGACTATTTATGGACTCCTTTCACTCACGACGAAACTTTTGAAATTATTGATTTTCACAATGTTTTCTAATCCGAGTGTACATTTCCTAGAATTCTACATACATTCCCAGTGGGGTAGGCAGAGACCACGGATTTCCACTTGCTACGATCCTGGCATACTTATTTTGCTTCCTCAACTTTCATGAATGTTTCTTTTTTAACTTTGTTTTAACTCTCATTCATAAATGCAATAGAAATGAGATGTTTGAGATGTATAACTATGGTAACGCCGCTAGTGGATAAAAAAATAAATGGATAAAAATGTTGTCTCAATTTTTTTCGATGAATAGTTTGCCCGATAGAGCGCGATAACAATTTGCAAGCCTTTTTCAAGATGGCGGAAAACCCTAAAGGATTTAAACCCCACAAACTTAGATTTAGCTTTACACTACCCTCCCTTGATATCTACAAAATAAAATAGCGTCCTCTGACTTTTGCACACCCAAATGTAATATTTCAATGGACTAACAAGTACCCTGACAATTCGATTGTTGTCGAAAATTGTTGACGAAGTTGACAGGTGTTCAGGTATCAGCAACCCTATCTTCATGAACACTTACCTACTAGATTGCACACTCGAGCACCCTCCTTGAATACGGTTGGCGCAATCCAATCCAAACTTCAAAGAACCATAAACGTGGGTAAGTGGGTATGCCCCGTGAGCATTTCCACGAGATTTTTTTGTAGTTTAACGTTGTGCGAATGGTACAATACAGGTAAATGCTCAAGGTACCCGAGCATTTTCATACAACGTAACGTTCGTGCGAACGCTCGGCACTCTATTCATTCACCTTCAGCACAGCTTTCAGTGAGCATTTCGCTGAGTAGAGCGCCGACCCGTAACAATTCGTTGTAGTTTGCTTTCACTTTTTGTTCTCTTTGCTCGCAGAATGGTTCGACGAAATGTTACACCAACACGCTCGTTCCTTTGCTCAAGTGAGCGTGCTCGACGTTATTTTCGTGATAGCGTGATATGCTATACTATACTATTTCAGATAGGAAGGGTCCGGGGACGTTTGGTATTTGTCGTAATACTGGGGCTACACATTTGCAATAAATTTTACTCTGACATCTTACGGCTGATTGCTACTCTAAAATAAATCATATGTCTAATTATCTCTGTAAAGTCACAGTGATTTCACCAGTGATTTTAATAACAGCATAATACTCGTAGTATGAGGTTACGAGTATTGTGTAGCTGCGGCATAACATAAATAACGTCAAATCGTACGCTAAAAAAGTTAAAAGTGCTTATCGGCTTATCAGAGTCTTCAAATGCTTCGATGACATCATATTTCAAGCCTAGCCTACCCTAGCCGTGGTGCGCTAGTATCGCGAAAGCGCGCTCCCTGAACAAAGAGCAAACGTCACCGAACTCCTATGTGAAAAATATTATAGTATCTAGACAGAGCGGTTCGTTGTTGTGTTACAAGCATATGCTCAGGTCTTTACCTACCCTATATCGGACCTTTGGTTTATTACAATCATTTACCATTTTTATAAAATAACTTACGTAACATTCATCACCAGCGGTCCCAACTCCGCCAGGATCTCATGGAGTCATGGAGGGTGCGACTTGAGCAACCCAAGTGGGGTGCCACCATTATCGCGGCAGTGAGACCGATCATGGACGATTGGCTGCAGAGGCAGCATGGTGACCTCACGTACCGTGCGACGCAGATCGTTGCCGGGCATGGATGCTTCGGTAGCTATCTGTTTCGCATGCATCGTGAGGTCACACCCCGGTGTCAACACTGCGAGGTTTCCGACGACGACACCGCACTCCACACGGTGGTGGAGTGCTCAGCGTGGGCGAGTCAGCGCCGGGACCTCGTAGTGGGTCTGCGCGTGGATACCCTCTCGCTGGGGACCATGCTTCAGGCCATGGTATCCAGCGGGAGTAGGTGGAACGCGGCCGTGTCCTTCTGCGAGCAAGCAATGCTCGCGAAGGAGGCGGCCGGGAGGGAGAGTGAGCGTACCCTCCCCGCCGAGTTCCGTAGTCGGCGGCCAGGGCGCCCCAGACTCCGGGACTACGCCTAAGACTATCGACCTCCATGATCGGGGCCTGAGGACGGCGAGATCGCCACCCGCCGTCCTTACAGAAGCAGGCTAGAAGGGTTGCGTGCTGCGGGGCCTTTGCCCCATAGCACGCAACCAGATTCACTCACTGACGCGGGATAAAACCCGACCTCAACGACGCGGGATTCTCGTCCCGACCAAACACCCGTAGAGACCACAGAGGTGGTCAAAGTCCGCCGGGCGCCACTGGACATACCCTCTGCTAGTAACCAAAGACGCCCGGCAACGGACGTTAGAGCGGCAGCGGCCTTGGGCCACGGAATTAAAAAAAAAATATTAACATTCATCATCCATCATCCATCCATCACTCATCTTGCTAAAATTAAAAATATAATTTTTAATTTAATTTATTAGGTAGGTATGCTGGCGAATCATATAATATAAATAATAAGTACAATTCACAACCAATTCTTACTAAACAAAATTTAATGTCGACTTACTGCAAAAGCTATTATCACTACGGCGGATGTAAATTCCTATATCTAGGATAACCTTGTAATAATTTACCTGTGTTCAGCAAGAAATAAATTAATGAATGAACTTTACACAAACAAATAATAATCATTCATAAAAAAAAACTTTATAATAATATCACTCACTAATTCATGCTTGCGATATAAAATCTTCATTGAAAGTGTAATTAATATATACCTAAGTTCTTTATTCATTAAAATAACGCAACTGGCTTGCAGCGAATTCTTATTAGTATATTTAAGTTTTATTGTGGATAGGTATAATTGGCCTTTCTAAGAATACTTACCCGTAATGTAACTATGTATTTTTTTTTATTTCAGCTGAATACACTGATGCCGATATGGGTGGCGAGGCCGAAGATTCTGTACCCACGAGTTGCAATGGTTGCAGCAGTAGTCAGTTCAAGTACGTTGGTTTAAGTATTATATTTCATACTAGCGGACGCCCATCTCTTCGCCCGCTTGACAAATTATATACAAAAAAAAACCTTCCTCGAGGACCACTCTATCCATTGGTGAAAACATCAAAATCCGTTGCGTAGTTTTAAAGATCTAAGCACACATACGGGACGGTCGATGTTGTTTTATACTATGTAATGATAATATTTGTGACCTTCGGCGCCCTGGGGTTATTACTACGACATCCTGCAATGGAGGATATTTGATCAAGTTTTGACCAGTTAAAAAACATGAACAATAAAAGGTAAAAAATCTTGAATAAATCTATACTCTTATTTAAAGGGCACTTTAAAGGTTGGTCCCGTCTGGTCTATGGTCGTTAGGTCAAGCCTACAGGTTGATCTAACAAACTATGACATACGGCAAATCAAATACCCAAAAAGAAATCAAATTCTTTACTATTTTAGGTCAGATTTAGGACACTCGTGAACGTCATTATAAATTATTGTACATTTACCTAGTGCCAGATTCGCAAAGCTGGAGCCTGTGGATATGAATCTGGCAAGAAGTCTCAACAACGCCATTATTTCTACATTAGCCAAAAAAACTGGTGTAACAAAATGGTTCTATCCTGTTTTCAAAATTGTGTTTTTTTATAATTTTTTTGGAAATTTTGTAATTAATTACCTAGAAATCAAGTGTTGTTATTTACCAAAAAAATTAATCCACCTGTATTACAAAATTGTTTTTTTTATTATTTTTTTGTTTCTTTTCGTCGTTGTCTCACTCATTATAGTTTCAAGTTATTGTTAAACTATCTTAAGAACAATGACAATTAGTTACACAGATATAGATAGGAGTTGATGGCGGCCTTTGCCCAGGTATTATGGGACAGCACAAACAATTGAAAAAAAATAAAGATAAAGAACTGACCTCCTCGTTTTTTTTGACTCGGCTAAAACAAACAGATTCGCTCTTTGTTTTTAACCGACTTTAAAATAAAAAGATTCTCAATTCGGCTGTATGTTATTTTATATATTTTATTGTTTCGAAAATATTGTTTTTATTGAATGCTACTGCCATTTGAATTTTGTCCCATTCCAACAATTATTTGGTCCCATTTCGGTTATTTGAAGTGTTCTTTTTACAGATATGAACTTTACAAGAACCATGTGGAAAATATGATAAGCGAAAAGAAGGAAGGCGATGAAAAACTTGCTCAGCTGGAAACAAAAGCTGAAGCGCTACTTTCTATGCTCATGACATTGTGTGAACCGGTATGTATCTACTGTCTCGGTGGCGTCGTCTCAGTAGTGTTCCATGTCGGAGTTTCAGGTTTGATTCCCGGGTTCCACACGTGTTTGTTTCGGAGTTTGTAGTATTTACAAGCTTATACTTATATATATTTATGTATTTCAAAGCAATGAGTTTGCTTAAACTATTCTTAAAATATTAAGAAAGAAATTAGAAATAGATCACAAAAACTGATGTCATCGGCGGGATTCGAACCCACGGCCTTTACCTAACAGGGGGACTGCTCTGCCAACTGAGCTACGATGACCACTACCGACAACATCGAATTTTTGCTTCATATCATGTAACGTTAATTTACTACTTATCAGAGCAGTGATGAATAAGAACACTTGTGATAGTTTAATACATATATTTTCCGAGATAGCTCGTTACAAACATTTATTACCACGGCTGTAGGAGTCGTGGGTGATTAGAAGCGATACAATATTTAGTACTATATCGATACAGGTTACAGGTCTCACATCACGGGACGTGTGCTGAATAAGGGAACAGCAACGTCACCTCAGATGTTGTAGTCCGCAAGAAGGGCAGATTCATCGCATATAAGTAATCGTTGAGACGCCGACCGACCGATCGTCCGTCTTGCTCGCACCATATTGCGTGACGTCACAGGCCGACGTCACAATCATATTCATATACTTATATATTTTTTTATCGTGGTCGGAGATACATTTACGTACTTTGTCTCCCTGCCCCCGCAGCGGGACGGATTCGTGTGGGACTCCCGGTCCTTGAATGGAAAACGGACTGGACTACCTAATAAAATCTTTCCACGGTGTTGCTCCTTCGCCTTAACCGGGCCCCCCAGAAACTGTTAATCGATGGCGACCCGGCAAAGGGACGCCCGCTTGGACTCTCCGCGGGTGTCGTATGCCCCCCCAAAAACGACGCAATAGCTACGAACCCGAAACACCAAGGAGGTCGCCCTCCTCACGGCTTGTAGTTTTTTTTTTTTTTTTTTTTATATTTGGTTCGCCAAATTGACGCCGCCCGCCTGGCGGTAAGTCGTGACGACGTCTAGCGATTGTGGGCCACTCTCACAGCACACATTACTATTGAGAGTGGCCCTCAACTTGACGACCTACTGATGTGCCTCTTCACGCTCCGCTTAAAGAACCCAGGATTATATGTGGGAGGAAACACGTGCACAGGCAGGGCGTTCCAGGCCACTATCGTTCGGCAGAGAAACGAACGTTTAAAACGTTCGGTTCTCGCGAACATGCTATCCACTGTGTGGGGGTGGCATCTCTGCCCGGCACGAGTCGTTCGGGATCGGAAGGAAGAGGGTGGGATCAGATTGAAGAGCTCTTCAGAACACTCGCCGTGGTAAATACGGTAGAATGCGGCCAAGGAAGCTATTGTTCGGCGCTGAACTAGCGGCTCAAGGCTTCCCGTTACCTCCGGACAATCTATAATACGGATAGCCCGTCGCTGCATAGCGTCGAGAGCGTCCAGCAGATACTTCGCGGAGCCGTCCCAGAGGTGAGAGCAGTATTCGACGCAGGGTCTAATCTGCGTCTTGTACAGCAGACACCTCTGGTCCGGTGTAAAGAATCTCTTTACCTTATTCAGTATTCCTAGTTTCCGCGAAGCTAGCCCTATACATCTTTCGATGTAGTTTTTATTATTGAGCTCTCGACGAACGTCTATGCCAAGGATATCAAGGTTGTCCTTCATTGGTAATAATGCATTCTGAAGAGAGGGTAGGGGAAGGAAAGGGGATTTCTTCGCAGTAAATGCACACGCCTGTGTTTTGCGGGCATTGAACTCGACCAGGTTCTCAGTACCCCATTGAGAGATACTGTCGAGGTTACGGTCGAGATCAGCCACGAGTCGTCGTCTCTCCTCCTCAATCTCAGATCGCCCCGCCGTCGGACGAACCGAGTAACTCCCGTGCAGTGTGCTGTCATCTGCATAGCAATGAATGTTCCCGAGGGATAGCATATCATTGATATGCAGAAGAAAGAGAGTTGGTGATAGTACGGACCCCTGCGGTACCCCGGCATTCACTTCCAAGAAGCGAGAAGCCTGGCCATCGCAGAGGACCCGCACTCGGCGCTCGTTTAAAAAGCTGGCAATCTAGCTGCACAGTTGAGGAGGTAGACCATATGCCGGAAGCTTGGAAAGGAGCGAAGCATGCCAGACCCTATCGAAGGCTTTGGCGATGTCCAGGCTAATAGCCAAGGACTCGCCGTGCCTTTCCATAGCCCCACCCCAGACATGCGTTACGAATGCCAGAAGATCACCCGTTGATCGCTTTGGCCTGAAGCCGTATTGTCGATCATTGATTAGCGAGTGATCCTCTAGGAATTGCATGAGCTGCTTATTTATAAGGAGCTCAAGCACCTTGCAAATGACTGAGGTGACAGCTATGGGTCGATAGTTGCCTGGATCGGACCGATCCCCTTTCTTGGGGATCGGTTGTACGTTCGCCTCCTTCCAGACCTCCGGCACGAGCCCTGAAGAGTATGACAGGCGGTACAGACGCGTTAATACTGGTGACAACTCAGCTGCACATTTTCGTAGCACCACCGCCGGAATGCCGTCAGGGCCACTGGCTTTCCGCGTGTCGAGTGACCGCAGCACTGCCCGTACATCACATTGCCTGATAACAATATTAGGCATTGTGTGGCCACAGTTGGCGATGGCGGGGGGCTGCAGGCCACGGTCGTCGACCCGGGAATTAGCCGCAAAGAGGTCTGCGAGCATATCCGCTTTCTCTTGGGCTTTGTGAGCCAGTGTTCCATCTGGGTAACGCAGCGGTGGCAGCGAGGGCTGACAAAAGTTAGATTGCACGGCTTTGGCCAGTTGCCAGAATCCACGGCTGCCCGTGGGATGGGAAGTGAGCTCCTGACCAAGCCGCGCGACGCGCTGGGCATCCGCTCTCTTAAAGGCCCTCTTACTCGACTTTGTGGCCCGGTTGTACGCTGCTTTGAGGTGGCCCACGTTTGGGTCGCGCACAGCCCGGGCCCTGATCCAGGCGCGATATGCCGACTGTTTTTGTCGAACAGCTTTGGCACAATCTCGCCCGAACCAGGGACGGGCTCTGCGGATACTGGCGACATCAGTGAAAGGGATGTAATAATCCATCCCTAAACTGATCTCGCCAGCAATAGCAGAAGCACTATCTGAAGGAGCTTTTCCTACAAAGCAGCACTGGCTCCAGGGGACGGACGCATAATAATCGCGTAGACCGTCACAATCCGCTGACGAGTAGTGCCATAGTCGTCGTGACGTTTGTACAGGACGTGCAGGAGGTGACACCTTCATGCCAGCGTGAACAACACAGTGGTCGGAACTACCCAGTGGGGCTCCTACCGAAACACTGTACTGGGCTGGGCGACTCGTCAGCAGTAGATCCAGCAGAGCGGGCGCGTGATCTGACCTGTCTGGTATCCGGGTGATCCCGCATACCATCTGGGTCAGACCGTGGGAGAGAGCGAACGCATGGGCGGCTCTACCCGCATGATCAGTCTTGAGGGACCCCAGCCATTCAATGTGATGGCCATTGAAGTCCCCCAGAAATACTAGGTCAGCGTTCGGGAACCGCACCTGCGCTTCATCAGCCGTCTCGCTGAGGTACTGGAAGAGCTTTGTTGTCTCAGAATCCCCTGTGTGGGATCGGTAGACGCACACGTAGATCTGGCTCATAGAGCCATGGTCTACGTGCAGCCAAAGGACGGAATTGGAGGGGTTCTCTAGGTAGCGCAACCGGCGGCAGCAAACATCCGCCCTAACGAACACGCACACCCCGGCTTTGTCTCGAAATTGTTCCTCGATGACATAGCCGGGGTAACACAGGTAAGACGTGTCGTCAGGGCGGCGTATTTGTGTCTCCGTGAGGAACATCACAGCGGGCCGTGCCGTCTCAAGGTGGTGGTGGACGGTATCGAGGTTCGCATGGAGTCCACGGACGTTAGTGAACTCCACCTCGAAATGTGAAGTTGTGGGGTTTCCTAGGGCCGCTGTGTAACGTTTATTTCTTTTTTGTTGCACTGCCATTGTAGATTTTGAAGAAGAAGCGTGAAGACAGGGCGACATTTGGTGCAGCAGTAAGTGACAAAGCGCAAAGCTAGCCAGCTTTGTCTAGAACCGTGTGGTTAGATCGGAGCCGACTCGCCGGACGGAAGGGCTCCCAAACCCCCCTGATGCAAGGCCGCCGCTACCCCACACCGGTTACCACCCGGAGCGGCGATCCCACATCAGGATTATGCGCAACATGTGAGGCAGCCTCCTGGGGTGGTTGGCCCCAGGCGGGCCCCATGACTGTGTTGCGGGCGGCCGCGGCAACGCCGTTGCTAAGGGTCTCCCTGGCCGGCGTATCGACCCACACCACCCACACTAAACTCCGTTTCGCACCCACTGGTCCCATGCCTGCTGCACCATACATCGCCCCGGGCCCGGCGGTGCAGCTGCTGAACCCCTAACACAACCCAGCCTGCGCTGGGTTACTTGGGGGGCTTTAGCACAGCTGCACGGTGGTACCCCCCCCGGACCAACACTGTTGTACCACCTGGTACCCACGTAGGGGCCGAAGCCACTCCATAGGTACCGTAAATTAACGAGCCTCGTCCGTTTATCAGTAGGTGCGCCACTAGCAGGTGAGGTCGCTGGGGCCCTAAAGATGTTGGTAGAGCCCCTTTGCACCCAAAGCCCCTTTGCACCCAATCCCCATCACCTCACCAGCTACTTGTCTTCACCGACGAACCGACGGCGGTCACTGCATAGACCACCGCAAACGGTCCATGCAATGACCCAGCGGACCACCTCCACTATGCCCTCTGCTTGTCAAAGGGGCACGTGGAGAGACAACTATGACGCATCCCAGCTTTTGCTGGGATGCCAACACCTCCGTTCGCTCCGCCATCCCACGACCCCCTCGTGCAATGGGGTCAACTTTGTCAGGTATTAGCCGCAACAGAACATCTCCCCTGGTTATATATCTCTCTCGTGAGAACATGGGAGATATACTGTCCATTGCCCCGGGGTGCACCGGCCCCTCGCCTACCGTCAAAGTCAAGAGACATACTAGGAGGTTCCCGACAGTCTCACCCCGCACAAGCTTATATTTTTTTTTTACGTGATCGGTGATGCGTTTACGCACTTCAACGTGTCGCTGCGGGGGGGAGCGAGACGGCTTCGTGTGGGACTCCCGGCCCTAGGATGGAAAACGGGCCGGACTACCCACTAGAACCTATCCACGGTGTTTCTCCTTCGCCTTAGCTGGGCCGCCGGATAGACGGCGCCGCCTGCGCAGTGATGAAAATCGGGCTCCGACCCACAGGAATTTGGCAAAACAGCCATGACCCGTGAGAAGTTGGGTGAGGAAGTAGGTCGGAGCGCGTGCTCAACCCACTGACGGAGCACGAGACCGATGGCCCCCTCGAGCACCCGGCTCGCGGTGGGAGCCGCACATCTCGAGGTTCATTGCCGGAACAGATCGTCGCGAGCCTCCTGTCTCCAGCGATCGACCTGCTTCGGCAACGGGCGACCTCCTTCTTGTCGCACCAGGGCGCCCTCCTCGTAGACCCTCTTCAGGACCGCCGCCTTGAGATCCTACGGGGGACTTTGTGCCAACAGGCACGCCGCCTCAAAAGACACGGTGCGGTACGCCCGTGCAGCCCTCTGTGCCGCGATCCGCTGCGGTCGTCGCAGCTGAACCACGTTCGCGGCGCTGAGGGCATCCGCCCAAATAGGCGCTACATAGAGTGCCTTGGAGCGTACCACACCCTCGTAGAGAGGGCGGCAAGCACTTCCCGGTCCCCCTTTATTGGGGAGCAGCCTGCCGAGCGCATTGGCGGCCACCAGTTTTGGTGACCGCAGGAAATGCTCGACAAACCCCCACCGACTGTCGATTAGGAGACCCAGGTATTTGAACGTCCTCCCGACAGTGATGGAGGTGCCACTCACCACAATTTGGGCATCCCGAGGGGGTCTCATCCGAGACCCATGGAAGAAAAGGGCCTCGGACTTTTCGAGGGCCACCTTGAGGCCAAGCGCCCTGATGCGACCTACAATCTACGCCGTGCTCGCCACTGCGGGCAGCATCTCTAAAGGTGGGTCCTCGCGCGGTGACAAGGGTATCATCTGCGTAACAAAGTACACCGACGCCCTGAAGAGTGGCACCGCGCAGGACCCAGTCATAACCTACGTTCCACAGGAGCGGACCCAACACCGACCTCTGTGGAACACCACACGACATTTCCCTGCGGACTACGGCCGACCGTGTTGGGTAAGTGATAGCCCGGTAGACGAAGTAGTCCGCAAGGACGCGCCTGCGGTACCACGGGACGTTGTGGTACCTCAGCGCTTCGGCGATAGTAGGCCAGGGGAGGGTGTTGAAGGCGTTGGCTATGTCGAGCGACACAGCCAACACCACCTGCCCCTGGCCAACGGCATCCTCGACGCTGTCCCTGAGTCGGGACACGGCGTCCAGGGTGGACCTCCCGCGACGAAAGCCGTACTGGCCACTACTCAAATTCGGCCCCGCCCCCTCCAGATGCCCGACGAGACGCGCAGCGAGCACCCGCTCGAAGAGCTTGCACATCTCGTCGAGCAGGACGATGGGGCGGTAGGCCGACGGCGACCGCCCGTGCTTACGAAGCAGCACGAGCTTCCCCGTCTTCCATCGTCGCGGGACCCTTGCGGTCGCCAAACACTCCGACATGAGGGACAGCGTCTCATCTTCAAACTCCGGCATGACAAGGCCGACAACACGCCCAGAGACGCCATCAGGACCAGGGGCGCGGTTCCTGAGTTTTAATTTTAGGACCGCCACCCCCAGTTAAAAATAGAATAAATAAATAAATAATACGGGCGGGACGGCCTCGCCATCCGACATTTCCCGGCTTGGTGCCATATGGGGAGGGACCCACTCTTCCCGCGCGGGGAAGAGGGAACTGACCACTTCTTCTACAAAAGGTGGTGAGAGAGGTGGTGAGAGGGGGAGCCCAAGGCTTGAGTTTTCCACTCACAAACCTGTAAGGCTGCCCCCACGGATCCTCATTCAGTCTCTCGAGCCACTCCTTCCAGGCCGCATCCCTGGCGGCCCGGATTGCCGAGCAAAAGACCGCTCGAGCGGCCCGGTACGCGGCAAGCAGCACCTCCTCCTGGGCAAGGTCTCTTTGGCGTCTCCCGCGACTGCGGGTGTACCGTCGCTGAGCTGCGTGACGTGACAGAGTTTCCGCAGCCCAGCGAGGTGGGGACGCCACCAGTAAACCCGCCTTCGCGGGGGTACCGGCCCTGCCCTCTGCATCGCCGCGTCTCGGACGCGGGCCATCGCACCAGCGAGATTATCCGCCCTCGCGTCTACGTCCAGGCCGTCGAAATTGGGAGCGGCCCAGCGCTCGACAATACCCGCCTCTCTGGTCAGCTCCCCGTCCAGCGTGTTTAGACAGCGTTAGCATCGGCATCGAGCCCACAATTAAGTATCTGGGCTCGTACTCAATAGCCGGTGGAACTTCGGACCACACTTCCGAAGTTTGGTTCCCAAAGTGACGGGGGCGACAGCCGCGCTTTCGCGACTGATGCCCAACTTAAAGGGACCCAACGCTTTCTGCAGGACACTGTACCTGGGGATCGTGCGGAGTATGGCCGTGTACGGGGCTCCCGTATGGGCGCCGAGTCTGACGGCCAACAACGCTGCTGTTTTACACAGATCGTTGAGGACCTTGGCCGTCAGAACAATAAGAGGGTACCACACGATCTCCCTAGAGGCTGCATGTCTCCTAGCCGCGACCCCTTCATGGGACCTGGAAGCGAGAGCCCTTGTGGCATTGTTCCAATGGCACAAGGAGGCGCTGGAGCGGGACCACAGGCCTGCGTCTCGAGAAATCGAGGCGCAGCGGTCCCAATTCCGCCAGGATCTCATGGAGACATGAAAGGTGCAACTTCAGCAACCAAAGTGGGGAACCACCACCATCGCGGCGGTGAGACCGATCATGGAGGAGTGGCTGCAGAGGCAGCACGGTGGCCTCACGTATCATGCGACACAGATCATCACCGGGCACGGAAACTTCGGTGAGTATCTGTTTCGCATGCATCGTGAGGTCACACCCGCGTGTCAACACTGCGAGACTTCCGGCGTAGACACGGCACTCCACATTCGTTGGTGGAATGCTCAGCATGGGCGAGTCAGCGCCGGGACCTCGTTGTGGGCCTGGGCGTAGATGCGCTCTCGCTGGAGACCATGCTACGAGCCATGGAGTCAGTGGAACGCGGCTGTTTCTTCTGCGAGCAGGTAATGCTCGTGAAGGAGGCGGCCGGTAGGGTGAGGGAGCGTACCCTCCCCGCTGAGTTCCGAAGTGTGCGGCGAGGGCGCCGCAGACGTGACTACGCCCAGAACCATCGACCTCCATGATCGGGGCCTGAGGAAGATGGATTAGCAACCCACCGTCCTTACAGAAGCAGGCTAGAAGGGCTGCGTGATGTGGGGCTGCACCCCACGCACGCCTCCATTCACCGACACGGGATAAAAACCCGACCCCAAGGATGCGGGATATAAACCCGACCACCACGCAGTGGCCAAGCAGGTGGCCAAAGTCCGCCGGGCGCCACCGGGAATTCGGGCAATGGACGTAGGTGCGGCCGCGGATTCAAAAAAAAAAACGTGTTTAGACGCCACCGGGGTCCCACCCTGCAAGGGGGCGATTAGTCACCGCGGGGGTGGCTGAGGGAGCGGCGACAACGTCGAACCATATGTAGCGATGGTCTAACAGGGTCTCCACCCCCTCCATCACTCTCCACCCCCGTATACGGTCCTGAAAAATATTTTTTAGGACAATATCGCTTTATTATTTAATTATTTTAAGTCACCACACAAGTTTGTCTCTACCGGGAATCGAACCCCAGATTCCGGCACCGAAGGCGTGTAAACTACACACTGCGCCACCGAGTCACTTACAGTCATAATTTTGATGATACTTATGTTTTAGCTTTTTTTTCTTTCTAAAGAGTTGATTTATTATAATTTATAACTTGTTACATTTTTAGAAAACACCGACACCAACACAGAATATTACTGATCTGGGATTAATTTCCAATATGGACGATAGATCTAAGGTAAGTTTTAATAAATACTCAAACGTAAGTGGTAGTCTGAGCGTCTATGGAGCCCACATTTCGGTACTCACTTGGTCCCACCAGTGAACGGAAAAAACATAGAATCATTTCTAGCGCTCGAAATGGTCCAACGCAGATTGTGCCGTCGCTAGGTAAATTGTGTCGCGAATATGTGTTCGATTGTTGTGCAGCCGCACTAATCATGCGATAGTTGCTATACGTTGCTAGCCAATCAGAGACGTACATCGACAATAGAACCAATTATTATTTGGAAATAGTAATCGTTGTTCGTAGAAAACAAAATACTTATATCGGGGGGTCGTTTATTTTAGAGATTTTGTTTGAAGTTACCCTTCTATGTTTTTTCCGTTCACTGGGTCCTACCTTGTAGGATGAACATAATTTTTTTTCATATTATGGATAGGTATATTTGCCGGAGTCTAGTCTGTCTGTCAGTATTTTGCGCCTAGGGTGGCTTCAGGTTAAGATGACTTAAGCACAGGACATGTTTTCTGACTCCGCAAACGTTGTTTTGTCAAAAATATTTAGGGGCTTACGACCGATGGCGACGACCGATGGCGACGGTGGCAACAATCTGGCAACAAACACTGTGACACGAGAATTTTATATATTAGATAAATTATGTTCCTAGTTTTAACGACTTCAAAAAAAATAGGTTCTCAATTCCACTATGTTTTTTTTGTTTGTTACCTTCTGTAGTTAGACCAGTCGGATTTTGATTTAGGACTCCAAATACCTGAAACGACTGACATAGATGCTCGTTAAACAACCGGGACCGACGGCTTAACGTGCTCTCCGAGGCACGAAAACGTCTCAATGTCTTAAGAAATGGTCACCCATCCTAAGATCTGAGAGAAGACCAAAATCCACGCAGATGTGGCGCGTACTAGCCTACAACCGACGGTTTTTTTTACTTTTACTTTCTCCCTGTTTATATGTTTACACTACAGCCGAATCTTAAAGCTACGTATGACGTATGTCAATTTGGCATTACTAGTGATGTACCTAAACATACTCTATACTTGTATCGCTGTGACTATTTGATACCAAGTACGTAATTAACAGCCAGGTTATTTTAATTTATTTGGCTTAATTTTGTTATATTTTGTTTTACAGGTTTTTGTACATAAAATGAAACAAGTTAAAATAATATAAATACTTTTATTATTCGGATCATCGTCGGAACTATCGCTATCACTGTTGTCATCCGTGACATATATCATTATTTCATTTTCAATACACTAAGCCTAATGTTATCGATTCTGACGTCCCGATCAAAATCGGATACCATTAAATTTTCCAACAACCCATTTTCAACAAACCCGTTACCAGCAGACCCTGCGTGGCATATTATGAGCCTTGATCATTTGCCCATGGGCGCTTTTGACGTAGATGCACTAGTATTATCCGTCCATGTTCGGCTTAGTGTGTGGTTAGCATTTAACCACGTTTCATCAAGGAAGACCACGTTGTTCCAATCTGTTATTCTCTTCGCTTCGCGCAAAAAGTCGTATCTTTTCAGTATGTCACCTCTTTCCAACAAAATTTTGCGTTTATTTGTAGCTGACAACGTAGTCTTACCGCCATTAAAAAGGCCAGCTTCTTTCAAAGACGCAAGTAATTCTGCTCTTGTAGGGTATTCGTTACAGGTTACTACACCCGTAACGAATACCCTACAAGAGCCATAGACATGGTTTCTTATGGCATCAGAATCAAAATATTACTAACTCACGACTCTGGCTATTCAAAGGTTTTCCACGCGTGCGTTTTGACATATTGCCACACACAACACAACAAGTTAATTATGAAGAAAAACAGAGTCCAAATTAGCGCCAAGGGTCAACGTATTAAGCGGCAACAGATAAACAAACAGCCGGGTCACAAACAATAAGAACTTCGAGAGCAGGAGAACGTAGTCTGTACACGATAACGAGTAACGGACGGCTGAGAGGCATGCATGGATCACCCCTCGCCCCGCGCGTGCGCCTGTCTGCTATAGATGGGGTGACAAGTTAAAAAACCACTTGCTTAAATAATGAATGGTTCAATTTTTTTTTATGAAAAAGTAAATTATATGGGAAAACCAACTATTATTTTCAATAAAAGGCAAATCAAATGTAAAAACAAATTATACTATTATTTTCAACAATGACAGGATGCTATTACTACTATTTGTTACTATACTGTTATTTGAGGTGACATCACTAGCAATTAAAACTATATGTATCCGAACGATATAACCTAGTAGGAGCGTATTACAGAATGAGTAATAAAATGTTTTCTAGCATTTCAAATTATATTAATATTAGGAAACATTTTTTTTAGTTTAGAGTTATGATAATGTATATCTTTTGTTTGTAATTAATTAGGGAGATATGGTACATATTATTGAATTTTGATTTGAAAAGATGACGACGTAACAAGGTTATAGCGACCGGTGGTTGAGCTGTCATACGTAACTTTAAGATTCGGCTGTACTGTAGTTATGTAAGATTGTTAAAAGCGCCATATCTGTGTTTGCGAATTAAACATATTTACTTTCTTTCTTTCTAAGAGCACCATATCTAAATATAGAAATGGGGAATGTAATTTTTGTTAGCTCTCGAGAACTGCTTATGCTCCAATGATGGTTGACCCCTCTATAGATAGCCCTCGATCTGGAGGCAAGCCAAAAAATCGAAAATTTGACCTAGCCCTAAGGGGTCAAAAGTTATAGGCCAAAACCTATGGAGTGGTGCGGCGCGAAGCACCGCGCAAGACACCGTACTAGTGTCTTAAGAAATGGTCACCCATCCTAAGAGCACCATATACAATAGAAAATCTGTACCTAACCATTCTGTAATCTAAAGCTAAATGCCAACAGACAAGAGCGATGTTAAATACCTTATAGTCCGGAATTTACTTCAAGTCTATTTCATAACAACCCGACTTCTAAAAAGGAAGGAGGTTCTCAATTCGATTGCATGTTTTTTTTGTTAACAAACAAAAAAAATCAAAGCTTTTGAATGGGTGAACAGATTTTGCTTTATTTTTAATAAAAAATTACTGCTTCCCGAGTGGTCCCATTTTATTTGGGCCAATTCGGACGATTATTTGGTCCGGTAATTTGAAGTCGATTTGATGTGTTTTATAATTATTTTGTTTTAGACAATACTTCAGCAAATCAATGTACTAACAAATATTACTTCTGAAAGTAGTGATATCACAGATGAAGTGTCAGAAGAAGAAGAAACTGACGAAGAGACTTGGATGGTAAGGATCACTATTTTTTAGAATACACAAGCGTACATGTGTTTTATGCCGGATTTAAATAATAATCTGGCCTGCTGGAAGAGATTCCTTTAGGAATAAGTAGTGCCCTTGTACTAACTGCTCACTGTTCTCTTTGTATTCTTCTTATTGTTTTATTTTTCTCTGTGTGTTGTACATATATAAATAAAAAAATAAAAAAAATAGCACTTGTGTCATTTGCGACTTTAATTAACAAAAAAAATTGAGGGGTTTTTGAAATTCGATTTTGAGGTCGATTATGTCATCGAAACTAAGTTGGTCATAAAAATTTTTGCTCCTGTCACTCTTGCTAACACCAGCGGCGCCGTACGCAAAGTATAAACCGCACACGATGACTGCGGGATGGAACTTTCTCACAATAACCTCCTCGTGACGTCATCAATCGCTAAAAAGTACTGAAAAAACCGGCCAAGCGTGAGTCGGGACTCGCGCACAAAGGGTTCCGTACTAAAACTCACGTTTGTTGTATGGGAACCCCCTTACATATTTATTATATTCTGTTTTTAAGTATTTGTTGTTATAGAGGCAACAGAACTACATCATCTGTGAAAATTTCAACTTTTTTACTATAACGGTTCATAAGATACAGCTCAAGACAGACGGACGGACGGGCAGCGAAGTCTCAGTTATAGACACACACACACACACACACACACTTTAATTAGATAATAAATTAAAGTGTATCGAAATTGAATAGTCTACGAAAACAGCTCGTAGGGTGAGATTTATAGAGCGTGCTTGGACTTAACTCAAGCTCGGATAAGCAAAATCTTAGCTAAGCATATGCTAAGTACAATCTTTGATTTAGAATTTGTAGTCTATCTTAGCTTAGCTCGAGCTAAGTTCTACACACATGGTTATAAGTGTAATTTTGCCATTTATATCTGATAAACTGTAACATACCTCTATAATAATAATAAAGAAAAAAAAAGAATATGGTAAAGTATAATTGATAACATTATTTTCATTAGATAAGTACAGTTATTTCGCAGTTTATGTAAGTCACCGTTTTTGTGAACTTAGACTTGGCTTAGCTGAAGCTAAAATAAAAACGAAGTTCGCATTATAAATGTCGATGTGGTCTCAAGTGTGAAGTAATGGCTAAGCTAAGTCCAAGTACCTATGCTTTATAAATCTCACCCGTAGTATCATGGGCGTCGGATCTGACGTCATAAATTTGTAAAAGCTAAAACTGTCATGTTATTCAGAACATAATACAGTGAAGTACATAATACTGTAATCGCTGTTTCAGTCAAAATGGCAGATGGCAATATTTTAATATTTTATTGAAAATCTTATTAATCTAAAATGTTTTAAAGTGAAGTAAAAACAGTGGTTTAATTAATTCTTTAAGTATGTATTTTCTCCTATAATCATTACAGCTTAAAAGTATCTATAGCACAGAGGAGTAATAAAGCTATATTTAATTGATAGAATTTTCTGAATTAGTTTAGTAATTTCAAAGATTATCCACCGTTACCGGGCCCCATATACAATAGAAAATTAATAACGGTTTCTGTAGTCAGAACCTACAGCCAGGACTGATGTTACACGACCTACGTCTCTGCCGTCCGGGAACGTTGCGTTATTTTTTAAATAAATATGAAAATTCATGCACCTATACGCTCAATTAAAATGAAGCACTCGCCAGCTCCTTGGATTACTGAGAGCATCAGGGATATCATGGCTAAGAAGGTTACTGTGAAGTGTAGATACAAGTTTCGACCAACTACTGAAAATTTTAACAAGTATGTGGCTATACGAAATCACTGCAATAAGGTGTGTAGGAATGCACAACGCCAGCACATCCACGCCTCAATTGAAAACGGCGACCCGCCAAAAGTATGGAAATTCCTCAGAACCTTAGGAGTTGGGAAGTCAAAAGAAGAATTGTCTCCTAAAACTGTCGACCTTGAAGCACTTAATTTGCATTTCACTTCTTCGTCCAATTTTACAGGGACCACCAAGGTTAACACACTGAACTGTCTTTCAACACTTCCAGCTCCTGATTACGCACCTTTTGTTTTCGATCAATTCACTGCTTGTGATGTTAGGAAGAGCGTAATGTCCATAACATCTAGTGGTGTCGGTAGCGACTGTGTCAGCCGGAAGATGATAATACCTATTCTTAACCAAATTCTACCTATTATCACTCACATTCTTAACTTCTCCATTTCCAGCGGCTCCTTTCCTGCTCTTTGGAAAGAAGCTCAAGTGATCCCACTTCCCAAAATTCGCCATCCTACTATATACTCTCACTATCGCCCTATTTCTATCCTACCCTTTTTCTCCAAAGTTCTTGAGCGGCTAGTCCACACTCAACTCAATTCCTTCCTCTGTCAAAACTCCCTATTTAACCCCTTCCAGTCAGGTTTCCGTCCAGGCCACAGTACCGTTACAGCATTCGTTAATGTCACTGAGGACATAAGAATGGGTATGGACCAAGGGAAACATTACTGGCACTACTGGATTTTAGTTATGCTTTTAATTTCGTGGATTTCCAAATTCTACTTGGAATTTTACGCTCAATTAACATGTCTCCAATAGTGATTGCCTGATTTCGCAGTTACCTGTATGGCCGCGGGCAACGTACACGTATGGAGGATAATTTCTCTACCTGGAGTGATGTTACTGTCGGTGTGCCGCAGGGTGGCGTTCTATCTCCTCTACTCTTCACAATGTTTATAAATTCGATCTCCAAACATTTAGTTTCATCCTACCACCTTTATGCAGATGATCTTCAAATTTACTCACAGACGCCACTGGACGAATTGTATGAAGCGTTCTCCATAATCAACACGGATCTGGAGAGAATCTGCGATTGGAGCATTAGACATGGGCTTCAAGTGAACCCATCGAAGACTCAAGTTATTCTTGTCGGCAGTCCTAGGATGATGGAACGTGTAGATCTGACACAGTTACCGCAAATATTTTTTAACGGAGCTCCTCTAGAAATTACAAACGTGTTAAGAACTTGGGCATTTATCTGGATAGCACTTTATCGTGGGATCAGCAAGTGCAAGAAGTTGGACGTAAAATCTTTGCTTCGAATGGTGCGTTGCGCAGACTACGAAATCTCCTTCCAACGGTTACTATGGTTACGCTCGCGCAGTCTCTCTTGCTCCCACTCCTTGACTGCGCAGCTTGATAAGCTTGAGCGCCTTCAAAATGTCTGTATTCGATTCATATTTGGCCTACGCAAATATGATCATTTCCGTAAATCACTCAAGTGGCTCCAGATTCGCCTTCGCCGTAATACTCATATTCTTACATTACTATACAGTATACTGTTTAACCCTCGTACTCCCCATTATCTCAAAGAACGGTTCCGGTTCCTTCATGACACATATTCAAGGTCTCTGAGGTCGTCGGCAAATTTAACGCTGGAAGTGCCAGCGCACTTCTAATTTCGCGGACAAATCCTTCGAGGTGCAGGCGGTTCGCCTGTGGAATGCTTTGCCGCTTCAGATCAGACGTGCGCAGTCCGTATCATCTTTCAAAACTAAGTTAAAAGATTACTACCTATCTACAACTTATATGTAATCTATAAATACGTTTATGTATGTTATGTATCGTGTCTGTTTATTTTTAGTTATATGAATTATGTATATGGTCTGTCTGTATGTATGTATGTATTTTATTATCTTTTTTTACCTTCATTATTTATTATCATTACCTATATTAGTTTATTTTGATTCTATTTAGACTTATCTTTATTTCACTGTTTACTAAGCTTTATTATTATTTCTCCTTAGAGTGATAGTTGTACATTACTAACATTACCCTTTTAATTTCTTAAACTCGCTATCCATCCAAAGGTTGTCTGGAAGAGATCGCTTTAAGCGATAAGACCGCCATTTGTACTCTTCTTAAATGATATCACCTTTTTGTGTGTTCTATGTTGTGTACAATAAAGTGTATTTGATTTGATTTGATTTGAAAATTGTCTTTTTCAGAATTATTTAGGCGAAGAGTACCAAAACGAGATGGACGAAACTGTAATGGACCAAAATGACATGGAACAAAATGTCATAGTCCAAAATGTGATTGGTAATTTAATGGGCCAAAATATAATGGGCCAAAATATAATGGGCCAAAATATGATGGGCCAAAATATGATGAGCCAAAATATGATGGGCCAAAATATGATGGGTCAAAATATGATGGGTCAAAATATGATGGGCCTAAATATGATGGGTCAAAATATGATGGGTCAAAATATGATGGGTCAAAATATGATGGGTCAAAATATGATGGGTCAAAATATGATGGGTCAAAATATGATGGGCCAAAATATGATGGGCCAAAATATGATGGGCCAAAATATGATGAGCCAAAATGTGATGGAAAATATATTAGCGAATTTTTTCATCACATCTGCAGAACAGCCAACAACAAGCGATGGATCTATGATGGGAATGGGACTAGCTGTCTCCACATAATGTCACTTAACTATAATTGAGAAAATATTTATTTTATCTTATAAATAAAAAAAAAACATTTTGCTGACCCCTTATTATATTAGCTTAACTTGGGGTAGATATAGCGCTGTGTAAAAAAAGGTCAAAAAAACTTAAAAAAAATACAAAAAAAAAATAAAAAAGTAAAAAAAAAATGTTTTTCGTAGAGTCTGTAGAATTAAGGATTTATTAGCATTTCTTAAACTTTCGCAAAACTTACACTGTTGTAACATTTTGTAGCAAATCATACAAAATTTTATACGTTCCGCATTTAGTCGCAAATTATACACTCTATGATATGTTATTTTGTGTCATTAGCAGTTTGGTAACTATTCTAACCCATTTTGGGATCATTATCAAAACAGCTATGACTGTACAGTCACTTACAATTTCTTGACAAAGGTATGAAACCAAGAAATGAAATGATACATTTTACATAAGTGATACATTTTTTTAAGATTACGATAATAATTGGACCAACAATAAATAAAGTTGATATTTTGCGAAAGTGTATAATTTGCGACTAAATCCGGAACATTTCAAATTTTGAATGATTTGCTACAAAATGTACGAAATGTTACAACAGTGTAAGTTTTGCGAAAGTTTAAGAAATGTTAATAAATCGAATTAAGATATATTTATATCCTAAGAGTTGTATGTAACGTGAACGTCGTTCATTATATTATTAACACTGGTAACGGAAGCTCCCTTAGCCTGATGGTGGTTATCGCTCTGGTCTTGCGTTTCGACCTCTCAAGTTGCAAAGGTATTATGTATGCAGTCCTATTGTGAAATTTTTGATCAGCGCTCAACATCTAACCACAACCGAAACTATGATGAGACTACACGTCACCACATAATTTACACTTAACCGTAATGAGGATCAAAAAAACATGTTGCGCTGACCCCAAATAATTGGGTTAAGGGCAGCACGGGGCCCTTACCTTCCGGCTGGCGCAGATGATTACCGGGCACGGAAGGAGGTGAGCTTCGCCTGCCAGCACTGCAACTACGTCGGACATGGCTCAACACACGCAAGTGCCGTGCCCTTGTTGTAGTTTTCGGATCGGATCTTTCACTGACAATCGCCCGTTCTAAATAGGAGCCAGGGCGGAATAGAAGCACGTACGCGTGCCTCATGCCGCCCTGATTGTGGCGGCGGGTGTGAGAGTCGGGGTCTACTCTCCACCCGCATTACGTCACCCGTGAAGGAGTGACGTCTTCGTGTACCTGGACGTCGCCCGTAAGGAGTTTTTACTATCAAGACGATGAGAGCATGCCCCGTTACACTGGGGGCACACACCCGGGGGGCTGATGATGGAGTAGTACAATCGTTCCCGTCCCCCCCTAACCAAGCGTAGAGTAGGGCGCACCGCAGGGGTTTTAGTATGTGCGAGCCATACATCACCGCAAGGTGTCCCCGCATCGTGCGGTATTCGGTAGGAATCTCCCCTGCGTAAACAAAAAAAAAAAAAAAGTTAACAATGAGTTTTTGCTTCTTCTTCTTCTTATTGTAAAAACGTGGTTCCATCGATATTTATCTATGATTTCGGCAATGTCAAGGTAATGCTTGATTAGATGATAGTCTCGCACAGAAGAACTAGTTATTCCTAACTAGCTCCAGGTGCAGGACAAGAAACGTTGTTCGGTAGGGGAAGGTGGACTGAGATGGCATAGATTTTGAAATTGACATTTAACAAAAAACACAACGAAAGAGAGATAAAAAGGCATTCCATATTAAAAAGTCATTTATTCTAATCAAAATAATCAGTCTCAAACTTGAACACAAATTATTATTTCCATACAATAATCAAAAATAAAAAAGGATCAAAAATTCATCTCACCCTACCCCAGTGGGTGAGACGGCTCACCGCTTATGGGTAAGATGGCACACATATGGTAATTGTTATGCTTTTATAAACAAACTTCACAAATAACTGATTTTGCAGTCTTCGGTAATCCGATGCATTCCGCATGACACCATTGACGACAAACTTGGCATTGAAGCCAACATTCTCTAGCTCGAGAATGACTCCAAAGCCCTAGACAATAAATACAAGAGGTGTCTTCGTCGTCCGATGCAACTGGCTCTTCGTCGTCACTAGAAGACGACAAAATGATTTTTTTTTTCACTTGTCGAGCAGATTTTCTCAAATTTGCAGCTGCTTTTTCAGTAATAATCTCTTTAAGAACTGCTATATCGGGTGAAACATTTAGCATTCCAAATTTTCCTTGTTTACGTAGACTGTTTCTTTTAATCTGCAAAGATTTAGGAAATGGGCTAATCTCTGCTATTGTAGGACTTGGATTAGTTCGATTAACAGATTCAGAGACTCCTAACCCTGAAGGCCCTGGCTCGGAAAAGTCAAGCAAAGACAGAGAGTTGTCAGGCTCTGATCGCTCAGCTTGTTTGTCGAAATTGGAAGTGGTAGGTTCTACTTGTCCTACAATTTGGTCCTTTTGAGGGATATCTTGGGCATCTAAAGTCTGTGTTCTCTCACTTTCGTCCAACTGGACAGGACCAGCAGAATCTGCAGGTTCATTGTCCGTCACATCGGCAGGCGCATACATCCACTCAGGGAAAATATTCTCATTTAAAGGATAGATGCCACTAGCAGCAAATCCTCTCTGACCATTATTGAGTGTGGCTGCCTGAAGATATGCTAGCTTGAATAGCTCTGCGACTTGGAAATGAGTAACAACTCTTCCAGGTTCGTTCTTTAACCAAATATGGAACTCTTTATTATAGAAAGTATTGGGCGGGCCAAAGAAACTGATATATAATGGCTGCAATTTGTGGGTGCAGTGTGGTGGAAAGCAAAATAGGATCACGTTGTTTTCTTTAGCAAAAGTTAACACCTCCAAACTTTTGTGGCTTGAATGACCATCTAAAAGTAGTAATGCCTTGGTTTCGTTTGACGGCTTTGCATATTTAACAAAATGTTGCATCCATTTAAGGAAGACTTCTCCATTCATCCACCCTTTATCTTGGGCAAACCCAACAGCACCTAATGGACCAAGGTCTGTTAATTCTGCCTTCATGTTTTTACGGGGGAAAATGAAAGTTGGAGGTATAAAACTGCCCAAAGCGTTAACGCAACAAACCGTTGTATAGTGCTGACCTCTTTCAGCACTTGTTTTCTACCCTTAGTAGCCAGTATTTTTGGATTTTGTGATGGTACAGTGCTATAACCGGATTCGTCGACATTCCAAATTTGTTGGGGTTCAAAATTATGTTCTTTCATTACGTCAGTCAATAACTTAAAAAAAGTTAATACTTGAACTTTATTGAAGCCTCGTGCTCTGGCTGCCGATGTAGCTTCGGGAATCCGGAGGGATATAGATGGTTTCCTTAATCTGAAGCCTCTTAACCAATCCACACCTGCAATTTGATTTTCTGACGAAAATCGATGGGGAATATTTTTAGCAACAGGTATTTGGTAAGCCAGTCGTCTTAAATCAGTTGTAGTCATTCCAAAAAAGCGTACCTCTAACTCTTTTAAATGTGTGATTATTTGATTTTCCAGTTCTTTGAAAAAAGTAGTTTTGTGGCCACCTTAATAACCTTTGGACGATTTTCCAGTTTGGGCTCGACGTCTGAGTGCAGTAGCTGGAACTTTATACATGGCAGCTGCCTTCTGCCATCCCATATTTTTGCTATTAACAGCCGCAATAGCATCACTCATGTTTTTTCGTCCCAAGATTATCTATTAGACTTTCTTATATAAAGCGGCATACTAAAAAGAAAAAAAAATATGTGTTAGTATTTCAAAGTAGGTATTGTTATTATACATAAACAAAAAATTTCGAAGTGAAGCTATTTCGTTAAAGTAAATAACTATCAAAACTTATTAATTGTCTGTTGGGTAAGATGGCATACACCTATGCCATCTCATACATTAGACACAACGAATAAAAGTTTCTGTACATTAATAAACGTAGAAGCTACAAAAATGAAATTAATACACCGTAATCTAATATAATTTACCTTTAAAAATGCATCCTCACTCACCTTGTATACCATACACGATGCTTGTGACACTAGTTAAAACTACTTGAAAAAAGATTTTTACGGAGACCAATTTCACACAAATCGACGTACATAGTGTCGCTTTCAATTGTTTTGGCGCACTGAACATGGACGCGTTGCTACGTGTTCGCGGCGGGGCGCCTATTAGTGTGTGTGTTGACGTCAATCGTCGGCCAATCACGGAGAAATACCGACTGTGCCATCTCAAACACTATGCCGTCACAGACCACTTTCCCTATGTGAGTGTCTGAAAACCCGATCTTTGCGGAGCGCCAGAGGTAACCTAAAAAGCCACCAGCCACGCGCTCAGCAAAAATCGAACTCCGAGTTTTTGCTTATTTACTTTTGAATTGACATAACACGTACTTACTTTTAGAGTCGCTCACAATCGCCAGACGTCAATTTGGTGACCTGATATAAAAAAAAAGAATTTTGGTAAACCAATTTTATTTAAAAAAAAGTAAAGACAAAAAGAAATACAAAAATAATAATTTTTCTTAGTGTGTGTAGAATAGAAGATTATAATGTATCTTAGAATTCTATATAACGTGAACGTCATTCATAATATACCTACACTGGTAGCGGAAGCTCCCGTAGACTGGTGATTAACCAACACCTATAGGTAGGTGTATGTAGCTCTGCCATACATAATACGTTTGCACTATCTGGGTACTTCACGTAGTAGAGGACAAATGAATGTAGTATTTCATCCGTAGTAACGTACCCAGGGCACGACGAAAGATTTTGAAATCCTCTTCTGTATTCTTACTCATTAACTAGTTAAGAAAAAAATCTTTATTTCGGTAATAAACTAAAGTTTAACGCAGTTTCAGCCGTTTTTCTAATTAATTATTTTCATAGTGAAAGAAAACAGCTCGTATATCATGACGAGGGGATGCCATCATAAAGTCAGTCGGAACAAATTTGAACTAAATACAGTGAAGTTTAGCGGACACTGACGTCATACGCTATCATTTCTTTTTCACTCAAAATGGCGGAATGCAATATGTTATTTGATTTAAAATCTTATTAATTTTATTTTATTTGTAAATCAGTGTTTTTAATCGCAATTAATTTAAGTATTTATTTTCTCCTAAAATCATTGAATCTAACATTATTTGATAATGTCTTGCCGCCTAATATATAGAAGCGACGACGTTTGCTTGTAATTGGTATTTGATTTGGCTTATATTATTGTAATCAGTCGAACGAATAAATAAATAATAAATGAGGAAGGAAACTGGTGGTCCCCGCGCAGGCAGCTTTCTCGCACAAAGGCAATCCTTAGGAATCCAGCGCGGGAATGCTGCCTGTGTGCCTAGGGGACCTAGTTATGATAATTTTAGTTTTAGTTTTTAGATAGTTATGTTAGTTTTATTTTATGTTTAAGTTTATTGTTTCTTTTTTAATGTATCTTCTTCTATCGAATAAAAATGTTAATAATAAATCTACATTGACTTTGACTATACATCTACACATTTTCAAAAACCTCCCTGTACCTGTGTATTAACCTGTGTACTAATAAACTTTAGACCCATTTGAGATAGGGTGATGCTGCGTCAGTTTCAATTGTCAGAAACGAAATCGACTACCTTCTGGTGAACGAAAGGTTTGAAAATATCTTCAAGAGTGTGAAACTTATCCAGGCGCAGATATCGGATCCCACCACAACCCAGTTATTGCAGACATTCTTTTAAGAAAAACTGCCAATCGCCAGAAGTGATCCACTTCTGGCGATTGGCAACATATTTCTGTGGAGGAGAGACGATTTGTCAAGACTAGTGATCCAGATAAGTACAAACAGATACATAAACAGATCCAAAGAATGTGCACTGATGCCAAAGACAAGTATATAAACGAAAAATGTGTAGAAATTGAACAACTTCAGGCACGGTATGATAACTTGAATATGTACAAAAAGATATAAGATCTAGTTGGTGTTTAGAAGAGCCACAACCCCAATAGTTTACCGGACAAACACGGAAAGAGTGCGGAGACCATTGACGACAGGTTACGGATTTGGATAGATTACATTGAAGAGCTTTTTCGTGACTCTAGACCAGACGTAGACCGCAGTTATGTAGCCTTGAATAAAGCTGGTCCCAGAATCACAAAAGACGAAGTTTATGCGGCAATCAGGAACATGAAAAGAACAGGAAAAGCGATTGGGCCTGATGAGATACCCTGTGACATCCTAAAACTACTGGAGTATGATGCTATTGACCATTTGTTGAGGCTCTTCAATGTAGTGTTTGATCATGGTAAACTACATACGCCAAGATTGGCTTCACTCCACTTTTGTCACTCTGCCCACGGTCAGTAATGCCAGGCAATGCAGCAAGTACAAGACCATATCCCTGATGAGCCACGTGTTGAGGATCTTCCTTAGAATTATTCCCAACCGAATCTACCAAAAAATTAAGGACAGACTGTCGGACATTCAATTTGGGTTCCGCAGTGGACTTGGTACGCGCGATGCGTTGTTCGGACTGCAGGTTCGACGTTGCTGGGACTTGAACAGACCTGTACATATATTTGTTATCGACTACGAAGACTTTTGATCGAGTCCAGCATCAGAAGCTTGTTCAAGTTCTGCAAAAGATCGGCCTGGATCGTCAAGACGTGGCGATCCGCGTGGAGAACTGCCTAACACAGGATGTCCGAATTTTACATGGAGTCAGACAGGGACTGTGTACTGTCGCCACTTCTCTTTAACATCTACGCAGAAGAAATCTTAAATGAGGCCTTAGATGATACTCCCGAGGGTATAGTAGTGAATGGGCGGCCTATAAATAACCTGCGATATACAGATGACACGATACTCATAGCCGACACGGTTGAGGGCCTTCAACATCTTCTGACCTGCGTGGAATCTGTGAGCGCTAAGTACGGTCTAAACATAAACGCCAAAGACTAAATACATGGTGGTCGATCGCCAAAGTCCCCCGACTGTATGCCACTGTATGCCAACCAACAGCGGCTAGAACAAGTTGTCTCGTACCGATACCTAGGTTGTATTGTGAATGCACAAAACGGGAACAGTGTAGAGGTCAAATGTTGGATCGAGCAGGAACGCCAAGTCTTCTTGAAGATGAACCAGCTATTTTGTAACCAAGCTCTAAAAATCCCTACAAAGACTTGACTTGTGCGCTGCTATGTCTTCTCAATTCTTCTTTGCGGAGTAGAAGCTTGGACATTAAATAAAGATATGTGCAAACGTCTGCAAGCCTTCGAAATGTGGTGCGATAGAAGAATTTTGAGAATTGATGGGCAAGAAACCAGAAATTCTCAATGAGATTAAGAGGTGGAAATTGCAGTACCTTGATCATCTCATGAGACATGATAGGTACCGGATCCTACAGTTGATCGTGCAGGGCAAGATCCAGATAGAAGACGCACGTCATGGTTGAAGAACTTCAGGGAGTGGTTCGGTCTCAGCACTCGTTTCCTGTTCCGAGCTGCTGCCTCAAAAGTGCAAATAGCCATGATGATCGCCAACTTCCGCTGAGGAGACGGCACCCCAGGAAGAAGACCTTATTATATGACATGTCACCAGCCTTACTTAAATTCTATGTAAATGGTTAATGTTAATGAGTATCTACTTATTAAATAACAAAATCTTACATTCGAGTCGACACGGATTTATAAAGGGACAGTACAAATACACTTATGTCGAAGTTTACTGAATTAAGAAAGGGAAACTGAAATTAATAACTACCTTGAACAGAAGAAATTAGTAATCTTGATATTTTTTGATAATAAAGAAGCATTCGACACTTTGGAAACTAATACCCTCCTAGGCTCTATTGAGGAGTGTTGTGTCGGGAGACCGTTGAATCATTGGTTCCGGGACTATCCGTTCGTACCGCGTGAAGGTGAGTAACACTTTCAGCGACAAGATAGGGGTGAACTGCGTGGTGGCTCAGGGTTCAGGATGTGGTCCCATCAGCTACCTGATGCACGTAAATAGCCTGTACTGCGTACTGCGTACAGGCTATTTATGTTCACTGACGACCTATGCGTGTTGCGGGTGGGTTCTGATATCGACGAGGTATGTAGATTAGTTCAACAAAACATAGACTGGATCGTGTAATGGTCCCACGACCATGGCATAGTACTAAACTCTGACAAAACGAAATTACTTGTGATAATTTCGCCAAACACACTACTCTCATCGCAGCCTGTACCTTTGTATACACACGAATTCTCGTCGTAACTTATCCAATTGTAAATGTATTGAAGTAGATAATTGTGTAAATTAACTAGGTATGAAAATAGATAATAGCTTCTCCTGGCTCCACCATATAGAATACATTTGTGACAAACTCCGAATATTGTTAAGTAAATTTTGTTATTTGAGTTACAGGGTTCCTATTAAGACATTAAGATGTAAAACAATGGTAAGTAAAATGTTTTAAGAAAAAACTTTAAAAAAAAAAAAAAAACTTTAAACATTAAGATGTATCTTATATATATGGTGCAGGTCACTGGTGGGTGGACTCAATAAATTGGGTACGCTCTCGACTGCTATGGCCTTTCATTCAAAACATACATTGATAAATTAGATGGGAAACAAATTAAATTTATTAAATTACTCGTTGGCAATAAAGTCAAGGAATAAAATATAAAAATTATTATACCCAATTGTACTAAATATGTAAAATTCTACCAGTTTCTTTAAAACATAAGTATATAGTACTAGCTGTTGCCCGCAGCTCCGCCTGCGTGTTACTTTAGATCTACATAACTGTTTTTATTTATGAACCAATTGAAAACAAAACCTTAAATGTTAAGTTAAATAAACCACAACGCATTACTGAAAACCGCAAATTCAAATCGGTGAAGCCGTTTCTGAAATTAGCGTGTTCAAACATTCAGACAAACAGACAAAAGTTCTAAAAACCATTGTTTTGGGTTTTATTGCGTTCATAAAGCCCCCTACAAGTTTCTCTATTATATTCTCTATTATACCATACAAATTCATCTTAAGATACGAAAATATGAAATATTATTTATTATCTTCGTCGTGTGTGATAGTCCACTGAATTGTAAGGCGAGCGATATTGTATCTTAAGATAAAATATTATAGTATCTTAGCCGTGTGCAGCGCCCCTTAGTGAACTCCACTGCGGGTGACGTAACCTACGACAAACTTATTATTTGCGGATGGTACAGTAATCGGGTCTAGGGATCGAACCGCAAAATTAAGTTTGTTTTTAATTGTATTTACTTTTCCGAGATAAAAAGTTAGCCAGTAGGTACCCAGGATATTACAGAATAATTATACCAAGTTTCATCGTAATCGAACCAGTAGTTATTGCGTGATGCCTGAACAAACAGACAGACAAAAAAAATTTTTTAATCACAATTTTGGGTTCGTCGGTCTAGTAACACCCCCTGCCATTTATTTTTTTGATATTTTCAATGTACAGAATTTTCACTTCTACAGATTTATTATAAGTATATAAGTAGGTAGATATAGATTAGTAAAAATAACAATGGCGGTCGGGAGAACGACTAACAAGGGTCACCAACGATTATAACATCCGCTCGATGACCTCCGGCAGAAATGTGGTCCCTGGAATATATGTATAACTGCTATGGTGACAGAACATTCAAAAAACGACTAAGTACCTTATCTTTTAAATAGTCTGCCGGCAGACATTAGAGATGAACCCAGTAAAACTGCTTTTAAGAGAAAGCTAAAATGATATGTATCTGTTGGATTCGTTGTCATGTTTTTGTTTGTTCCGTTTAACGCTAGTGTGGTAATATGTTGTGACGATATACAATACCTACTGAAAAGCATATTTGTATAATATACGGAGACAGACTCGATCCCCCAGTCAAACCATTGACTCTGTTTTTGGGGACAAAGAAATTGGCTTATTTGAATATTCCTGTAATTAATTAATGTAACGATCTCGCAATTGGTTCAAAGACTGCTATTGGAACACCAGTTGCTTTGAGTGATCAAACAGCGAGGAGGAGACCGCACAAAGCCCACCTTCACGCTCGTGGGCCACTTCGTACGCCTCTGCGGCGAGGCAATCGCGGACGAAGATTTCAGTGGGCACTGGATCATTTCATCTGACTGAGTACATTATTAGTGGGCAGTACTGTTGTTTACCGATGAATTCCGGTTCAGTTTTCACCCGGATTCGCAAAAAGCGCGCGTTTGGATTGTTCCAGGCTGAGAAAGTCACCTGAAGAAGTTCATTCATATCCTGGTGGAACAAGGTATGGACAGGAATTTATCTTGGTTGTTGTGGAACGGGGTCTGTTTGGGTTCAAGGTGCCATGGAAGCAGAACTGTATTGTAATTAGTTGGTAGAACAAATAATCTACCAACATCAATTGCTATTTGACCCAGATTTTAAGCTCATGCATGACAATGGCCGTCCACATAGAGCAACAGAGGTCAAAATCTGGCTGCAGGATCACCATATCGCGGTCTTGGATTGGCCTACACAACCTCCCGATCTTAACTCCAAAGATCATGCGTGAGATCTGCTCCAACGAAGGGCTCTGAGTGCTTTTCCCGAAGATTTTTAAGTGTTCGCTTCGTTGCCGGACGGACAGAGTAGCTTCGATCCAGAGTGCTATCATCCGCATAGATTTTTTTAAGCACTTTGTTGTTTGATGTTATCGCGGCGATAGAAGTACAGACTCGTTGCGATTGTCTCGCTCGTGAAGACAGCTCCTTACGGTTCGACGCATAATGATTCGGTGAATTTCGATTCGACGAATTGTGCTTCGGCGAATTGTATTTTCGATGAATTATGCTCCGGTGAATTGTTTTCGACGAATTGTGCCTCGGAGAATTGTTTTCGATGAATTATGCTTCGACGAATTGTTTCGATAATCGTCTGTAATCGGCGATAATGTAGAGAGACCAACTACTTATGCACGGGTCGACGGCGATCACAGACAGAATTACGGCCTGGCCACGGGTTTCTGCGGCGGCGGTGGCGGCGGCGATTGCGGAAATTCGCGCGTCTATTTTGAATGCCACGGGACAGTCGCGTTCGCCGCCGCGACTAGTACCTAAGAAAGTAATAGTTTTTTGGTTCAAGACTTAATATTTGGAAGAGATTGTGAAGTACCTACATACTTTGAATAGGAATAGAGGTATATATGGAGAATTCCACAAGAAGTACGAGAAATACTTACATAATGTATCTAGAAAAAATTTTCGAGTACCTACACCAGAATGAGTGTCGGAACTTTCGATTATATTAGTTTAGATTTATTAGTAAGAGATTATATTAGTAATTAGCTAGTATTTCAGCAATAAAAGTCTCGGTGTCCATTATTCGCAGCGAAACATAACATAAACATCTAAACTTTTTTGATTACCGGCCTAGTCGCCGCGACTGCCACCCGACGCCGTGGGTTGCTCCGTACTTTCCTATATATTACCTTACTCTATGCTCCGTACTGATTCATGAATTTGTTTCACTCGCACGCCGCGCCGCCAGTCGCCCGTGCGATTCGCTCGGTACATTTCACCGGTAGCCGCACCGCGTGGCTTGAAAAGTACATTCCTATTCATTTATTCTAGTCGCTAGACGCTTCGCCGTTCGCACCGCGCGGATTTTCGCTACGGCGAAAGTCCCGTGGCCAGGCGGTTACAGACGATGATCGGCGAGTACGGACAAGTATGCCCTCTACACAATCGTGCTCGCGTGTAATCGTCTGTAATCGGCGATTATGAAGTCCTCTTCAAATTACAACAGATGTTCAAACTGCCTTCCTTCAATCGTAATGCAAGCTCGACATCTTCTTAAAGATCGCGATATCTGACGGGTGAATCATCCGTTCTTAACAAATTCAGCTGCTTCCGTTAATCGTTGCCGCAACTCGTCAAATTGACTTTAAATTTCAGTTTAGACTTGTACATGACATCTGTTGTAATTTTAATAAATCAAAGTTTTTCAATTATTGTTGCTTTATTTAAGAACGTCAGTAACAACTATCACATTTTAATTAGATATCTCTATCTCAATCAAATAATAGTAGCTATCTGTCTCGCTCACACTGATCAAATCAGTCTATTGGTACTCCTCTAGCTATAATATTAAGAGTTACGGCCTTGTGGAATGCCACAGGTACATCAGAATAACTTCTAAGTAAAGTAATAAAACACTTAAAAAACCGTTTTTTTTTTTCGAAAATAAAAAAAATGGCCGCAATGCGAGAAATAAACCAGTGAGTGTTTTACAGTTTTAGAATCCTTATTAAACGCGCTAACTTTTAAAGTTACTTGCCTAACTCACCTAGTACATTTTTTTTTCAGTGTGGCCAGTTAAAACTGAGCTAAGTATTTATTTTGAATTTTTGGTTGGGCAAACGGTGACATTTTACTTCCGAGCTAGAGAAATTGAGTTTAAATTTCAGTTTAGACTTTAAAGAAAAAGTATTCAGGGTTACATTAGAGAAAAAACAAAACAAAAAAGTACATATCTGTAGCATCAGGAATGAAAAAACATTCACAAGGCGTAGATTTTCTCTACATTTTTTGAACGTCTATAATTTTTAAAATACAAGACCTAGATTTTTTTAAAATTTTTCTGACAACTGTTATGACCTAGCCTGTTACCTACCCGATTCCGGCTTGACGTCGACTTCTGGGACACCCTGTATAATTATGAATGCATCAAGTACAAAAAAAAGAAAAGATGGTGGATTAAACAGTACTTGCGAAACAAAACAAGTGTATTTAATGATCTTAGTGTTCTAGACGGCTCATTTCATAATTTCACTCGGATGTCATCAACAGACTTTGAAATACTCTTGTGTAAAATATGCCCATCAATATCTAAACAGAAAACTAGATTCCGTGATCCCGTTGATGCTAAAGTTAGACTTGCTGTTACGTTAAGGTACCTAGCAAGTGCTGATTCTTACACGTCCTTATCATACACTTTTAAAGTATCAAAGCAGTATCAAGTCGCAGCGTCGTTCGACCACATTGTCGCAGGTTGCACGCAGGTCCACACTTGCGACACGTGCGACAAGGAACAAGTTCGACAATGTCGCGGTGATGTCGTCCAACGTCGCCCGACATCGCCCGATGTCTCCGGGGACACATGTCGCTCGATAAATGTTCCTAGTGGGGACGAGGCTTTACGCGATATTGATCGCTGCCACCGACTGGACACTTTTAGTAGACACGTATGAAAAACACACTAGAATCCCCGAAGACATGTGCCTCGCCGTCGAGACCTGATATACGTTTTCTTTTTCCGCGACAAAATAAGCGTGTAGTAAGTATGTACTTATATAACTAACAATACCGTGGGTACCTAAAGACCACGCTATAAAGATGAATAAGTATTCAGACTTGACTAATGGGGTCCGAGTGCTCGCCGCCTTTATAGAGACATTACTAAACGCTTAATCGATGCTTCTCAGTAAGTAAGTCAGTATCGCCATCCAACGTGGCAACACAGCCAGCATTCTGGGAACGTTCCCAGTCGGCAATGACGCGGAGGATTTTTTAAACGATATTTTGTAATGTAAATATTTTTAGTAGATATATAATTATGTACCTATATTGTAATTCTTATTGTAAATAAAATCGTTAAATGTTAACTTAAAATCGTAATATGGTTAAATTTTATGCCGTAGAAGTAGGTGCTAGGGGAATTCCAGCTAAACCTCTTTACCTACAACTTGCTTAAAGACCTCGGATTGCCAAGAGCTTCAGTAAGCTAGTCGATTCGATGTCTACCTTTAACACTAGTTAAGCAGGCAGGTAAGATATCAACTATATCTGCCGGAATCTCGGCCTCGTCGGTTTGTCAGTAGGTGTACCTACCCCGTGCAGGTGAGTGAGGATGACTTCGGCACTGAATATGTTAGTAGGACTCCTTAGCACCCAAAATTATCCAGGCGATTTACAATTTCAAAATTGTATAAAATTTGAAGAACAAGAGGTAAATATAATGTCTGTCTGTGCCCCCATCAAACACTTCTGCTAACATGTATAGTAAAACAATATCTGTGCTTCTTTCAGTACAATTTAAAAGAAGAAACTCTTGGTTCCGGCCTTATCCTAGTCGAGTCCTGCTGCACTGGACTCGTATTCCACCTCCGCCTCTACCGGCGGCGTACCAACGGAGTTGAGTATTTCACGTCTTTATATGTTCGTCATGCCCATCCTTGGTTTTCCTCCCAAGTTAGTGCTAGAAAGTAGAAACTTAGCATTAGATATTTGTATTTACCACGCCAACAACTTGTTAAAATAAAATCATGAAAAATATTTTTTTTGGGGTAGGTTAAAAATTCTCTTCACTTTACGTGTAGGGCCACACGTAAAGTGAAGAGAATTTTTTTTTGCCTCTACATCATAGTGTGGGATATTATTAGTTCGGTCTTTTAAAAACTATAGTACTCAAACACCTTCTCGGAAAGTTTATGATTTAAACAGTTTATTCCCGGCAAACAAAAGGGTACTATTTCTAGTTATATAAAAGATGAAACTAGTGATAGTCTGATACTTAAGTCGAGCACAAGATTGGAACGGCGAACACCTCTTTCACTCAGAGCTCGCGAACTCAACTTACTCACTCAACTGTGTTACGTTTGGGCAGACGCTCCTTACGTAGAGGGCGCTGTCAAACCGCGGTACGTGGTCTGGTTGGAGGAACGATTAAACGGTGAGCAGTTACAGAAGGTACAAATACACGAGCTAACCTACTAGCGGTGCGCGGCACAGACATACGTGCTCAGGCTGCCCACCAAGTTATAAGAACATCCCGATTGTGACTTGGTACCAGGCCTGCTACTTACCGCTATCTGTCTTTATGTGACCTGAGGTAATTCCCGCCGTCCCAATATGCGCTCAAGCTGATTCCTATCACAAAAGGAGGGAAAGGTTAAATGCTTGGAGCACATGTTTCTCATATTGTGCCAAAAATCGCACAAACATAGTAGGGAACTTTAATACTTACATATCTACCATTCATAGCACGCCCCAGTCGCTTCATAGCTCTTTGTAGTTGAATCTTCACTTCCCTATGAAATTATATAAAGTAAATATGATTCGCGTCCGACCCTTAGTTAGCCCTCAGACACGAATGGCGAACCGTAGCGCGTGTTCGTATGCCAGTCGTAAAAACTAATTTATGACCTGGCATAAGGCCCTTTTGGCCATCTGTGAAATCTACCTTTAATGCTTGACACCCCTTAAAGGCTTGGTTTGAGTTTCTACTTGCATGCCACGCATAATAGGTGCTTGAGATAACCAGTAAACATACGGTTGCGAATTGACCTTCTCATTTGACCTAATCTAACTTGTACAGAGGTGCGGGAGTTAAGGGCTCAACAAGAACTCTTTGGCATCTAAGTTTGTGTTTGTTTGTATGATCAACTTAGCCCCATAGCGAAGTGTCCGTTAAACCTTTTTTATAATAATAACTTTTAGTTTCAGGGTACTCTAATAACGAGAAGGAAATTCTGGCCAGGGCTCAAAAGAAGCTTAAAGGCGCGAGTTCATCAAGCACTCCAAATCAATCATCACAATCTGCACCTTCTGCAAACAATGTAAACTCACATTCCGAGTTGCCATGTGACCAACATGAGCGACCTCAAACGCCAAAGGCACCAGATGCAGGGCCCACAATGTGCCGAAATTGGGTTCGTGGGAGTTGCAAAAAGGGTTCAGCCTGTTTATTTGCCCATGATATAATCTTGGATCAATTACCAGGGGTTTACGAATTTTGCCAAAACTTTCAAAACGATCAGTGTCTATTTCGTCATTGCAAATTCGTGCATGCCACAGTTTTTGAAATGGAACAGTTCTACAGAGCTGGTTACCTTCCTCCACAATCAACGGCTCACATTACACCTGGTCCGGGGGGAGTTATACCACGGATGCCAGCTGTAACTTACGGTAAGTTATGTTTTATTTATTATTGTTAGCGATTTCGGTCCAGCGGTTACAGAGATTAGCCAGAACAAACAGACAGGCGAAAAAATCCTTTATTAGTCTTTAATTAAGATGCTTACAAAATAAGCATGTTAAATACTTTCATAATATACATTTAGTGAACAGCTGCTAATTTGGACTTACACAGAGATACTTCAATTTTATTTATTTGTTAGATCTTGTACCGACTTTAAAAAAGAAGGAGGTTCTTAAGTGTACTGTTTTTAATGTTTTTTTACCCCAATTTGGTCCAGTTCTGACAAAGTTCAAGTCGGTTTTTTAAGGATAATATTAAATTTAATGCACATCGACAAAGGTGAACTGAAATCAAACGGCATTACTGAAAATCTTGGAAGTTTAAAAATAAGTAAGTTTTCTAACTACAAGTGTGTGTAAAATGCAAAATGTATACCTTGATAAGCTGCAAGACACATTATAAGACACGTCAAATGTGAATTATTATTATTCCCCTTATTTCATATGCAACGTGTTTTATTTTTTTAAATATTTAGGACGACAAATTGACGCCGCCCGCCTGATGGTAAGCTGTGCCGACGTCTAGCGATTGTGGGCGACACAGAAATACGAGTACTAACTAGTCTGGCCATAAATACTGTTACATTAAAACTTTTATTTTGTTCAACTTTTTATTTTGAACTAGCTGTTGCCCGCAGCTCCGCCTGCGTGTTACTTTAGATCTACATAACTTTTTTATTTATGAAGCGATTGAAAACTGAACCGCAAGTTCAAATCAAAAAATCAAATCATTTCTGAGATTAGCGTGTTCAAACATTCAGACAAACAGACAAAAGTTCTAAAAACCATTAATAGTGAACTCCACTGCGGGTGACGTAACCTGTTCTGAAGAGCTCTTCAATCTGATCCCACCCTCTTCCTTCCGATCCCGAACAACGCGTGCCGGGCAGAGATGCCACTCCCACACAGTGGATAGCATGTTCGCGAGAACCGAACGTTTTAACCGTTCGTTTTTCTGCCGAACGATAGTGGCTTGGAACGCCCTACCTGTGCACGTGTTTCCTCCCACATATAACCCTGGGTTCTTTAAGCGGAGCGTGAAGAGGCACATCAGTAGGTCGTCAAGTTGAGGGACACTCTCTATCGTATGTGCTGTGAGAGTGGCCCACAATCGCTAGACGTGCGTCGTCACGACTTACCACCAGGCGGGCGGTGTCAATTTGTCGAACCGAATATAAAAAATTAAAAAAACCTACGACAAACTTATTATTTGCGGTTGGTACAGTACTCGGGTCAAGGGATCGAACCGCAAAATTAAGTTTGTTTTTTATTGTATATAATTTTCCGGGATAAAAAGTACCCAGTGTGGTGCCCAGGATATTAAAGAATAATTATACCAAGTTTCATCGTAATCGAACCAGTAGTTTTTGCGTGATGCCTGAACAGACAGACAGACAGGCTAAAATTTTTTTTAATCACATTTTTAGGTTCAGTGTCAGTCTAGTAACACCCCCTGCCATTTTTTTTTTTTGATATCTTCAATGTACAGAATTTTCACTTCTACAGATTTATTATAAGTATAGATTTGGAACACGTATATTATTTTAAAAACTTCTTTCGATTCCGCGCCATTTCACATATTTTTTCGTGTTCATTATCGAATTACAGTATGGAACGGGGTGTTAAAGAAAATAGGATCGCAGTGATCGCCTTGCACAAAGTGGGTATCGAGCCGTGCGTCGCCGCGTTGGTCATATTCCAGACACTTCAAAAACTTGGTATCAGCCGTATGTTCGTATCTGGTTCGTATATCGTACTATCAATAGATACAACAACACTTCGTCTGTCGAAGACCAGAAAAGATCGGGGCGGCCGCGTGCTGTTAGTAGCGAGGACCTAGTCTATGTGCCTCTTCACGCTTCGTTTAAAGAACCCAGGGTTATATGTGGGAAGAAACACGTGTGCAGGCAGGGCGTTCCAGGCCAATATCGTTCTGCAGAGAAATGAACGTTTAAAACGCTCGGTTCTCGCGACGATGGTTTCCATAGTGTGAGAGTGATATCTCAGCCCGGCACGCGTTGTTCGGGATCGGAAGGGTGAGGGTGGGATCAGGATCAAGATTTATAATGTCTTACAGCTTATCAAGGTATGTTTCTAGCATACCTACAAATAAAAAGATGTATTAATGAAATCCTAAAGGTCAGTTTTTTCTTATTTGATCACAAACACCTAAGTCGGAGTCCATTTTGAAAAAAAACCGTTTTTGGTCGATATTTTCAAAACCTTTAACTATAAGTCCGAGTCACATAGCATAGAGTTCCGTAGTCGCCCATGGTGGCCTGTATAAATCCGGAACATTGGGTTATCCGCGTCACAAGTTTTTAGACAGCCTACATTATGTGCCAAGTAAATTTTTTTTTGTTTCCCATTTGAATTAAGTGTTATGCTCATAATTATTTTATACTTAATTATGTTTATGTTTGTCCTTACGAGTATACGTTTGAGCTTGTTGTTTAATAATATAGTCGCCGTCGTAGGTATCTTATTCTTTTACCTAAAAGATTAAGTATAGGCCGGCACCCACTTGATCGGCGTCTGCAATCAATTAATGCAAGATCAACGAAAATATAATTAATTGCCCTAATATTCTCCTTAAAATTGCACTTTTCCGGGGAGTACCTACCTAAGTAAGTAGGTAGGTACGTACATATATTTGCCGGGGCCTCGTCCGTTTGTCAGTAGGTGCACCGCGTAGGTGAGTGAGGATGACTTCGGCGCTGAATATGTTAGTAGGGCTTCTTAGCACCCATAATTATCCGGGCGATTTACAATTTTAAAATTGTAAAGAATTTGGAGAACAAGAGGTAAATATAATGTCTGTGCCCCCATCAAACACTTCTGCTAATACGTATAGTAGGTACCTAAAACAATATCTGTGCTTCTTACAGAACATTTTAAAAGAAGAAACGAAACGTCTCCGATTCCTTGTCGAGTTCCGCTTAATTGGAGTAGCATACCGCCTCCACCTCAGCCTCAGCCTCCGCGTCGGCATCCACCTCCGCCTACACATCGGCCTCCACCTCCGCCTCTGCGTCGGCCTCCATCTCCGCCTCTGCGTCGGCCTCCACCTCCGCCTCTGCGTCGGCTTCCACCTCCGCTTCTGTCTCGGCCTCCGCCTCCGCCTCCACCGGCGGCATACCAACAGAGTTGAGTATTTCACGTCTTTCTATTTTCGCCATGCCTGTCCTTGGCTTTTCTTCCAAGCAGTTAGTGGTAGAAAGTAGAAACTTAGCAAGGATATTTTTATTTACCACACCAACAAAGTGTTAAAATAAAATAATGAAATTTGGGGTAGGTAGGAAAAAATCAGCATCACTTAACGTTTTGATGTGCAGTTACATGATGATTTTTTCTTGCATCTACATAATAGTGTGGGATATCATTAGTTAGGTCTTTTAAAAACATTAAGAGGTCGTAAAGTCAATTTTTTGATTAGTTTATTCATATGCAAGATATTTCACTTTAAAGCGCATTTTTTTGTTAAAACCGTACTTCCTTCCGCTCTAAAAGATAAACGGCTGGCTCGAAGAATCTGAAAAAAATCAGGAAGGTAGTCCATGTGAGGGATTTTGAAGGAAAACAATAACGACTAATATTATAACATAGATAGCCCAGGACTAGGTAGTTTCAGTTTTTTTTTATCTTGAAATGGAAATATCTTGGCTCTGACGTAACTTACAACTTACAACAATTAAATAACACTGACATTAAAATTTAATGTAGGTATGTATGTATGTTAGACTCAGTACCATAATGAATGAATGAATTATTTATTTAAAAGCATCATAGGCTCATACACATATTATGTTACTAAAATCTTTGTCTAGGTTACTATCAATTCAATATTAAAACAATAATAAATAAAATTCTAAAATCGTTAACATATAATTGGGTAAATAACGCCCTGGAAGGGTAATATCGCCCAACAATCAGTTGAACGGGCGTTATGAGCTGAGTGGACGGTATACCCTTATTCGTGATTTTTTTACCAAACTATGTACTTTCCCTGAAACATATTAGTGGAACATTAATAATAGTCACAATACTACGCATAACTACAAAATATTAGCAAATAATTATTATGTAGTGGTTGTTGGGAGGTATATTGAAACGCTTGTAGTAACAGTATGTGAATGAATGTTGTTTATTATTGAAATGTATTCGTATTTATATTATGTTACAAGCATAATATTCCCAGCGACAAAACAGGTTTAGGTTGGCGTGGCTTTAAACAATAGAACTAGTATAAATACCTATACTTATGTTCTACTATAATTTATTGCTTATTTCTAATTGTCTAGTTTAATTATAAGGTGTGGCGTATGCGCAACTAGACATTGGTAGAATATTATCGAAGGTTGTCGAAGGTTCTGGGAACCGCCTTCTCGTATTATCTAGACGTTTCTTACATATTACGTCAGAGGTTCGTTAAGTACGCGCCACAATTAAAAAATTATAATTTCTTCGGAGCAGTTCTTATAACGTCCGCGAGCAAAACCCATGACACGTTGCGGATCTCTGGCAAGACGGTGGCTCGAAAAGCTTGCTTTTACGCTAAACGCATTCCTCGTGGTATTACTGCGCTGTGATATGCGAATTAAAGTACTTTTTTGGTTTTGGGCGTTATTAGACAGTAGAAGTTAAATGCCATACCTACCTTATATACAGGATGTAACATTCACCTGGGTCAGTATAGGAAAGTCTGAAATTATAAGACATAACGAAGATCTGTTCTTAGGAACCATATAATCGATTTTAGTAAATATAAAAACGGCTTTTACAGATTTTAAAAACAACTTGTACTCAGCTCGGTAATCGAACCAGGACGTTTTGAAAAAACTTACACTATTCTATTTAGATACTTATCGATTGTCTACGTCTTAAGCAGTAAATATATGTTATATTTATGTTACACTTATGTTTATGTTTGTCCTTATACATTTGCGCTTGTTGTTTAATAATATCCGTGAGTGAGGATGACTTCGGCGCTGGATTTACAATTTCAAATTGTAAAAAAATTGGAGAATAAGAAGTAAATATCGGTCGTTCCCGGTAGACATACGAACATCTGTGGCAGTCGTTACGGATATGTGGAACCCTAAAACAAAACCCGACTGGTCTAACTACACAGCTTCGATATCGACCATGGGTTGTGGAGGTCAGATGGCAGTCGCTCCACAGAAAATATTAAAGTTCAGCCGCATCGCAGTTAGAGTAGAAAGCCGACCCCGACTAGGTTGGGAAAAGGCTCAGTGGATGATGAAGAGGTTAATATAATGTCTGTGCCCCCATCAAACACTTTTACTAATATGTATAGTATAACAATATCTTCTTATGCTTCTATCTGCTTTTTTTCAGTACCATTTGAAAGAAAAAACGCAAGAACGTCTCCGTATCCTAGTCGAGTCCCAGTTCATTGGAGTCGCCTTCCACCACCGCCTCCGCCTCCGCTTCTGTCTCGGCCTCCGCCTCCACCGGCGGCATACAAACACAGTTGAGTATTTCACGTCTTTATATTTTCGTCATGCCCGTCCTTGGTTTTCCTTCCAAACAGTGCTAGAAAGTAGAAACTTAGCAAGGATATTTGTATGTACGATGCCAACAACGTGTTAAAATAAGATCATGAAAAATATTTTATTTGGGGTACTTAAGAAAAAGATCATCATCACTTTACTAGGGGGGCTACACGTAAGGTGAAGATGATTTTTTTCTTGGATCTACATCATAGTGTGGGATATCATTAGTTAGGTCTTTTAAAAACATTAAGAGGTCGCAAAGACAATTTTTTGATTGCTTTATTGCAAGAAAAAATAATGCCTTTTAAAGTGAAATATCTTCTAATATTTCACTTTAAAGCACATTTTTTTGTTAAAACCGTACTTCTTTCTCCTCTAAAAGATAAACTGCTGGCTCGAAGAATCTGAAAAATCAGGAAGGTAGTCCATGTGATGGACTTTGATGGAAAACAATAACGATTAATATAACTTAGTTAGTTCAGGCGTTATAGAGGCAATTTGGCCTGACACGCACTTGGCCGCGGTTTTTTGTCTTGAAATGAAAATATCTCAACTCTGACGTTACTTACAATAATACACTGACATTTAAATGTATGTTAGACTCAGTACAATAATGTGGCATTAGAATTATTGATGGCCGCTCAGAAAAAAAATTACGCCACTAGTCCATACTCGTACAGAGTTACACAAACCTCTTTGTTTATTAGTAGAAATGGAAAATATACGGGAAACTTTATATAATACAAAAATTATCAATCTTTCTAAATTATGTGGTACAACTACTATGAAACGTCGTTCTATAAAAATGTTGACAAAACTTTTTTGGTCATATATCCCTTTACATCGAATAACAATAAAAGACTATTCTTTCTAAAAATCTTTATAAAAATGTTCCTGCTCTGTGACGCTGAACATGCTAATTAAAGTACTTGATTTTTGTTTTGGGCGTTATTAAACAGTACCTAGGCGTTAAATGCCATACGTAGGTATTATATACAAAATCTATCATTCACTGACCTAAGACTGACTGAGACAGTATAGGGAAGTCTGAAACTACAAGACGTAACGAAGATCTGTTCTTAGAAACCTTATAATCGATTTCAGTAAAAATAAACACAGCATTTACAGATTTTAAAAACAAGTTCGCGAGGGATAAGCGGAGCTTTACATTTGTGTGAGTGCAGTGTACGTGAACGTATATGTGACCTCTTTTACACACACATGTGTTGTACACACAGCTACAAAAAGAGTTATTACTCTACTTTTCGTGGTCACTTACACAAATCCGCAAATCCTCGCGAACTGTATTTAGCTCGGTAATCGAACCAGGACGTTTTGAAAAAGTACCTAATTTGCCCTATTATATTTAGCTAACGATTGTCTACGTCTAAGCAGTAATTATGAAACATTATGTCTAAAATTAATAATACTATGCATTGTTTTAACATCTTTTAGTAGGTGTTCGACAGTTCCTACTAACATTTTTTTCAATACAACGTTGAACTAATTTCGGTGCGTAAAATGGTAAGGAGCGAAGTTATTTTGTGAACAAACAAGTTTTAAAATCTACTGCTACTTCCCCATTTCAATTTGGTCCCATTCTGACAACTATTTGGTCCCATTTCGGTAGTGTACCGGGATTTATAGATTGGCACCCACTGTATCGGCACTTGATTGGCGACTGCAATTAATGTAAAACTAGTTATCACGGCAAACTTTGTATCGCCTCAAATATAAAAAAAAAGAATATTTTAATATTTCATGCAAATGTATATAAATTGAAAAACGCGACGGATGGACAGACAGACAGACAAATTGTCGTATTAAATATATAGATTAACGAAAATATATCTAATTGCCCTAATATTCTTCTTATCATTGCACTTTTCCGGGGAGTACTTACCTAAGTAAGTAGGTAGGTACGTACATATATTTGCCGGACCCTCTTCCGTTTGTCAGTAGGTGCACCGCGTAGGTGAGTGAGGATGACGTCGGCGCTGAATGGCTCCTTAGCACCCAAAACAATCCAGGCGATTTACAATTACGATATTGTATAAAATTTGGAGAACATAGCTCAAGCACAAGCTAAATATAATGACTGTGCCCCCATCAAACACTTCTGCTAATATGTATAGTAAATAATATCTGTGCTTCTTTCAGTACAATTGAAAAGAAACACAGTAGAATTGGGAAAAAACCCAGTAGAATTGGAAAAAAAACCAGTACAATTGGGAAAAATCCCAGTACAATTGGAAAGAAACCCAGAAAAGATCTCCAGACATCAACATCAACATCGTCCAAGATTATCATTTCCTAGTCGAGTCCCGTTTTACTGGATTAACGTGGACACCTACGCATTCACTGGGGGCAAAACTACACCAATATTATGTAAGGTCGAATAAGTAAGTATGTTTTAATTTCTGTTCATAAAACTATAATGTGCGATGAACTATTTATTGTAAGTATTTGTATTTTTAGTTATCGTGGAATTCGTGGATAATCTTTCCATATTATTTAGTTATCGTTCACATATTTTAGGTTAAGTGAACTTTTTACCCCTAAACAGGTGAATGAAAATATGGACACCAAGTTGCCATAATTTCGATAGCGTTTTACATGTTTTTCTCTTTTTGAAATTCACCGTCATATACAACTTGTTTTGTTTTAGGCCATGGCACCACGCCATCATAGTTAGTTAGTTAGACTGCAAACTTTATGTAGGTTCAGCGGCAAGCGGCGCGGCGCGGTGCGGCGTGGGGCGTTGTTATGGATTTTATTGAAGTGAACTGGATGACAGCGGCGCGGTGAGCGCGTAACGAGTGGTGAGTGGTGGCGCGCGGTGGCGGTGACGCTTGCCGCTGTACCTACATAAAGATTGCTTGCTCGACCTGTGATTGGTAGACCGTAGTACCGTTCCTCTTTGAATACTACCAACCTTCTATTTATCGAAAAAATGACATCGCAGCATATAAGTGGAGGCAATAATTAGTGCAATTTTTATAGATCACGGATTTAGAACAGTAGGTAAATATGTTCAAAAGTTCAAAAATATAAGAATGGGAAGAATTAAAAAACGAGTTAAATATAGAAAGTGGGTATGTACAGTTTTATTTTTCTTAGTTAGATACTTAATAGTGTAGTGCTAAAATGCAAATGAGCTGGGATGCTTAGTTTTCGAGATATGGGGCACTGGGAATCTTGGGTATTTTTACGGGATGGAAATCCTTAGATTTTTTTGGGAGGGGAGTACAACTCGTGAGGTGCAGGGGGAACAAAATATTGGTCAGAATTGAGCTGGTAAGCTCGGATCCCGGAATAAGTTCTTCAAGTTTTTGGGAATGCAGCAAAACAAGAATTCTACAGCACAACACTACATCGATGAAGTCACGCACGCGGCTACCGATTTGCGTGATTGGCGCGCACCGCTCGTATGTTATCCATTTCGGGCATAGGTTGCCGCTTGCAGCGCCACACTGCTTGCCGCTGTAGGTACAGTCAGCTTCAGAGAAAAGGAACCCCCCTTGATAATGACATGAAAGCATTAAAGTTTTTTGAATCATTGTGTATATGGCATGTTGGTCTAGTGGTTATGACCGCTGCTTTGTGGACACGGCAACCGAGGTTCAAATCCTCGGACACAAGTTCTTTTTTTATTCATATAATAATTTTTTTATTTTCTTAAGCACTTTTTGTTAATTCATATTAAAGGAATCAAATTTTATAGTAGGTATGAGGTTTGTAAGAAAAGATAGGCTTATTGCATAAACAATATTAATTTATTTCTCGAATTACATTTCTAGGTTCTTTTCTTTCCTCTTTCCATTCCTGGTTGAGTATACAGTTTTTCTATCTGAGTTAAATTGGGGTTACTTATTTTTAAATTTTACCTGACCTAAATTTATTGACAAAATACTATACCCTAAGTGAAATATAAAATGTTTACTTAATATTAGATAATTCTAGAAACATAACTACAATATTTATTTACTTATTTATTTAAAGTTGCAAACATTAATTTTTTACACTCTGTATAATCTTTGAATATAAAAGAATGGTTGAAAAATGAAATGTTATTTGTTCCTGTGAATCACAAAGAAAGAACCAACATGCTAAACTGTAACAGTATAGCAATATACATCTTCCTCTTTGATCACATTTTCTGATAAGTAGGTAACCTTTTTAACACAACATTAGAAAAATATGTGAGGTCAGATGGTGCATCGTTAACACATTAGAAGATTACTAAACTTGTAAACAAAAACTTGTAATGGGATTAGGTATTAATAATATAATATTATTATTCCTTCCCAGGGGGGTTCCTTTTCTCTGAAGCTTACTGTACATCCAGTTTCCGACCTTAGGGTTATAGAAATGAAGTTTTGCTGCTTCTAATCATTTGAAGTTTCTAGGCGATCACTTTGACGATATTTGAAGAACAACACGAACTCAAAATCAAAACTGGGTACAAGCCCATTTCTTAGTGCCCAAAAATGCCTAAGAATGTTATTTAATTATTGATCTCAGAATGAGCCATTGTTAGTTTCTAAAGATTAATTGATATTTTGATAATTTATCTAATATAACCTAGTTTTATATTACTTTTTTATACTATTTTTTTTTATAACTAAACCTGAGCTATATGACTTTTGAGCTATATGACTTTTTTTCATAAGTTAAAACGTGCATTTAATTTATTTCGGGAATATTGCCAGTGCGTGGCCATATTCCGATCGGAAATATGTCCAAAAGTTCCCTTAAAGAAATAAAATGAATAACTATTACTATGCCACTGTCGAGAACATACGTCACTTGAAAAGATGATGCTGTTAAATGTTTTCTTTGTGCCTTTATAAAGTTGCACAAATAGATCTATAGATGATGACGTAAAAAAAAACAAATTGAATATATATACTCTGCCCACCGTATACGGGTTATTATCATGATGGGCTCTAATGTGACTCGCAAAACGGAACCGAACAGCCGACCAGAGAAATTGTAGGTGTAGGTATACGAGCGATTTGCGCTTGTCTTCCGTTCTTAGCGCTTTACGTCCAGGTCTTCAAGTCGTCTGTCTTCAAAACCTGACGCTCTTGTTCCGACAGTATAGCGCCACTTCGGTCTGAGACGTGCAAGGTGCTCCCAGTTATCAGTTGGGATTTCTCAGACTACAAGATAACGTTTAATGGTTAAATGTCATAGGTATGGTGGCCATATTCGACCTAGATACTAAGGTAGCGTTATTAGTTTATTACAGTGCAATCCGAATTGAATGTACGTAAACGTAATTCGAACAAATTAAATGTTATTTCGGCTAAATGTAAGTTCAGTTTAGTTTTTTGACCTTAGGGTAGTTAATTAGGGTCTTAGATGTATCTAAGACCCTAATTAACTACCCTAAGCGTCACTCACCCGTAGGTGAGGGCCTTATTTATAATTATATATTGTTCAGAAAGTATACTAATTATCTAGTCATATTAACTGTGTATATTGTCACAAATAATAATAATCAATAATATCGTATAATAATCGTTGATGTATTTATGTCTCGATGGTATGTATTGAAGCTTTAAGCTCCAATGTATTTGTTACATTTGTGTATGTATTATAATTATATTGGTATACTTATTGTTAGACTTTGTACTATTACGTGGTATTTAAAGTAACATAAAATCTAACAGTAATTTTTAATGTGGGTAGTTCACTAATAAAATGGCACAAAACCTAAAATGTTTTTGGCAGGACTCGAAACCACGGCCTTTCTCTTACAAAGGGAATGCTCTGACCAACTGAGCTACAAATGTGGATAGTTGCATAAAACTAATAACAACTACAATTATCTACTTACAGGTAGATATATAATTATTATTCATCTTTACTTTTATAATTAGTTACCAGTTGAACCGGCGAACCGTGTCGTCTCATAATGAAAGTATTATTTATGTTTCTCAACAATTAATTCTTTCCATAAACTACCACAAACATTTTAAGGTCAAGATCCAGCCAAATCGGTCCAGCCACTCGAGTTTCAGCTAACATTAAAGGCTTGGGCAAACCAAAAGCAGTTGCAGTGCGTCTATGTTAGTAAATAATGTAGTTATATGAGGGATGACACACTGAACAAAGCGGGCCCGCGTTTGTTCAGTGTGTCATTATTTACTAACCTAGACGCACTGCTACCGCACTGCAACTGCTTTTGGTTTGCCCGAGCCTTTAGGTTTATTTGATTATACGAGTATATTTCTACACATCTATATATTCAAAGATTAAGGTACCTACCTAAATAGGGTTATAAATAAAAACAACTCTCTGTGTATGAAGTATTTATTTAAGTAAGTATAACTTGTATTAGCTGCTTCTACATTTACTGTCAGATTCTCAAAGCAGCAGGTAGGACCTGAGAAAGAATCTGACAAGAAAACTCTAGGTCACTCTTCTTCAATAAGTTGGTATAATAATATACGTGTTCAATAATATTATGTACATATAATTTCACCAAGACTAAATGTGGACTAATGTACATTGGTCTTCTATCAACCTTAATACCTTGTACACTAATCGCAGTATTTACTCAACCAGCTATTATTAATATCTACCGCACGTGGGGTATTAATAACAATTTTAATCATATTTCAATAATATAAATGAATAATTACATATATATTCAGTACTAGCTGTCCTGACGAACTTGGTACCGCCTGAAAAAACCTTTTAAATCGTTAGCCGTTGTCGAGTTTTAGCGAGACAAACGAACGATGATTCCTTTTTATTTATATAGATTTAGTAGGTAGGTATATAACGATACTACAGTAAGTAATAATAAGTGACAACTCGATATAGATCGCGTACCCTTTAGATATATGTTTCCACTTCTATGGCAGCGGAGCAACTGCCCTAAGCTTGTGCACCGCTCTTTTATTATCCCACCAACAATCAATATAAAATAGTTATAGGGTGCCATAAAATATTATCCACTAATTGTCAAGGTATATCTTACTATTGTTATAAATAACTACTACCTACAATTAGTGAAAATATCTATACGTAACAGTAAAAGTCATTGTTTAGTTCAATATAAATGTTGTTTTAAGCATAACCCAAAGAAAGTTCTAAGTAATATCATTATACAATGTATGATATACCTATAGGTAGGTACTCTGTATATGTACGAGTATATTATGTTATGTGATACAACATAAGACACTAACTTAGGCACAAGTTATTGGTTTGTTATCTGAACCAAGTAAGTTACTTTTATAAGTTGGTATATTCATTTAAACCTACTCATAATAATGTTTTAGAATTATTATATTATGTCATTGTATTATAAGCCATAACATAGATTATAAGTACCTAAAACAATTATATAAGTTATTGAGCCAGCTCAATCTACGAAGATGTATCATTAAATCAATATGATTTCATTATCTTGTTATGTATAGGCCAATAGGTTATGGAACCAATTTACAGCATATAAAATAAAACTCTAATTAGATAGATACTGTAAATAAATATATTATAAAGCAATAAGAATTACAATATACAAAATATACATAATTATAGACTAAAAATATTTACATTACAAAATATCGTTTAAAAAATCCTCCGCGTCATTGCCGACTGGGAAGGTTCCCAGAATGCTGGCTGTGTTGCCACGTTGGATGGCGATACTTATTCTTTGGGCCAGAAAATAGCCAGCCTTCTGGTCCTGAGAAGCATCGATTAGGCGTTTAGCAATGTCTCTATAAAGGCGGCGAGCACTCGGACCCCATGACCCCAGTGTCTCATATTATAGCCTGTCCATGCTAACTTTTCAAAGGAATGACGTGGCAACCCCTCAGAAAGAATAGTGTAGCAACATTTATGTCTATGACTTTCATTGAAGCTTTCTATAAACAGTTTTGATACTTTGAATTTTGATTTATAATTTAGTATCTAAAATATATTATTATTTAAATTAACATTTTTTTCTAAAAATATTATGGGAGCCTTATCACCTAGTTTAGGTTTTTGATCAAAAATGGATGGAATGGATGTTTTTAGGTTTATGATAAAATCAAGTAAACATGTTGTCATCCTCCGATGGTATCATATCACGCCCCATACCAGCAGGCCACGCCTGTAGTAGATAGGCTTGTCTCTCAATTTCCTTTGTGTCTGCAAAGAACCAGAAATATAACAAAAACAGATTGGAAGTTTCTGATTCACAAAGAAAAAAATCAAAGTATCAATACTACACAATTGTGTAATTGGGGTTATACACATTGGGATACCCTTATTTTTGAAATCTACCATATTTAGGTCTTTGCAAAGTTAGCGTGGCCAGACTATACTAACAATTACCTAATTGTTAGCATATCTATCACATTCGACCCAATTATTTGTCATCTATCGAACACTATTAACACATTTACATACCCGGGTAATATATTATATATATATTTTTAAATATTGAATTATATAATGACCATTGCCAATATTATATCATAGATAATGAAATCAAAAAATCATCTCGGTGAACTTTTGTGATCTTTTCGCATTCCGCCTATTATGCTCTCTATTCTTTAAGTTTTTAATATAATTATAAGCATGGATAAGCATAATTATTATAAGCATGGATAATTCGCATGGTCAAAGTCTGTAAACAAACTAGGTGGTATCTGAAGTCTAAGGGCAGCAACCTCGAACATAAGTGCCCACAATACTTATACCTAAGTGCGTTGATACCAACCAAATGTTAGAAATAAAATTGCTGTGAGCATAATTATTATAAGCATGGATAATTCGCATGGTCAAAGTCTGTAAACAAACTAGGTGGTATCTGAAGTCTAAGGGCAGCAACCTCGAACATAAGTGCCCACAATACTTATACCTAAGTGCGTTGAGTAATATGCACAGTAACTATAAAGAAAACCTAAACCTTTCGAGTGTAGTGATAATAATAGTGAGTCAACTGGACGACAGCTCGGAGCAGCTGTGGAGGTTCGGAATGAAGGAAGGGAGGCAGCCGCAATACTGTGCCACTTGATTGCGTGCCGATACGCCCGTTGATGTGTACGTACCTATTAGGTATACTTATACGGATACGGAATCAGTTCAAACAGTTTAAAGCGCAGTTCACATTGTTGATCGGACAGATCCGCGCATAGACTATAGAAACGTCAGGAGAGGGGGAACCCAGTGTATTGAGCGATAATTCCTGGCGAGTGGACCATCGGGGTCTGTGGCATCACGTCAATGATCCACTTAGAGATCGCAAAGGCCCAACTCAACCTCATGCAAGTGGTGCACTTGCTGGTTAATAGACAAAGATTTTTATTGTAACGCACACGTATCCGAGCCGACACGGAATCAGTTAAAAGCGTCTTAAGTCCGCTTCAAACAAAAAATCTATTTTATTTTTTAAGCCCTTTTTCTGAGCTTACGGGCGTAGAAATCTAACGGAGTTAGATCAGGAATTTGCGTAGGCCAAAACAGTGAGTTTCTTCAGCGACCTCGTCAGCGACATCATTAGGTACCTGATATTACATAAAAAATATTGGGTTAGGATATTCACTTCATTCTATTCCACTATTATACTCGTACCTTTTTTATAGCTCATGAACTGTGGCAGTTTTTCTAACAATTTGTACATACGGTTAGCATTATATTTTTTTTACCATATAAGTAGCTAGTAGCTACTAGCTACATACGTAAGCGAGCTTTAATTTTTACTTTTAACATTTTTGAAAATAAAAAAAGTTTCCTACATGACTATTTAACATGTTTTAATATATTTTTTGAAAAAACATGGTTTTGAGTTCTCCAAATCCGTTAACTTGCGGCCACAAATGGGGGTTAACTTTTCTGTATTTGGTCCCCCCTGCAAGGAATGTATCGAATTACCAGTAACCCTGTATTAACTTTTGGTTTTGGATCGAAGTTCTCTAACACGGCTTTCGGGTTTTAGTAGAAATCGCCACGTTACGCTTATCAATGGTTCCCAACACTAATGAACTGAGAACAAATCAATAAGTATTAAAAATGGGTACACACTTGGGATAATTACCTACTTATAATAAACATAACGTACAATATTAGGTAATCGAGGAAAAAGAAAATATTGAACGTTTAGGGTTGTCGAAAAACTAGTGAAAAGTACAATTGTTTTTGTCCAATATGAGTTACCTTTGTTTATAATAAAAGAATTATATTATTTGATAATACTTACCAAATTATTATTATTTCAGTTACTTTTATTCTAGAAATTGCAAATGTTTGTAATGTATTGTAGTATATGTAAAGGTGTCCCAATATTGACCGAATCGACTAAAGTTCTGAAAAAAAATCTGAGGTTTAATATTGGGTCACCTGTATTATAATATCTAGAACGGCACGTTTGTTATATACATATACGTTGTCTATATGTCTATATATCTTTTATAATTAATCTAGTGTGAGTACTAGGTAACGAATTACCTACGTACCGAATTATCAATAAATAAAAACATGTTAAAATAATCTTGTTTGTCTTTTGAAGAGTTTGTATGGATACCCACTTGTGTTCTATGAATATTAGTGACCGACCGCGTGAGTTTCGGCAGAAAAATCGAGTTTCGGTTTGAGTTTCGTTTTCGGTGAAATTTAGCCGAAGTTTCGGTCGTGCCGAAACTCACGTGTTCGTGAAATCTAGTCTGCAGTGTACTTGGAAAAGACTAATTAATGACTTATAACAACAAAGACACGTTAAAAGTACATGGTCAAAATTATCAAAGTACATATTCAGTCGAATCATATTAAATCTAAAACTGGTGGTAAGTAGCTGTTTTTTATGCATATTATAAACGTGAAATTTCGTGCCTGTAGCTAGTAGCTATTAGGCTGTCATTGTGTTAGGTAGTAGGTAGGTAGTTTTCTTGCGAACACGACTGAACCTCATTTCGATTAAACTTTATCGGCTTCTGACCCATGGTTACACTGATGTGACTACTGAGCACACTTATGATCAATAGTTACACTGATGTAACAACGGAGCATACCTATGATCGGTAGTTACACTGATGTAACAACGGAGCATATCTATGATATGATCGGTAGTTACACTAAAACTTATTTATAATACTGGCCGCCTAGATTCTACGATAATTAAGATAAAATGTTATTCATTGTCACATTGACTTGTGCAATGTCATTTCCGACACTACATGTGGAAATAACATAAATAATCCTTTGTTGCAATTTGTTGAAATTTTTTCTTCCCGTAGTACAATGTTTTTGTTTTATAACCCCTTAAAATATTATTATTTTATGACTTTATATTAGGGAGACTGACTCTCTAATCTTAAAGGCTCTTATGTAGTTATGTATTCCTGGTACATTTGAGGTTTGTGTCTTTTATAATGGAAAATCATTTTCATCTGTACTCGGTGTACCTGTTGACACATTTAACTAAACTAAATGGATCAGGATTCGAATGAGATTTCTAGTGTGCTTATGCAGTTCTGTAGTCCTAGTATTTTATTCGAGGTTTGTGTCATTTATAATAAAAGATGGCCTCACCATCAATGTGACTAACGAAATATGGGTACAATAAACCGCTCTGTCTACCTCTTCAAAGCATAAAACAGAAGAATCTATATGACATTTTTTAACCACAATCAAAGGTGAACGGTTTCTGAACAAAACTTCTTCGAACACATTTTGAATAAACCAAACTGAGCGAGATAAAGAGTTGGCAAGTGCTCTTTTGTAGTTCTGTAGTCCTAGTACTTTTGTTGTGTGTGTGTATCTTATAATAGAGAGTTAAGGGACCCAAGCGGCTCTGGTAAGATATATCCATACTGCCCTAGGTATTAAGCGCATGATAATTTTTTTTTGTCCCGGTGAAAAATAAAGAAATTTGTCAACAAGTGCACCGAGTACAGATGAAAATGATTGTCCATTATAAAAGACACAAACCTCAAATGTACCAGGAATACATAACAACATAAGATTAAAGATTCCTTCAAGATTAGAGAGACTGACCATAATATAAAGTCATAAAATAACAATATTTTAAAGGGTTTTAAAACCAAAACATTGAAGTAGTACCACGGGAATTTTTTTCTTCCCATAGTACTACTAGACTGCTTGGTAGTAGGTACCGACCTACTATGGGAAGAAAAAAATTCCCGTGGTACTACCATCAGTACCATAGGCAACAAAGAATTATTTATGTTATTTCCACATGTAGTGTCGGAAAGGACATTGCACAAGTCAATATGACAATGAATAACATTTTATCGTAGAATCTAGGCGGCCAGTATTATAAATAAGTTTTAGTGTAACTACCGATCTTAGGTAGGTATGCTTCGTTGTTACATCAGTGTAACCATGGGCCAGAAGGGAGAATGGTGCAGATATTTACCACAGGTCACTTTCGCGTATAATATTAGTAAACAAGAATCGACTCGAGTGCCACCTTATATGCTAGTTTTTGCTAGACAACTAGAGTTACCGTCGGATGCGGGAATTAACTTAAATTTGCGTCATGATAATGACATGGCGAATAGGATAGTCGAAAGGAATAATAATTTGGCTAAGGTTAGGTTAAATCTAGAGAAAGCGCGTAGGATGCAAAAACGATTACTTATATGATAGGAAAGCATCTACATATCGTTTGAAATATAAAGTTTTGCTCTTTAACCCGAAAAGAAGGTCCGGTATATCAAAGAAGTTATGTAGGAAATTTATAGGATTATTCCAAATAGAAAATATATTAAATTGACGCCGTGATCTACGACTTGGTGGAGGCGCCGTGATCTACGGAAATATTAGAGATTGGGCTTGTTCTACGCGGAAGTTCAACGTTACTGTAGGTACCTACTACCTACCTAAGGGAATTGTTCTAGTTTACAAAAGTATGTATTAAATAAAATCAGGCATAAAAGCAGAGGTGCATTGTACACCCACACTGCCCGTAATTTCGTACCTATGTCCGTTTAGATTGAGGAGCCACATTTCGTATCTTAATGAAATTAATATACGTGGGGCATTTCACGCCAAGCGGACAGGTAAAAAGACTTGATGTTTCCGATTTCCGTAATTTTTGAGTATGTACTGCCCATACATGTACTTGATACATGGATCAAATATTTTTGGAATATAATGACTGGTTAAGGAGTTACGGGACTTAGAAATTTTAACCCATCGGTGGGTATGCAGTACTTCAAAGTCAATTACGAAGTCTTAAAACTGTAGATTAAAATAATTAAACCATTGGTTTTATTACTTGCTTTAATGAGGTTTTTAACTGTATTTCTGGAAACGAAAAAGAAATATTTTTTTCATAAAAAATACAATTTAATTTTTTTTTCTTAATTTTCACAAAGTTCGACACTTTCGATTTTTTTTATTTTTTGTTGGAAAATAGTTATTATTGTATAGAACGTCCTTGATAAGTTTTACAATGGGATTGAAAGTGGAATAGAAGCTACAATGGAAATACTACCAAAGCAAGGTCCAGTTAAGGTAACCCAAATAAGACCAAACCCGCAAAAAAAAATTAAGTAGTAATTTTCTTCCGGAATTCGTTGAAGGAGGTCACTGACGGTCTAAATTTAATTTTATGTGGTGATCGGTTCGTTACGTTATCCGCCATCTTGAATTTAAGGTAAAATTTTTGTTTTTTGTATTATTTGTTGCTTTTTTGTTTTCAGTACTAGTTTTCTTCCATAATTAGTTGCGGGACTCGTCGGGGTCACTGGTATTCCAAAATATTTGAAAATTGCTACTTTAATAAACGAGCTTTATAAACGAGTTATACAATTAACAAAACTCACACTTAAATTCAAGATGGCGGATAACTTAACGAACCAAATACAACTCAAAACTGAATTTGGACTGCTAGTGACTATTTTTTGCAAATTTTGGAAGAAAATTGCTACTAGTAACTAAAAATAAACAAGATTTTCAAAAAATTAAAATTTAACCTTAAATTCAAAATGGTGAACAACCCAGGGAACCGAATACCACATTAAACGAAATTAAGACTATCGTTGACCTCCTTCAACGAATTCCGGAAGAAAATTGCTACTTATTTTTTTTTCCGGGTTTGGTCATATTTGGGTTACCTTGACTGGACCATGCTTTGGTAGTATTTCCATTGTAGCTTCTATTCCACTTTCATTCCCATTGTAAAACTTAGCAAGGACGTCCTATACAATATTAACAATTTTCCAACAAAAAATAAAAAAAATCGAAAGTGTCGAACTTTTTGAAATTTAAGAAAAAAAAATAAAATTGTATTTTTTTATAAAAAAAATACTTTTTTTTAGTTTCCAAAAATACAGTTTTAAAGCTCATTAAACCGAGTAATAAAACCAATGGTTTAATTATTTTAATCTACAGTTTTAACACTTTGTAATTCACTTTGAAATACTGCATACCCACCGATGGGTTAAAATTTCTAAGTCCCGTAACTCCTTAACCAGTCATTATATTCCATTTGGTCCATGTATCAAGTACATGTATGGGCAGAACATACTTAAAAATTACGGAAATCGGAAACATCAAGATTTTTTACCTGTCCGCTTGGCGTGAAATGCCCCACGTATTTAGTAGTAAGTTTAAAAATTTTGTAGCCTCAGTCCTCGATAGTATTATACTTCAAAAGTTATAAGAACATAAAGGTGGCTCCTCAATCTAAATGTTTAGATTGAGGAGCCTCGTCAGAACTAGGAAAATCATGTATGAATATTTTTATCATAGTTAATTAGGTTTTTGTAGCATTCGACAGTAGTTAGTAGACAAAATCTGAGTTTTAAATTAAAAAGTTATCATACATTATGTGGCTCCTCAGACCATAGCTCCTCAATCTAAAGTAATCTAACCGGACATAATTTATGTGGTCCACGTAACAGGGGGCCCGGGCACGATAGAAAACCATACCTACACCATTCTGTAATTGAAACCAAAATTTCATAAGCCATGACAGATTGTACATACCACTAAATAGAATCTCTGCAGTCAGAACGTTATATACTTATAAAACTATTGAACATAGAAATTAGTGAAGGAGCCTAAGGACGCAATTATATATGAGTAAAAGTGTCATATTATTTAAACCGCGGCCTAAGGTCACGTCTGTACTACCCGAGACTGAGTGTAATGGAGTGTTATCTATCAGCCGCAGAGTTGACATTTGACAAACTGTCAATGTCAAAGCAGCAAAAGTCTGCTGATTGCGATCGAATTGGATGTTTTTAATTAAATTGAAATAAAATGTTTATATTTTAACAAAACTATGGATGAAAACGAATTCTTTAAACAGACTGTACAACATTTAGCACGATGCTTGTCGTGTCTAAACCCAACGCCATGGGAGAAGGTAAAATAAATTTCGTCACGTCGCTCGTTAGCAATGTTGTAGAATTTATTATTTTATTATTGTATGTATTGTACAACTATCTGTTCATAGTTATCTTTATATATTTTAAAGAACTGTAAGCAAGTTGTACACTTACTCAGGAAATGGAAAAATGTAACTTAGTTTAGTATAAAACTTAATCGATGACCTCACTTCGCTAGTGCATTCACCATTATGATAACAGTGCCGAAAAGGGTGGTGATTCAATCATAAGCGTATAAAACTCAGTCGATAAAAGTCTTTACTCTATACAACTGTGACTTGAACCAATTATCATCTGAGGGACTAATTATTTATTTCTTGATTATGTACTTAATAAGTTAATAACAGTTGGCATAATTAATTATTTACCTTGAACATAATGCTGTATAATTTCCATTGTCATTTATGTGTACTTAATATGGTACTAATAGAAATTCCCACAGTATATAGGAAATTCTAAAATATCATGGAAAAATCTTTATTGTATACCACAACAAAATTATACATGTTAATGCAAAATATTGAAAACCAACCAAGGGTGAGTCGGACTTACGCAACGGTTCCATATCATTATCTGTAAAAATGGCAAATAAAACGTTTGTTGTATGGGAGCCCTCTTAAATATTAACTTTATTCTACTTTTTAGTATTTGTTGTTATAGCGGCAACAGAAATACATCATCCGTTTCCACTGTTTCACTATTATGATTCATGAGATACAACCTGGTGACAGACAGACGGACTGACAGCGGAGTCTTAGTAATAGGATTCCCGTTTTATCCTTTGGATACGGTACCTAAAAAGACCAATTGTAAGGAACTTGTGAAATAGAGAAAAAAGTAAAAGATTCAATATAGTTTAGGTAGGTATAAGGTGACGCTCTTACAAAAAATACAGGGTTTATTTATATATCGATCCTTTACCCAACTCAGTTGGGTTTGGCTATCCAGTCTAACTACAATTTGGCTATATTTTCCACAACCTATAGGCGATATTGAAGTTCTGTAGTTAGACTAGTGGGATTTTTGATTTAGGGCTCCAACTACCCCTAACGAATGCCATAAGTGTTTGTATGACAACCGGGGCTGACAGCGTAACGTGCAAACGGAGGGGCTCAGTGAAATAAATTTCCCATCCTAAGACCCGCCTGACTCGATGTTGCTTAGCCTTTGCAATGCGTTAACATTGTCCGTTACCACTAGACCACAAGCCCCAATATAGCACTTTTAGTATTACAGCCATATCAGTAAGTTGCTGCTCGTCCATTAGGCTATAATAATATTAAGTGCAGCTCCTTTTTGACCTTAATTTATTAATTTTTACTAAAATCAAATATAATTTAAATAGCCCGGGGCTACACCGTTCGACTAGTTATATACAAAAACCTTCCTTGAGAACCACTGTATCCATTGGTGAAAACGCATCAAAATCCGTTGTGTAGCTTTAAAGATCTAAGCATACATAGAGACAGACAGCGGAAGGCCGACACGATTTTGTTTTACACTATGATGATACTAAATTAACAGCTTTTTAAGTATCGAATTTAAAATTAATGAAATTCAAACAAAAATTTTAAAAAGTTTTTAAGTACCTATTAAACAAATCTGCACTTTTTACGTTTTACCCCTAAGCAGATGGTATTTGTCAGGAGTCATTGAAGAATCATTTTATTTTAATTTCAGGTCAACACACTGTTTATGCTGTGCCCACAAGCGAGCGCCAACATTACAGTAACCCCTCGCAGCCAAGAAGCCTCGATAGCACTTGGTCTTTACTTTTTACAAAGTGGATTGCAACACCAAGAGAAGCTTCTACCGTATTTCCTGAAGGTGCTGAAATGCCTTGCAAATGCACAATTTGAAGAGCCAGTCTCCAAAGTTAAAAGTGGTGACCGTAAGTTTTTTTTAATTCTACTGTCATAGTAGTCAGGCGCACCACTTATCTATACTATATATTGTTTGCTTTGAATAGGTTCCGAAACTGCTGCACCTTTTTTTATGGTTCTGTGTCCAAAGGGTAAAATGGGAACCCTATTGCTAAGACTCCACTGTCCTGTGTCACCAGGCTGTATCTCGTAAACCGTGATAGTTACATGAAATTTTTACAGATGATGTATTTCTGGTGCCTCTATCTATAACAACACGTACTAAAAAATAGAGTTAAATAAATATTCAAGGGGGTCCAACTCGCACTTGGCTGGTTTCTTTTTTAATTAGTGAGTAACATAGGGGTATATAACATGACCCTAATAGGAGTCGAGCAGCAATAAAAGATATTGCAAGCAACGGGGAAATTTCCAGCGGGCCAGCGGACGCAACGGAATGTCTCAAAAGAAATACTTTTGAGGCCTTCCGTTTCGTGCGCTGGCCAACCGGTTAATGTTATGTTAAAATAATGTACTAAAGATAAGATACTATTTAAAAGTTCAAAAAAAGTTCGCGATGGCATATCTATCTTTTGGTTAACCTACTATAACATAAAATAACGAATCAAAATCATTCTAAAATAATTATTTCTGAAGCTAAATGTTATTACGGGCGACGGGAACGGGAAAAATAATTACGAGCCACGGGAACCTAACTAAGGTCCAAGTCTGTATAATGTATGTTCCAAATTACCACGCGGACGAAGTCGCGGGTGACCGCTAGTCTGATATAAAGTGGTTACTTTTAACTGTAGATGTTTGTTACACCACTTTATTAGAGAGGGAGAGAGAGAGAGAGAGAGAGAGGATACGGAAAAGAGAAAAAAAAGAGCGGAAAGGGAATCAGACTAAAGACGTTCTCGTATGTCACTGAAAATGCAGTGAGATGCAGTTAATAATATATTTTATCTACTCTCATGTCATAAACTTCAAATTAATATGTCAAAAGTTGACATATAAAGCCTAATCATAGGCTTGTGCTGGCAGTGAGACCGGTAGGAACCTACTATAATAAATTAAAATAATACAGATTTTGATTGACATTTTCTGCAAATCTGTATCGCAAAGTAACTTTTTAAATTATTACAACAGAGTTGGGTAAAGTTCTTGGTTTTGTAAGTTTTTCAGGTCCGACTGCCTCGGTGGCTCAGTGGTATGAGTATGCGACTGCCGCCCCTGAGGTCCCAGGTTCGATTCCGGGTCGAATCGAATTATTTGTGTGATCCACAAATGTTTGTTTCGGAGTTTGGGTATTTTCTATGTATGTTAAGTATGTATTTAGAAATATATAAGTATGTTTATCAGTTGTCTAGATCCCATAACACAAGCTTATATTAGCTTAATTTGGGCTAGATGACGTTGTGTGAGAATGTCCAAAAATATTTATTATTATTATTTCGTTTATTCCTTTACATTCTTATTTTATACATTTTTAAATACATTTATAAAAAAAAGAAACAAATACATTTAAAAATATAAAAAATAGTGGCCCACCAGTAGCGGAGTAGGACCCAAACTACCGGCGGTGGAGGCTACAGACTAAGAAACCTCCTAACAATACGGCACGTGTCGAGGATAACAGCCTTCTGAACCTGACTCTTGATCCAACAATCTAACGAGAGTCTCTTGAGATGTTGATCGAGACTCTTCGCTATTAATCCGTTTGCCGAAACGACCACCGGGACAATGATCGTCGAGTCTACGTCCCACATGGCGGTTATCTCGAAGGACAGATCGAGGTACTTACTAAGTTTGTCCTTCTCTGCCTTCACGAGATTCTCGTCATGCGGGACGGCGACATCGACGAGCACTGCCCGACGCTGGGTCCGATCAACCAACACGATATCGGGCCTATTGGCAACAATAGTCCTGTCCGTGATGATTGATCGGTCCCAGTAGAGCAATGCACGACCATTCTCAAGAACTGGCACTGGTGTGTACTTATACTACGGTACTTCAAACTCAATAAGGCCATATTGAAGAGCAAGTTGCTGGTGGATGATCTTGGCTACTTGATTGTGCCTATGCAAGTACTCGGTGTTAGCAAGATACGAACAACCGGAAATAATATGGCGAAGTGATTCACCAGGACGGTGGCATGCTCGACAAATGTCGACCGTACCGTCCTTCATGATGTATTTCCGATAGTTGTTCGTCTTGATAACCTCATCTGCAATTGCACAGGCAAAACCTTCAGTTTCCCCAAAGAGGTCCCCAAAACGCAGCCAGTTCACCGATGCGAGCAGGTCTACGTCGGGTCCTGTTAAGACCCGGTAGAACCGCCCGTGTAGCTCCTTACTCTTCCATACGTCCCTACGGTCTTCAGTACCTAGTACCTTTGGTTTACGCCAGTTCTCGTTAGCCAAGGAAAGAGGTGTCAGGCCCTTGTCAACCATCACGACATCGCAATGAATGTCACACCCGTTCTGTAGAAAGTAATCTCTCAGACTGCACACTTCACGGTTGTGGAGGTTCTTGGCATTCAAAAATCCCCGACCCCCCCACTTCCGTGGAATGTACAGTCTCATGACAGATGATCGTGGGTGTAACATTCGATGCAATGTGAGTTGTTGACGGACTCGCCTATCCAGGGCGTCTAGTTCCGTTTGAGTCCACCTAAGTATGCCAAAGGAGTATAACAATAAAGGTATCACCCAACCATTGAAAGCCCGCATTTTGTTACCACCGGACAAAGAACTGTTAAGAACTTTTGTCAGGCGGCCAAAAAAACGTTCTTTCACCGATTTCTTGATATCCTCTACCGCTATACCCAATGACTCTGACATACCTAGGTATTTGTATGTTTCGGTCTCGGAGAGAGATCTGAGAGTTATTATCTCAGAAAAAAATTAATATTATTAATATTATTAATATAATTATTATTCATATTATAATTATTATTATTATTCTCTTTATTAAAACATTCCACATATGTATTCATTACATTTTTAAATAGATTTATAAAAAAATACATTTAAAAATATAAAAAACAGTAAACCACCGGTATCGAGTACAGGGACCAAGCTACCGGTGGGCTACAGAGATAGGAACTTCCGCACAATACGGGCCGTGTTCAACAGAACCGCCTTCTGCATTAAGCCCTTGACCCAGCTGCCTAACGCGAGCCTCTGTAGATGGAGGTCGAGACTCTTGGCTATTAGGCCATGTGCAGAAACGACTATCGGAACAATAATCGCCGAATCCACGTCCCACATGTCGACAATCTCGTGAGCAAGGTCTGTACGAGCCAATAATGCTCGTACAGCACTTTTCTACGGTATTAATAAATGCCGTAGTAAGCGAGGGAAAGTAGTCGTTACTTTACCGCCGCAACGCGCTAATTAGACATTATTTTACTGTGTACTCACGTAATTCTAAGTGCGACTCAGAACATCTATTTATATACCTACAAACAATAAACGACAGTTTTTACGATATAGTGGTTTTCCTGTCAAACACCTGAAAAACCCATACATCTAGTGGTCCTTCGAGCTATTTATGGTGAGTATTGAGTGGCTATTTCCCAGTTACGTTAGCAAATCGGTGTTGTTGGCCTCCCAGAAGCGGGTCTCACCAGCAACATTGAGACGTTGCACATAGCGTAAAGGAGGGAAAACTACTCTAATACAACCCAGGAACGAACCAGTGAGCAGAGATTACGTCTACTGCTACACAACCGGAAGTACAACGTACGAAACAGCAGGGACAACGTCCACTGCTACCCAACAAACTATCAAACAGCGTAGACAACGTCGACCGCTGCCAAACAACTTACAACGGTGGAGACAACGTCTTTTGCCGACATATACAAACGTGAGTACTTTTAACTACTAACACAACACCAACTTCTTTATAATGTCTGAAGAAGACCAAGTCCTGTTCGGGGAACTTATCCAGAAACAACAAAGTAGTTATGAAAATATCAAGAGCGCGCATGATAACTACAAAAAGGATTCTATGAGTCGAAAATCGGTAGATTACTTGGATAAACGTATCGCAACGCTACAATCTTTGTGGGATGAATTCTGTGCAAACCACGAGATCATAACGCGGTATGAATCAACAATGAGCGAACAGGATTATTTTACGAAGAAGGTTTACGAAATTACTGGTGGAATGTACGAGAAAACATTGCATTCTATGACGCAGTTACGAGACGAGATACTGAGCGAACCTACGTTTTCTGGTTCTAAAAACCTGAAATTTTCGGTTACTCCTGGAACACCTCAGCCCCATCCTGCCGGAGGACATTTACCTGCAGGTGACGGGAAGGAGAAACATTTGTCGACTTTGCGACGTCAACAGATGTGCAATTTCAACGCCCTCAACCGCGCAGTTTCCAAGGTTAATCTCAACGAGATGAAGGAAAGCTGGCAATTTAAGGATCAACTCAGCATATTGCAAGCGAAGTGGGAAGCAAGCGACAAAGTTCACTGGGAGTTAAGCTACCTACTCCAAGGGAGCGACCAGGGATATGAAGCAAACTTCGATCACTGGGAGAGTGTATATGACAACCTAAAAGAAGAGTTGAACAAGAAAATCTTTGAGGTCTCACATTACACTAAAACAACACCGCGTATGGAGTTGCCAAACTTTAACGGCACCTACAGTAATTGGATCTCTTTTCGAGATTTATTTTTCGAAATGATCCATAATAACCCTACGTTAAATAAAACTCAAAAAATGAAGTTTTTAAAGTCTAGACTGAGCGGGGAGGCGGAAAAACTAATAAAACATCTTCCCGTAAGTGCGGAAAATTATGAGTCCTGTCTGGAAATTATTCAGCACCGCTACGACAACAAGCGGTTACTTTTTACCTCTTACATTGAAACACTTCTTAATCAACCTTCTATCGACAAACCGAACTCAGGTAGCCTGAAAAGGTTACACGATACAACGAAAGAGTGTCTTAACGCCTTGGAGAATATTAACATCGATATTCCCGTATGGGGTCCTCTTATCGTGTATCTGTTATCATCAAAACTCGATGATATCACTTACGGTGATTATATACAAGATATGAAACATCCACGAGAACTTCCAGACTTACACGAGTTCATGGAATTCCTGGAACTGAAGTTCATGACTTTGGAGACATCCAGATCCAAAAGGGGCGGTCAGAAACAAAATTATTCACCGAATAATGCCTACAAAAATAACAACATGAAGTCAATGAACTTTAAAGACTCAGAAAAGTTGACAAAAACCTACCACACTACGTCGCGAAAATGTCCACTATGCAAAAACGATCACGCGCTAAGGCAATGTTCTACATTTATAAACATGGATGTGTCATTGCGAAATCAAACAGTAGGGCAATTGAATTTATGCAAAAATTGCTTGTTTAGTCACGGGGCAGATAAATGTGCATCTACGAAAAGATGTCACACGTGCAACCGTAGACATCACTCACTTCTTCATGATGACAATCTGAAGTCGCGACAGTCAAAACCGTCTACGTCAACGACTACGGCGACTGAGCGCATCTCCAATCACATCAACAGCGATCAGGAGATACTCTTCAATTGAGAGTAAAAAATAAAGAAGGAGAATACGTCGGTCTGAGGGCTTTACTGGATCAAGGGTCGCAAGTAACCTTAATTACAGAAAAGGCGGCTCAACGATTGAGGTTATCCCGTAACAAAACGAACACTGCCATCACCGGTGTCGGTGCAATTATGGGCACGAGTAAAGGCATGATAAGACTGGAATGTAAATCTATCCACTCTGATTATACTTTAACACCGGAAGCTTTGATAATGCGAAAACTTATCAACAACTTGCCAAACTCAACAAGTAACACTAACAATTGGACCCATCTCGACAACATAAAGTTGGCGGACCCGAACTTTAACGTACCCCGGGTACGTTAAAGTTCGGGTCCGCCCATCGACATGTTACTAGGAGCAGATATTTACTCCAAACTTATATTAGAGGGGATCCTGAAACAAAACAATGGTTCACCGGTAGCTCAACAGACCAAGGTCGGCTGGATACTGTGTGGAGCTACGAAACAATTTAACTGTCTAGTTACTCTCACAGAGTTAGACAGTATTACTGAGTTCTGGGAGTCGGAAGACATTCCCTCCGAACCCGAGAACACAACGAGCAACGCTTATTGTGAGGCCTACTACCAGGAAACCACGGAACGATCGAGTGATGGCCGATACGTCGTGAAAATGCCAATGAAAAACGGCTATGAAAAGAGCCTAGGCAAGTCAAAACAACAAGCCATAGCGCAGTTTATACAGTTAGAAAGGAAAATGGCTAGACAAGAACATTTTGCTAGGCTATATAAACAGTTTATCCAAGACTATATTGAATTAGGTCACATGAAGCCCGCACCGGCATCTCAAAGTCAGGAATGCCAGATGTACTTACCACACCACGGTGTGCTGAGGGAGGATTCGACTACCACAAAATTGCGAGCTGTTTTTAACGCCTCTATGAAAACAAGCACGGGCTACAGCTTAAATGACTTGATGGAAAAGGGGCCTAACCTTCAGAAGGACATTTTGTCTCTGATAATCAAATGGCGTAGTTACAAATACGTCCTAACGGCGGACATCGAAAAAATGTACCGTCAAATCCTTATCCATCAGGATCAACAATGCCTACAGAAAATCATCTGGAGAGAGTCCGTCACCGAACAACTGAGCGAAATGTTACTGTGTACTTTGACATACGGCACGACTATCGGACCTTTTATTGCTATGCGTACCCTGAAACAGTTAGCCCAAGACGATGGCGATGCTTTTCCACTAGCAAAGAATGTGCTACTCGACGAGTTTTATATGGACGATGTCCTAACGGGTCATCATACCATCGAGTCAACGAAACAGTTGCAAAAAGAACTGTACGAACTTTTAAAGGGGGGTGGCTTCATTTTACGGAAGTGGGCCACAAACGAACCGTCTATTCTCGAAGGACTACAAAGTCAAGAGAAAAACCCGACCAGCAGTTTTATTTTCAAGCAACAGGAGTTTAGTAAAACACTCGGGCTAACCTGGAACAACGCCAGCGATACCTTTCATTTTATTAATGAGGTATCGGACAACAAATTTGACATACACTACACAAAGCGTAGATTGTTGTCGGAAATAAGCAAGTTATACGATCCCCTGGGATGGTTAGCTCCAATAACTATCCAAGCTAAGCTGATTTTTCAGACATTGTGGACGGAAAAATGTCGGATAATTTGTTGGGATGAAAAGGTGCCGGATACATTAACTAAGGAGTGGAGAAAAATAAGATCCGACTTACCAATAATAAACAAAATCGCTATACCCAGGTGGATAAAGTACGAACACAATAGAACCATCGAATTGCAAGCCTTTTGTGACGCAAGTGAGAAAGCGTATGCATGCGTCATATACAGTCGGACTACGTCATCGACTGGCGCATACATTACGACGCTACTCGCAGCGAAAACAAAGGTGGCTCCTCTCAAAAATAAATGCACCATTCCGAGACTGGAGCTGAGCGCCGCAGTGTTGCTTACAAAGCTAATACACAAAATAACGGCCATTCTTACAGACTGCAAGCTCGATATCTTCTGCTGGACCGACTCTAAAGTAGTATTAGCCTGGCTACAAGGAAGTCAATCCAAATACGAAAAATACATTACAAATAGAACCAAACAAATACTTAACATTGTACCTGCGATAAACTGGGGTTACGTAAAGAGTTGCGAAAACCCTGCAGATTGTGCAACCAGAGGTCTTTTACCTTCAAAACTTGTCGACTTTGACTTGTGGTGGGATGGACCTCAATGGCTAAAGAAGTCGGAAAAACTAGAAGCTACCCTGGAGGAAACTTATACCACTGAGGAAGGCTGTGTAACAAAATGTTACTTTACAAACACTGCGGAACCAACGGTCATTAAAAATGAATTAATTAAGTCATTACTGGAGCGATACAGTCACATAGATCGCATTACAAACATACTTGCTTGGATTATACGTTTTGCTGAGACTTCACAAAACAAGCGCTCACGGGAGGGCACTGAACTAAACATATGTGACATAAATAACGCCTTACTATTGATTATAAAATCAGTTCAAGGTTGTTATTTTGAGATGGAGATAGAAGCGCTCACTAAAAACGGTAAACTCCCTAACAGGAGCACTATTTAAAAGCTCAATCCCTTTTTGGATTCGAGTGGAATTCTCCGTGTCGGAGGCCGGCTAACGAACTCAGACTTGCCTCACGACGCAAAGCACCCTATACTGTTACCGAGCGCGGGAAGAACGACTCAGCTTCTTATAGAAAAGTCGCACCAACAAACACTACACGGTGGATCTAGATTAACACTAGCTCACACTAGAAACAACTACTGGATTCTTAGCGGCAATCGAACAGTAAAAAAGATATGTCGACAATGTGTGAAATGTCGGCGATTCGCGCCTTCTCGCGTTGAACAGTTGATGGGTAACCTTCCGAAACAAAGAGTTACACCATCGAGACCGTTTTCACATACCGGGATTGACTTTACCGGTCATGTCGAGGTGAAAATCAACAAAGGGCGCGGAGTAAAAACCTGTAAAGGTTACATCGCCATATTCATATGTATGTGCACAAAAGCAGTACATATAGAACTTGTGTCGGACCTATCGACACAAACTTTCCTGGCAGCATTGAAAAGGATGTGTGCTAGAAGAGGAACGCCCAAGCACATTTATACCGATAATGGGACCAATTTTATCGGTGCAGCAAGATTGCTACAAGAAGAATTTCAAACATACAAAACTATGTTATCTTCAGAGTTCTTTCGAGAAATTAACAATCTGCGAATAGAATGGCATTTCAACGTCCCAATCTGGCCAAGCGCGGCCGGTCTGGTCGAGTCCGGGGTGGCCGCGATGAAGAGGCATCTCAGGAGAGTAATTGGCCAACAGAAGCTTACGTTCGAACAGTTTGCAACGCTTCTGACACAAATTGAAGCGTGTATGAACAGTAGACCTCTGAGTCCGTTATCAGAAGATGTAGACGACCTGGACTACCTAACTCCTGGTCATTTCCTAACAGGAGGTCCAACGCTTGCCCTACCACTAAATGAAGAAAAAGGGTTAAAATCGATCGACTGTAGAAACAATTGGAACCTTATTGAAATGCTACGGCGACATTACTGGGATCGCTGGGCAAAGGAATACCTACACCAACTACAAAATAAGAACAAATGGCAACACACACGAGAAAACTTAAAGGAGGGGCAGTTGGTACTGGTCAAAGAAAGTAATTTACCGCCTGGCAAGTGGGCTATGGGCCGCATTATCAATTTGCACCCAGGTACGGACAGTTTAGTTAGAGCGGTCACGCTGAAGACACAAGCTGGAGCATTAAAACGACCCATAACGAAACTAGTCCCGCTACCCATAACCGAGCCATGCGAATACCCTGCCACAGGTCCTGATCCACAGGCACCGAGACCAAACAATGTGCCTCCCAAAAAACGGGCTACGACAGGCAAACGAAATGGAGTCCACAACCTACTGTTGGTCCTTCTGGTAGTATTAACAACTATGACTGGGGTATTAGCGATACCCCAGCAATCCTTCAAGATCTCCGAACTACCGGATCACCAACCGGTGTACTTTGATCCTGTCGGAAACGTTCGACTCATACATGACGAGTGGAAGCTTTTGGTGTATTATAATTTAACCTCGTTGTGGCAAAGTACGTCCAGAGTTGAGCAATACATAGCTCAATTAGCAAAATTATGTGACCCCCGCGAAGCTTGTCATTCCACCATAAAGCAACTCAGAATTGAAATGAAACAGACGAATACAATCAGTTGTTACTGGCAGGACATCAAACACGGAAGCGCCGCAGCTACTTCAACGGAGTAGGAAATCTAGCGCGAACTTTGTTCGGGGTTATGGATAGCGACTTCGCGGAAAAATACACTCAAGATATACACAAAATCAAAACAAACGAACAGTATTTACTACAGCTGATACGAAACCAAACACTTATCGTCAAAACGTAAACAAGGTCGCAACTGGATATAACAACAGTACACTGACCAATGGGTAAAATTACAAAAACCTAACATATGGCTATACACCTGTATTAATGAGTGTACGACTCGTATAGTATGCGAGAATCGAGTTACACAGACAACAATAACAAAGTCCGGGCTCCTTGCACTAGGTCAGGATTGTGTAATTCAACACAACGATGCTACTATTTACTCGCATAATGTTTTTAGTAGCAAAACAAATATTCAATACACTTTAGAAACACCTACCATCGACTCTCCAAACGACATATGGAATTCCTCAACGACGTTCCAAAACTCAAAGTTTGTGCTGTCCCGGCTGAACTTATCAGAAGAACACCGAGTTTTGGACAACAAGTTGGCAGCACAGAAGGAATTAGAGGTGCTACCGGCAGACATAAGTGTACACGACATCAGCAATTATGCAATCAGCTCTTTGCTGGTAGGAGGAATCGTCGCGGCTGCTGTGGTATGGCGCTTCAGACGCTACATCCCTATGTGTCGGAAATCCAAGTCTCCAATCACCGACCGAACCACAAGTATCGAGCTGGAGGAGATCGCTACTTACGCGGAAATAGGAAGAGGACAAGGAGGTGGACAGGTGCAGACCAATCCTCGGCCGGCCCCAGAAACAAGATTTAAACTTTGATTAATTTTAACTTTATTTTATTTTAACTAACTTTTATTATGTATAACATTTAACTTGTATTGCTTTATGTTTTTATTGCTTTTGCTATTTTTAACTATTGTATACATAACTTGTAACTTTAACTATAGGTAATCTGCGTATGCACATTTATCTCTCCCTCGGGAGCATGTACGAGCCAATAATGCTCGTACAGCACTTTTCTACGGTATTAATAAATGCCGTAGTAAGCGAGGGAAAGTAGTCGTTACTTTACCGCCGCAACGCGCTAATTAGACATTATTTTACTGTGTACTCACGTAATTCTAAGTGCGACTCAGAACATCTATTTATATACCTACAAACAATAAACGACAGTTTTTACGATATAGTGGTTTTCCTGTCAAACACCTGAAAAACCCATACAAGGTCCAAATATTTAATTTGTTTATCTTTTTCTGCTTTCACGAGATTCTCGTCATGTGGCACAGTGATATCGACAATTACTGCAAGACGCTTTAATCGATCCATTATCACTATATCAGGTCTGTTAGCTATAACTGTCCTATCAGTGATAATAGATCGATCCCAATACAATGTGACATTACCGTTTTCAAGAACTGGGTCGGGCACATACTTGTAATAAGGTACCTCCACGTCGACAAGGTTATCCTTTAGAGCAAGTTGCTGGTGGATAATCCTGGCTACTTGGTTGTGTCTGTGCAAATACTCACCATTCGCAAGACGAGAACAACCAGAGATAATATGCCTTAAAGATTCTCCGGGACGATGACATGCCCGACAGATGTCAATCGTACCATCTTTTACAATATATCTCCGATAGTTGTTCGTCATCACGACTTCGTCAGTAATTGCACAGATGAAACCCTCAGTTTCTCCGAAGAGATCACCAAATCGTAACCAGGATACCGATGCTGTTGAGTCAACATCGGGCCCATTTAGAGCCCGATAAAATCGACCATGCAGTTCCTTGCTCTTCCATATTTCCTTCCGATCTGATACACTTAATATTACAGGTTTGCGCCAGTTCTCTTTCGCAAGGGAGAGCGGGGTCAGTCCGTTGTCTATTGCCACAACATCTCGATGCACATCCACGTCCACCTGCAGGAAATACTCTCTAAGGTTGCATATCTCACGGTTATGGAGAGTCTTGGCATTTAAAAATCCACGACCCCCACATTTCCGTGGTATATACAACCTCATTATTGACGAACGTGGGTGGTGCATTCGATATGAAGTCAATAGACAACGCACCTTCCTATCCAGAGCTTCTAATTCCGTCTGAGTCCATCTAAGTATGCCAAAAGAGTATACTAAGACTGACATGGCCCAGCCGTTGACAGCACGCACCTTGTTACCGCCTGACAAAAGACTTTTCAGTACTTTTTTCAGGCGGCCAAAGAAACGATCCTGCAACTTCTGTTCCATGTCAGTCTCAGCAATACACAGAGCTTGAGACATACCTAGATATTTGTAGGTTTCGGTTGCGGAGAGTGACCCAAATCGTGTGAAATCTGAAAGATTGACTCCTTCAGATTCCACAATCCCACCCCTTTTTACATGCATGACCGCACACTTATCTACCCCAAACTCCATACTGATGGCCTTACTAAAAGTTTCAGTAACTTTTAGCAAAGCCATCAAATCGGGGCCATTAGGGGCAAATAACTTTAGGTCATCCATGTAAAAAAGGTGGGACAAAATTTGACCCCCTCTGCGCATCCGATAGCCTAACCCTGAACCCTCTAGTAACGTACTGAGAGGATTCAGTGCTAGACAAAACCACAACGGACTCAGACTATCACCCTGGAATATACCTCTCTCAATCCCTATTGGTACACCACCTCCTAAAACCTGACGACACCCTGGATAAACAAGAACCGTACTCCATTGTCCCATACATGACCCCAAAAAGGTGCATAGAGTTGCATCAACTTTATACAGCTCTAGCACCCTCCGAAGCCATGTATGAGGCACAGAATCGTACGCTTTCTTATAGTCAATCCAGCATGTCGCAAGGTTCTTTCGGTTGCGGCGTACCTGCTGGCAAACAGCCATGTCAATAATAAGGAGCTCTTTCGTACCACGTGCCCCACTTTTACATCCATTCTGAGAGATTGACAAGATGTTATTGTTTTGTACATGTGAATATATTTTTACTCTCAGGATGGATGTAAAAAGTTTGTATATAGTAGGTAGACAAGTTATAGGTCTATAATTTTTGGGGTCTGTGGTACTACCAGACTTGTATAGGAGGTGGGTTACTCCGGTAGTCATAAAAGCTGGAAGCGACGCTGACTCAAGGGATGACTGGAAACAAGATGCAAAGCAAGCGTGTGAGCTACGGAACCATTTTAACCAAAAGTTGTGCAGTCCGTCCGGTCCAGCAGATTTCTAATTTGGCAACGAACGAACTGCACAACCGATATCTATATGTCAGGCATAGTGTGGCCACAGTTGGCGATGGCGGGGGGCTGCAGGCCACGGTCGTCGACCCGGGAATTAGCCGCAAAGAGGTCTGCGAGCATATCCGCTTTCTCTTGGGCTTTGTGAGCCAGTGTTCCATCTGGGTAGCGCAGCGGTGGCAGCGAGGGCTGACAAAAGTTAGATTGCACGGCTTTGGCCATTTGCCAGTATCCACGGCTGCCCATGCGATGGGAAGTGAGCTCCTGACCAAGCCGCGCGATGCGCTGGGCATGCGCTCTCTTAAAGGCCCTCTTGCTGGATTTTGTGGCCCGGTTGTACGCTGCTTTGAGGTGGCCCACGTTTGGGTCGCGCACAACCGGGCTCTGATCCAGGCGCGATATGCCGTCTGTTTTTATCGAACAATCTCGCCCGAACCAGGGACGGGCTCTGCGGATACTAGCGACATCAGTGAAAGGGATGTAATATTCCATCCCTAAACAGACCTCGCCAGCAATCGCAGAAGCGCTATCTGAAGGAGCCTTTCCTATAAAGCAGCGCTGGCTCCAGGAGACGGACGCATAATGATCGCGTAGACCGTCCCAATCCGCTGACGAGTAGTGCCATAGTCGTCGTGACATTTGTACAGCACCTGCAGGAGGTGACACCTTCATGCCAGCGTGAACAACACAGTGGTCGGAACTACCCAATGGGGCTCCTACCGAAACACTGTATTGGGCTGGGCGACTCGTCAGAGATCCAGCAACCTGAGGGGTTCTCTAGGTAGCGCAACCGGCGGAAGCAAACATCGGCCCTAACGAACACGCACACCCCGGCTTTGTCTCGAAATTGTTCCTCGATGACATAGCCGGGGTAACACAGGTAAGACGTGTCGTCAGGGCGGCGTATCTGTGTCTCCGTGAGGAACATCACAGCGGGCCGTGCCGTCTCGAGGTGATGGTGAACGGCATCGAGGTTCGCACAGAGTCCACGGATGTTGGTGAACTCCACCTCGAAAAGTGAAGTTGTGGGGTTTCCTTTTTTTTTTTTTTTTTTTTTTTTTTTATTCCGCTGCCCTGGGCCGCGGCCGCACCTACGTCCATTGCCGAGCGCCTCCGGTAGACACTGAGAGAATTCCCAGTGGCGCCCGGCGGACCTTGGCCCCCATTGTGGCCACTGCGTGGTGGTCGGGTGTTACCCCGCATCCTTGGGGTCGGGTTAAATCCCACGTCGGTGAGTGAAGTCGTGCGTGGAGTGAAGCCCCACATCACGCAGCCCTTCTAGCCTGCTTCTGTAAGGACGGTGGGTTGCTAATCCATCGTCCTCAGGCCCCGATCATGGAGGTCGATGGTCCTGGGCGTAGTCACGTCTGCGGCGTCCCCGCCGCACACTTCGGAACTCAGCGGGGAGGGTACGCTCCCTCATCCTACCGGCCGCCTCCTTCACGAGCATTACCTGCTCGCAGAAGGAAACGGCCGCGTTCCACTGGCTCTCGCTAGAGACCATGGCTCGTAGCATGGTCTCCAGCGAGAGCGTATCCACGTCCAGGCCCACCACGAGGTCCCGGCGCTGACTCGCCCATGCTGAGCATTCCACCAACGTGTGGAATGCCGTGTCCTCGCCGGAAGCCTCACAGTGTTGACACGCGGGTGTGACCTCACGATGCATGCGAAACAGATACTCACCGAAGTTTCCGTGCCCAGTGATGATCTGTGTCGCACGATACGTGAGGCCACCGTGCTGCCTCTGCAGCCACTCCTCCATGATCGGTCTCACCGCCGCGATGGTGGTGGTTCCCCACTTTGGTTGCTGAAGTCGCACCTTCCATGTCTCCATGAGATCCTGTCGGAGTTGGGACCGCTGGGCCTCGATTTCTCGAGACGCAGGCCTGTGGTCCCGCTCCAGCGCCTCCTTGTGCCATTGAAACAATGACGCAAGGGCTCTCGCTTCCAGGTCCCATGGAGGGGTCGCGGCTAGGAGACATGCAGCCTCTAGGGAGATCGTGCGGTACCCTCGTATTGTCCTGACGGCCAAGGTCCTCAACGATCTGTGTAAAATGGCAGCGTTGTTGGCCGTCAGTCTCGGCGCCCATACGGGAGCCCCGTACACGGCCATACTCCGCACGATCCCCAGGTACAGTCTCCTGCAGGAAGCGTTGGGTCCCTTTAAGTTGGGCATCAGTCGCGAAAGCTCGGCTGTCGCTCCCGTCACTTTGGGGACCAAACTTCGGAAGTGTGGTCCGAAGTTCCACCGGCTATCGAGTACAAGCCCCAGATACTTCATTGTGGGCTCGATGCCGATGCTAACGCTCCCTACATTTATGCTGGATCCTGGAGGTGGCCCGCGCCGAGGTCCGTGAAAACACAGCGCCTCGGACTTATTCAGTGCCACGTCCAGTCCCAGCCGCCGTATCCGACCCACGACTTCAGCAACCCCAGTCGTGACCTTGAGTGTTGCCTCCTGGTGCGTTACTCCCCGCGCCGTGACGAGCGTATCGTCGGCGTAACAGGTTACGCCTACGCCCTCAGGCAACGCACCCCGCAACACCCAGTCGTATCCGATGTTCCACAGGAGAGGTCCTAGGACCGACCCCTGAGGAACACCGCACGACACATCTCGCCGAGCTGGCCCGAGCCAGCTAGGGTATGTTATAGCCCTCTCGGATAAATATGCCCCGACAATACGACGGAGGTAGAGAGGCACTTCGTGGTATACCAGTGCCTCTCTAACGCAACTCCAGGGTAAGGTGTTAAAGGCGTTGGCGATGTCAAGAGACACCGCCAACACCACCTCGCCCCGCGAGACTGCTTCCTCCGCCAGGGTCCTCACGCGCATGATCGCGCTCACGGTGGACCGTCCCCGACGAAAACCGTACTGGTTGTCCGCCAGGTCTGGGCCCACACGCGTGAGATGCTCGACGAGGCGTTCCGCGATAATTCGCTCAAAGAGCTTACACACCTCGTCGAGCAGCACGATCGGCCGGTAACCGGACGGTGAGTCCACCGGCCGCCCCGCTTTCCGGATCAGGACCAGTTTCCCCGTCCTCCACACCTTGGGAAACTGGCCCCTTTCGAGGCATGCGCTGAAGAGCCCCCTCAGTCGAGGCCCGAGTTCCTCGAGGGCCAGGACCCATACACGGCCCGGAATGCCGTCGGGTCCAGGGGCGGTGGTTTTCCGGCGACTGAGCCGTAGTACCACCGCTCCTAACTCACCCTCTCTGACTTCGGGTACGTCGTCTTCGCTGCTACTATCCGCGTTGCGCGTCTGAGACGGAGCCATGCGCGGAGGGATGTGCTCCTCCACGCTCGTCGTAAACAGAGAGCCCAAGACCCCCTCCAGCCGATCCGGCTGGAGACTCTGGGTCAGTGGAAGCGCCCTCGGTCGGAGTTTACCTCTGACCTGTAGGTATGGGCGCCCCCATGGGTTCCGCTCCAGGGTCTCCAAGAGCTCCTCGCGGGCTGCCGTCTTAGCCCGCGTGATCGCTTCCTGGAGGGTGCCCTTAGCCTCTCTGTAGGACGCATATAGCTCCGCCTCCCGGGCTGCCGCGTCGTCTGGTCGACGATGCCTCCGGCGAAACCTGGTATACTGACGGCGGGCGGAGACGCATGCTGCACGCAGCTGTGCGATCTCCGACGACCACCAGTACACCTGCTTCCTGGCCGGCCCGGGTGTAACCCTAGGCATCGCCGCATCGCAGATTTGCGACATGACTCTCCTGAACCACTCCGCCTCGTCATCCACGTCGACAGGCCTGTCCGGCGCCGGAATCCAGGCCTGCACGATGGATGCCTCCAGGAGAGCCTCCCGGTCTAAACTCTTGAGCGCCCAACGCGGTTCCGGGGGATTCGGTACCGGCTGTGGAAGGGTAGGTGGGGGGACGACCTCGAACCGGATGTATCGGTGGTCCGAGTGCGTCTCCACACCCTCCTCCACGCACCAGCCCATAATACGGCGGGCGAGGACAGGGGTCGCGAACGTTAAGTCCACGACCGAGCTGGCCCCCGATCGCCAGAAGGTGGCGACATTCCCCCGGTTGAGGAGCTCTAGTCCACGTGTAGTGGCCCAGTCCTCAAGTAATCTCCCCCTGCCATTGGTCACCCGGGAGCCCCACGCCGTAGACCAGGCGTTAAAGTCTCCCAGGAGAAGGACAGGGCGAGGACGACACGCAGTGAAGACGACGTCGAGCTCAGTGAGCCATAGCTCATACTGAGCGTCGTTAATGTTGTTCGGCGAGATGTATGCGGCCACGACTGCCACCCCTTCATATTCCGCCGCAACGCAGCCTCGGCCGTTTGCAATAATTGCAAGCCGCGAGGTGGTCGCGGCGGACCCCCCAAAGATGCAGGCCAAGCCGTCTTGCGCCACCAGGCTTCCCGGGTGGGCATAGTACGGCTCGGCGACCACAACCAGGTCTATGGACCACTGCGCGATGCTCTGGTACAGAAGATCCTGAGCAGCGCGGCAGTGGTTCAAGTTCGCCTGTAGGATGCGGATATGGGCGTCCATTAATGGACGTCCATATCCGCATCCCGCCGCGAATCTGGCCGCGCAGTAGCGGCACCCCCGCTGCCCCCAGCGGACGGACGAGGCTTTGGCCTCGAGGCGGCGCAGGAACGGCTGCCGACCCGGCTTTTTTGGCGGCCTTCTTCCGCCTATGTTTTTCTCCCACTACTTCCCATCCCTCCCCTCTGGAAGGATGTGTAGTGGGAGTGGCGCGGGACGCGGGGGCAGCAGGGGTGGCATTAGGCCTCCCCTTTCTCTTCGGCTTAGCCGTCGTGGCCGGCTTAGCCGGTGTCCGAATGGTTGGTGAAGCGGACATAGGCGGGGCTGGGCGGGCAGCAGACCTACTTGGACCGGACCCAGGAGCGAGAGCCCCACTGGCGGCAGCCGCGTATGACAGCGCGGGTCGCGCCAGCGGGGGGCGGTATGATCGGTCTTCAAGAACCGCGAGTCGCCTCTCAATCGCCGCCAGAATCTGCGTCGGTGTCGGCGCAGTCTGCAGCGGCGATGCAGGAGGCGCTCCGGGCGCGCTCCTAGGTGCCGCTTTGGGCGCCGGTCTAGCCGTCGGTGAAGGCGGAGAGGGTCCCGTCAGCTGGGTCTCCGGAGGCCCTTTGACCAAAATGGTAAGGTTAGCGACCTCCTGTCGCAGGGCCTCCGTCTGTTTCCGGGAGGAAGCGAGCTCAGCAGCCAAGCTCGCTACCTGGTCTCTGAGCTTTGCCTCCTCCTCGGACACGCTCCGCGCGAGGAGCTCATCGAGGGACAGGTGGGCGTCGGCAATGGCTTCGGACACCACCTTCTTCTTCCCCGAAACATTCTTGGCACCTCTCATGGCGGCAATGATTCGGGCAAGAGCCCCCATGAGCACCCGCGCGGCCGGCACTTCTTTGTCCCTGCCGCTAGGCAGGAACGGGACCTGTATGCTGGGGTTTGGTGCCCGCCCCTTGGCGTCGTAGCCGGGCTTCCGGACTCGGACCGCCTTGACCGGTGGCTCCTCGCATTCGCTGGAGACCACTGATATCGACGGACCGTCCTTCGGCGTCGAATGCGACTTCTTCACCGGCGCGCTCTTCTGACGGCCCCTCTTCAGGTAAATAGAGCGCGCCGGCTCTGGTTCCGTCTCCGCTTCCATCGTGCCGGGATCTGACTCACTGTCAGTTCCGGCAGCAAATGGTAGTTCAAACCTTGAAGGCGTCGACGTCGCGCTGCGACTGGGCAGCGCGACGCGAGTCTCCGTACCGCTGGGCAAGTTCGGCGTCCGTGAATCCTGCATTAGGTCGTCGTTTTGGTCCGGCACTACCTTGACAACGGCAGTACCGAGACCGGGGGTCACAAAACTTTCGGGTTCATCCGACATGATTATTCTTCTTTAAATAAATAAATAATTGGCCACACAAGTTTAGACCTTGACGTTCTGTCACCCAACCTGCCACTCCGTTACGGTGGTCAGGTTGGGGTCCAGGGCGGACGGCGTGGACGTAGTCAAAGATCACTTGGGGCCCCGCCCCTGTGGGGTTTCCTGGGGCCGCTGTGGAACGTTTACATTTTTTCTGTTGCACTGCCATTATTATAGGTTTGAAGAAGAAGCGTGAAGACAGGGCGACATTTGGTGCAGCAGTAAGTGACAAAACGCAGGGGCTAGCTTCGTCTGGGTCCGTGTGGTTAGGTCGGAGCCGACCCGCCGGACGGAAGGGCTCCCAAACCCCCCTGATGCAAGGCCACTACCCCACACCGGTTACCACCCGGAGCGGCGATCCCACATCAGGATTATGCGCAACATGTGGGGCAGCCTCCTGGGGTGGTTGGTCCCAGGCGGGCCCCATGACTGTGTTGCGGGCGGCCGCGGCAACGCCGTTGCTAAGGGTCTCCCTGGCCGGCGAATCGACCCACACCACCCATATTAGACTCTGCTTCACCCCCACTGGTCCCATGCCTGCTGCACCATACATCGCCCCGAGCCCGGCGGTGCAGCTGCTGAACCCCTAACGCAACCCAGCCTGGGCTGGGTTACTTGGGGGGCTTTAGCACAGCTGCACGGTGGTACCCCCCGGACCAACACTGTTGTACCACCTGGTACCCACGTAGGGACCTAAGCCACTTCATAAGTAAGATCAGCAGGTGCGCCACTAGCAGGTGAGGTCGCTGGGGCCCTAAAGATGTTGGTAGAGCCCCTTTGCACCCTTTCATCAAGATAACGCTTGTGTTCACACGTCTGTCCAATCAATGGCAGAAATTCACAACTGTGGCTTTGAACTGTTCCACCTTTTTCACCTGATCTGGCACCGTCAGACTTTTTTCTGTCCCCTAACCTTAAAAAGCACTTGGGAGGTCAAAGATTTTTGACAAATGACGAGGTCAAAGCAGCAGTAGACGCATATTTTTACTTTAAGGAAGAATAATTTTTTTTTCAACGGGCTAAATGCTTGGAAGGGAAGATGGCAAAAGTGCATTGAACTTGATGGTGATTACGTTGAAAAATAAAAATATATTTCATTTATTATGTATTTATTTTCTTGGTTAGGCCGATTACTTTTTAATCTTTATCTAAGGTAGTTTTAATTGTATTCTTTTGTCTTTTATGGTATTTTTTTTTGTTTAGACTCTGACTGAGTTGTGGAATTATGATCTTTGGCCGAGTCCACAGATCATAATTTTGACCCACACTTAAAATCTCCTACATTATTAGCTTTACTCACTCTGGTCATTGGCAAGTTGCTGCAAGTGCAAGCAGAGGCCATAACAAAGAATTGAATTGAATTGACGATCGCCAGCCGTCGCCGCATAGCACATATAATACATAGGACTGTTACGAAGTGTACCTACTTTAATATTCACAGGGCCAAAAAGACCCCACCTAATTTGTCAGTAAGGATGACCTTACAAGCAAGCAGCTTACTAATACATGACCAGGTAAATATGCCTCGGAAACGCTAATAGGTTGGCGGGAAATTTTAAAAGTATACAATAGTTTTTACTGTGCAATTAATGTTTATTGTTACAATAAATTTATGTGAGGGATACAAGTAATACTGCTTGTGCTTCGTTCTTCATCTGCAAAGAAGAAACAGCCTAAATTATTAAAAAATATAAAAACACGTTAAACATTGACGCAATGGAATGGGACCAAATAATTGTCGGTATGGGATCAAATTGAAATAGGATCACTCGGAAAGCAGTAGCTTTCAATTTAAAAATAAATCTAAATCGGTTCACCCGGTCGAAAGATATGTAACTGTTATATAACAGTCGAATTGAGAACCTCCTCCTTTTTTTTGAAATCAGACAGACAGACACACACATCACGCCTATATCCCGAAGGGGTAGTCAGAGGTGCATTACACACCCACAATTTGCCAGTATTTTTGGTCCCACGTAATAGGGGGCAAGCCTATTGCCGTCACCGGGCACACATATACTAGGTTATGTCCAAAATGGCCAAATGAATTTAACAAAAAGTAGCAGCTATAAAGTAATTTTGAAAAAAAGTTGAAACCCGTTGCCTTGCTATGAAATGTTGATGAAATGCAACTAAATCTTACGTGCGTGCCATAGCGGCACAGCCAATTTAAGTCCTGGGCGTCTCGGACTCTTACTTAAATATATAACCTGACTGACCACATGCGTGTCACATGCTGACCCTACATTTCGACTGGAAACAGTCCAGAGGACAAACCAGTCACTATCCCCTTACTTTAAAAACTAGTAAATAATTAAAGCCATTTTAAATGAAGTATGTTACTACCTTATTTGCCTGATCCGCCACCATTGCCTTGCATATTGGCACCGGCACTTGCTCCAAAACCACCCTGTGCTCCGCCATTAGCACCCGGACCTGCTCCTGACCCTCCCCCTGCTGAAAGAATGAATAATTATTTAGGATACAAGACCATTTACTAATATTATAAAGGTGAAAGTTTGTATGGATGGATGTTTGGATTTTGGAACTTTGTGCCTCTTCTCCGCAAAAAATACACAACGGATTTTAATGAAACTCGACAATATTGTAGTTCATTTATCAGAATAACACATAGGTTATAAATTTTGAAGATATCATATAAATTGGCAAAAGTATGATAGTAAATATCTCATTAAGTCGGCAAAAAATCGGCTGTTTGCGTGCCTTTGGAAATTAAATATGACACTTGGTTTTTTTATATAGGTACCTGATGTAACAACACTCCTTTGAATGAACTGATATGAATTTAATTAGGATTCATTCGTTTTAAACCTTTCTTTATGTAGTTTACTTTAACACGGGAACTAACACGAAAGGACCGCGCGCGCGGTTTCAAAAAAAAAGCCGGCCGTGATCACAGGTGACACTTTTTTAAATTAAAGTACGTGTAGTCTATAATAACTATGTCTGTTACACTAGCATAGATATTATAGCTATCTTTTATATTATTCCACCATCCACCATAGGTTTACTCGCGTCTATCGGTTACGCACTCACGCCTAATTTGTAGCACTAATGAATTTTGGTTTAAGCATAAATAGAGTTAGGTATTAGAAGTACTACAGTAATCTTGCGCAGACGCAGTCGCGGGCGTCCACTAGTTACGTAAATATTATTAAAATTTACTCACCGCTACCCCCAGCGCCAAATCCAGCATTAAATCCGATATCAGCGCCGGCACCTTCAACATAAGATTGTTGTTAAATTACTCATTCCCCATACAATATCTTCAGAGTGCCTTAGCTATATTTCATAGTGGGCTCAACCATCACATTTCAACAAACACAATGGGCCTCGCATCCGAAAGAAATCGTATATTAACGATGAACATGCTACTAATCATACACCACAAAATTGCTTTATAATGAAATGCGGTATCTACGGCAATCTACGCAAATCGCCATCTAACCTCAAACTAAGCAGAGCTTGTACTACCTAGTTAGGGGATGGAGCCCACAATAGACTTCTAAAAAAGTTTGTATAATGCAGGTCAACGGTTCTTTTAACCTTGAATTCTGAAATAAGTAGTGAAATTACCTCCGCCTGCCCCAGCTCCTTGTTGCATACTCTGTAATAAACAAGAAACGGTATAGATCAATAAACAGAGATTATCTCTCTAGAAACTTGATATTATGCAGTACCAAATAAGTGAACAGGAATTTTATAGTTTTATCGGGTCCACATGCTAAAGATACTAGAAAATTAACTAGGTGTGATTAGACATAATTATGAAAGAATTCTCATCCACCGAACCTTTTCCCAACGTAGTTGGGGTCGAAATTCCAGTCTAACTGCGATTGGATTTGGATTGATAACAACTATCATATTTTAATTAGATATCTCATCTGTCTCGCTCACACTGATTAAATCAGTCTATTGGTACTCCTCTAGCTATAATATTAAGAGTTACGGCCTTGTGGAAAGCCACAGGTACATCAGAATAACTTCTAAGTAAAGTAATAAAACACTTAAAAAACTGTTTTTTTTTCGAAAATTAAAAAAAAAGCCGCAATACGAGAATTAAACTAGTGAGTGTTTTACAGTTTTAGAATCCTTATTAAACGCGCTAACTTTTAAAGTTACTTGCCTAACTCACCTAGAACATTTTTTTTTCAGTGTGGCCAGTTAAAACTGAGCTAAGTATTTATTTTGAATTTTTTTTTGGGCAAACGGTGACATTTTACTTCCGAGCTAGAGAAATTGAGTTTAAATTTCAGTTTAGACTTTAAAGAAAAAGTATTCAGGGTTACATTAGAGAAAAAACAAAACAAAAAAGTACATATCTGTAGCATCAGGAATGAAAAAATATTCACAAGGCGTAGATTTTCTCTACTTTTTTTGAACGTCTATAATTTTTAAAATACAAGACCTAGATTTTTTTTATATTTTTCTGACAACTGTTATGACCTAGCCTGTTACCCGATTACGGCTTGACGTCGACTTCTGGGACACCCTGTATATAAATATGCCCTAGATTTATTGTACCTATCTACCATATGCATTATGTACTTACATTTCCAAACACGGACACAACAACGAACATTACAAGGAACTGTTTGAACATTTTTCAGTTATTTATTTAGCCAATATATTTTCTGTGTAATGCTTGCACGAGTTAGCCCTCGCTATTTATACAAACCATAATAATAGCTTACAAGTTTACATGTATGATGACTTGATGACATCTAAATTATGATGACAGAATAATTGGAAATAAATGGCGTTTCTACATATAATATTAAGGCTCCGCTGTCCGTCTGTCTGTCACCAGGTTGTTCCGTAATAGTTAGACAGTTGAAATTTTCAAAGATGGTGTATTTCTATTGCCGCTATAATACCTAAAAACAGTAAAATAAATATTTAAGGGTAGCACCACCATACAACAAACGTGTTTTTTTGCCGTTTTTATAGATTGTCTGGAACTGATATGTACGTCTATACAGCCCAAGACTATTATTTTTGAGATTCATGTTATTAAGTAGGTCTATACTTATAATAAATCTGTAGAAGTGAAAATTCTGTACATTGAAAATATCAAAAAAATAAATGGCAGCGGGTGTTACTAGTTACTAGACCGACACCGAACCCAAAAATGTGATTCAAAAAAATTTTGTCTGTCTGTTTGTTCAGGCATCACGCATAAACTACCGTTTCGATTACGATGAAACTTGGTATAATTATTCTTTAATATCCTGGGCACCACGCTGGGTACTTTTTATCCCGGAAAAGTATATATAATAAAACCAAACTTAATTTTACGGTTCGATCCCTAGACCCGATTACTGTACCAATCGCTAATAATAAGTTTGTCGTAGGTTAAGTCACCCGCAGTGGAGTTTACTAATGGCCGCTGCACACGGCTAAGATACTATGGGTTGAACGACATTGGTCAAATCTGATATTCGTCAAATCGGCATTTGGTTTAATATGACAATGGTCAAAGCTGTAGTTCGTCGAATCGTCTTATTGTCCAATTATGAAATTTGCCAAATACGCTATTGGTCAAGTTATTTTAGTACAACCAACCACAAAAATGAAAGTACCGTTGTAGTTTTAATTATTTATTCAATTCATATTTATTCAGATTGTCGTCAGCCATCATCCCAAGTGCTTTTGCTTTTTTATAAATTGTTTGGTTAAAATGGAAAAGGCAGCCTTTGGCAAGCACATCAGGGAAAATGCTTTTTGCCACGTTAATTATTGCCATTTCGTAATCATATTTTAGAAAATGCACATCAAGCTTGAATTGGAAACGCAAAACTGAGAATACTCTCATAGGTTTGCTGAGTTTTATTAGGCATGAGGCAAAAAATATGGGAATATTATTGGTGCTTGCTCTTGTCTACTTGTGCTGATAAAAGTTGAAAAATAGGCCGCGGTACGGTTCTAAAAGTGCCATTTACAAAAATCAAATCCGTATTTAATGCTATTTCTACACCGCAAACATACAAAGGAGGTAACAATTGATCCAAATTAAACCTCAGAATACTTCAATTCTATTTTATTATTTTTTATTTTTAATATAATATGCGTAAATAAAACAGTTTGTTCAGAATAATAAACACACCATGTTAAATTTTTCCCAAAAATATTTAAAAATGGTCATAATTTGGGTACCTATAACGGGCGCCTTCTCCTTTTGTAAGTTTTTACAAATTATGTAATTCAAAATGCATGTTTTCATCGACAGTACATAGACTTGACCAATATCGTATTTGGCAAATTTCATAATTGGACAAACAGACGATTTGACGAACTACAGCTTTGACCATTGTCACATTCGACGAAATGCCGATTTGACGAATATCAGATTTGACCTATGTCGTTCAACCCAAGAAAGCTATAACACGCAGGCGGAGCTGCGGGCAACAGCTAGTAGTACATAAAATCACGGCGGTTTCCCGAAGGGGTAGGTAGACGTATGTTATATTATACGCCCACCTATAAATGCCGTGGCGAGCTTATTGCCGCTTATTTGGAAATTTATGTTTGTCTGAGCCTCGTCAGTGAATCGGCAGGTGCACCAATTGAGGTTGACTTGTGACCCCAAGTCAAACTTTGTAAGGTTATCCTTTATTGTTAAGGAAGGTGTCTTATTTCTATGTCATAAAATATTGTTGAGGTACATACATTAAAGAGCATTTAATTTAATTCACTTGGAAATATTACGCTATTGCTTTTTTAACTGATGTGATGTGTTAATTGCACTCTAGAGCAGTCTAAGGACATAACGATTTTATCACATTATCAAGTGCTATGGAGTAACGGATGTCCCCTCAATTTTCTATTTAAAGTGGTAGTTTTTACACTGTAATTATAAGGATGTAAGGTCGCTTATAATTCTCTCACACTTCGAAGGTAAATAATATTAAACATGGTTATTTGTGTATGTACAAATGATAATGGCTACTTCAATTTGGATTTGTTGCCAAAAATAAAGTATGTTCACAAAAATTATATGTAATTTTGGTATGAATATGTTATTTTGTTGAACCAGAAAATTTGTGTAGTAATGATAGACTCACTTAGCGATTGGGAGCTAATTATGTACATACCAATTTGTAACAATGAACTAAAAAATAACTCGACTGATTTCTAAAGTTCTTTCACTTATAAGTCAGGTTCCCCTTGCCCGTTTTTTCACAGAGGTCACAAGAACGGTCGCATCCGATGAGGCCTGTGGTCGCCCGTCCGCTCTGTAGGGTCGGTGGTCCGCGGCGCGACGGTGCCTGTCGCTGCCAGGCCGGGCGCGTTAACCTCCTGTGAAAACACGGGCCGTGGGAACCCGACTTAATACTACATTAAACCTTAGTAACATAGGTTTTTAGAAATAATTCGGTACCACCCGAGCGACCGCCGCGCCGCCGACGAACTCTGACGTTTAGTTTTCTATTCTCCTTTTCATGCCAAGATAAAAAGTGTATAACATTTCAGCCAAATAGTTCAGTGGCCAGACCGTGATGAAGCAGTGCCTACAGTTTTTAAATATTTTACAACTGGTGGTCACCCGGGACTTCGTCCGCGTGGTAATTTGGAACATATACCTACATTATATGAACTTGGACCTTAATTGGTTCCCGTCGCCCTTAATTATTTTTCCCGTTCCCGTCGCCTGTAATAACATCTAGCTTCGCAAATAATTAATTTGATTGGCTATTTTATGTTATAGTGAGTTAGCCTTAAAACATAGATATATGGCATTGCGGACTTTTTCTTTGAACTTTTAAAGAGTAACAATTCTTTAGTACATTATTTTAACATAACATTAACCGTTTGGCCAGCGCACGAAACGGAAGCTCTCAAACTAAATAAATAAAAAATTTCCCCGTTTTTTAAACATATTTCACCGCTCCTATTCATCGTAGCATGTTGTTATATAACCTTCTCGATAAATGCACTTCTCAACACAAAAATAATTTTTCAAATCGAACCATCACTTCCTGAGATTAGCGCGTTCAAACAAACAAACTCTTCAGCTTTATAATATTAGTATAGATATAAATCGAAAAGAAAATATAGGAATTTGTCAGAGCAAACCCTGAAAGCAAAACTGGCGCTGGTTCAAATTCAGACATCCAAACCTTCGTTTCTGCGATCTACTTATATGTATATTGTAAAATATAATAAAATATCCAAAAGACTAAATTAATGATTTAAGTATCAAACTTTGTTCCAACGTTCTTTAAAAACTCCACAAGATGTTAAGTTATTATATGACACTGATTTATAACTCCATACCTACAGCCTGTTTTCCGGTTGCAGCTACAATATTCACGCTAAAATGTTTTACGTTTCAGGTATTCCAATGGCGGAGAAGTTCAGCTTCTGCCTCAATACTCTGCTCTCGGATGTTGCCATGAAACAGCCAGCTCTCAGGGAAGAAATCATCACAGCTCAAATTGAACTGATGTCCAATCTAACTAAAATTATATTGACATGCCACGAAAATCGAGATTATAGCAACACCATATCTAAACTCCAATTGTGCAAAAGCACCATTCCCGTCCAGATAGGCATTGCTAGATCCATGGGCCGGTATTCCTCTTTAGATCCTCCACTCCTGTGCCGTTTGTTCCCACAGCCGGAAAACCCAGTTAAAAATAAAGAACCTGAACCTAATTTTGAGTATTCCACTCTAGACAAAAAGAGGAAATTTAACCAGTTCCGACCAATTATTCCAAGGTCGTTGTCAGTTAATTTGAATCCAAATAATGAGAAAATTCTAGAAAACGGCACCGACGCCCTTGACAGTACTGGAGGTACTTTAAAACGTGGATCACTTCACAGTTATAATTCGGTACCTTATGATCCAACGACTTATTTTTTCAACAAGTTTGGATCAAGTTTCAATCAGTTCCCGTACATGAGATTCACAGAGTCGCCAGAAAAGAGAATAAATGTACAATTTTATGTCACGTACTTGCAGTCGATTCTTTCAATAGCTAAGAAGCTCCTGACCAAAGATTTGCTGGCGTTTCTAGATGAGGAGGCTGAAGATATTTATGCTTCAGGACAAATTCAGGTAAAGTTATCAACTGTCATAATAATTATTATATACGCAATCACTAAATAAGGCTTTATAATCTCTTGTCATACCATCTATGTAGTAAAAATTATGTACCAATTTATCTAATGAATCTTAACTTGAATACTCATGCAGGTGTTCCCGTACAAATCGTACTCGGAAACACTGAACCTGGTAATGGTTACATTACTAAGGGAGCTTCTGCAGTATCAGAAAGATCTACCCGGCCCGTTCACCAAAGATGTTCAAGTAAGTTAATAATGATGATTGTTTTAATTTTTATGTCTTAGTAGACGTTGGTTACTAGACTTGAGTCTAGACATTTCATTTGATCCCTAAGCCATCCACGCCTTGTAAGACTGAGACCGCACTGCGATTAAACGCACGCGTTTAAACGCAAATCTGAAACCGCAAAAAATGCAACACTGCTTTTTATGCAAGCGCACGCATTAGTGACTTTTATCAGTGCCTGATTTTAATTCCAATAAGAAAATGCATCAAACATGATTTCACAGTTAAGGGTCCAAGCACACGTACGACATCGAAACGACAATATTGCAACGACAAAAAGTAGGTACTTGTCAGTAGAGTCACTTCAGCATTTTGCATTTGCCGTATTTGCGTTGTAGTAACTACAATAAATATACACGCGATGGCGATGGTGGTTGCGATGTCGTAACTTCAGTAACGACTGAAGTCGTTGAACGCAACGATGTGGTTGGTATCGACCAACCACATCGTTGCGTTTAACGACTGATGTGGTCAGTGTAAGTCAACTCAATCATAAGAAAAAAAAACGTTTAATTTGTACACAGAATGGCACAATAAAAAGATAAAAGTTAGGTACATAATTCTGCACAAAACAAAAAAGAGGCAAACACAAAACGTAATAAAAATTAAAATTAAAATTAAAAAAATCGTTAAAAACAGTGACGAGAGAAAAACAATAAAAAAGTGGGAAATGGGCACCTATAAGCCAGCGCCGGTAAAGCCATCAAGTGCCATCCCAATGCACAAATTAGGCTCTCCCTCACTTTATGCTATTGTAAAACAGCGCTGGTTTTCAGAGAGGGCCCATTTGTCAAGATGGCGCCACTACCCGAACCAAAATAAAATGATAATAAGTAAATATAGATACATACCAGGGATAGTGCAAATAAAATAAAATAAAATGTGATATGTGCATGGGCGTAGTCAACTTGCTACGTCCGTGGAGTGTAGTGCAGTGATTTGTGTAGTGTAAACAGTGGCAACGTTGCACCCACGCGACAACGGAAGCACGTGGCGCCACATCAACATGATCATTAGTCGTGTCGTTGTCGTACGTGTGCTTGGAGCCTACATTCGCACAATATCTTAATGTATTTACATATTTACTTTATCTTTACAGGAGTTCGTGAAATGTTTGTTTTTAAGTGGTCAGACTGAGTTACAAAGTCGTCATCACGACGCCTCTGAGAGGGAGGACAGGGAAAGTAACTTTGCCACTGTGAACAAATTCAAAGTTAATGTAATGGCAAACTCGGCGTGCGTTGATCTACTAGTTTGGGCAATTGGTGATGAAACAGGTAATTTGGAATTTGGAATTTTACTGAGTCTAATGGGCAACATTGTTTTTTTTAATACACAATTTAAATTTAACTCGTTTCCAATAGAACAACGTCGGTATATTTTTTATACTGCAGACTGACGGATAGGGAGGAATTTGTTTGAAATACCGTGTCGCGTACAGTTCGCGAGGCCTAAGTTGAGCTTTGCATTTGTGTGAGTGATCACCAAAACTAGAATAAAAAAATACTCATCAAAAATTGTACAGCAACCGACTTCAAACTACCGAAATGGGACCAAATAGTTGTCGGAATGGGAACCACTTGGGAAGTAGTAGCTTCCAATAAAAAAAAAAACAATTCAAAATACAACAATTTTTTTATTTTATTAAAATACATTAATACATTCAGTCGAATTTAGAACCTCCTCCTTTTTTGGAAGTCGGTTGAAAAGCTGTGTGTACAAGACATGTGTGTGTAAAACAGGTCACATTATGTTCACGTACGTGCACTCACACAAATGCAAAGCTCCGCTTACGCCTCGCGAACTGTACCTACTATGATGTTACTTGTACGGTAGAATCAGCAATCTATTAGTCATTGTGAACTCTTTTTTTTAATAATTCATTTAAGTTGTAGGCAACCCTATGTTTATTTTTATCTGTACCTTAATGTATTTTAAATGTAATATTTTTCCATAATATATTAAAATGTATTATATTTATTATGCCACTTACTTATTTTATTAAATTAACGGATTTCTGATTAGTGTTTTAAAGATGGTTGAGCCAAAATATGTTATATCGTAAATATACATAGTTGTAATTTTTCGCAGAATCAAAAGGACAACAAAACGTCGACGATTGTTTCGCCTCTAAACGAGGCATTATCAAGACTGTCTCAGAGAGAACAGCCTCGTTTAGAGGCCTCGTTTAGAGGCGAAACAATCGTCGACGTTTTGTTGTCCTTTTGATTCTGCGAAAAATTAATGCTATTAATTAATGCTAAAAAGTTTTTTCTTAAAAAAATTTTTACTTACCATTGTTTTATTTTTATGATAATAGGTCTTTACCTATGAAATTGCCGTTTAGACTTTGGGTCGACAATGACGAATTAAAGGTGATTGTGGAAGCCGATGATACACAATCTACGGCTGAATTAGCAGCAGCTTTCTACGTTAGCGTCAAAACAATATTGGTCCATTTGCGTCAAATTGGCAAGGTAAAAAAGCTTGACAAATGGGTGCCCCACGAACTCGATGATCGCCAGCGCGAAGTACGCGTCGAGACATGCCTTGCATTGCTCAACAGACACACAAATGAAGGAATTTTGAACCGCATTGTTACTGGCGATGAAAAATGGATTCTGTTTGATAACCGCAAGCGCTCAGCAAGTCGGTTGGATCCTGGTTCAGCACCTAAACAATGCCCTAAACGAAAACTTACCCCTAAAAAAGTGATGGTCACTGTTTGGTGGTCTAGCGCCGGTGTGATTCATCACAGCTTCTTACCAAACGGGATGAGCATTACTGCAGATGTGTACTGTGAAGAACTGAACACAATGATAGAGAAGCTGGCACATCTCCAACCAGCATTGGTCAATCGCTCCGCTGCTCCTGCACGACAATGCTCGACCTCATACTGCACAGCAGACGGTTTCCAAGTTGCAAGAACTGGGGTTGGAAGCTCTCCGTCATCCGCCATACTCACCAGACCTTGCGCCTACAGACTACTACTTTTTCCAGAATTTGGATAACTTCTTGGCGGGAAAGAAATTCAATACCCGAGAGGCAGTACAAAATGCCTTTGAAGAATTTGTTGCCTCCCGTCCAGCTGATTTCTTTAAGAAGGGCATCAATAAACTGCCGCTTCGTTGGCAAAGATGCATTGATTGCATGGGTGATTACTTCGATTAATAGAAATAAAAAATACATGAAAAAAAAAGTGTGTGTGTCAGCTCCGACGCACGACTGGAGTTTACTCCTTAAGTACGAGTATCTAACCATAACAAATTAGAAAGTTGCGCACTAGAGATGCGCACCAAAAACGTGACACGATTTTCGTTACTTGTTAGTAGGTTTTACCCCTCGGATTTTTCTCATACCGGGCGCCTTATATATGAAAATCGATTCTTAAGGAGTAAACTCCAAAAAATCGTTTAATTTTTTTCATACAAAATGGCAATTTCATAGGTAAAGACCTAATTACTGCTTTATAATCATCAAGGCATCTTTGATAACATTTATTGCGTCCTTACTGTGCAACTCTTGCTGTCTCAACGGCTGTTAGTTTAGGCCAAAATAAGGGACTAAAAGTGACGCGTCATTTGGCGTCGATGTGTCGCAAACTGAACTTTAGTATGAAAGGAAACCGAATTTAGCTTAAATTCCGCGACTTATGTTACGCGACTCACAACTCTAATAATTACGCTCGTGTCGTCTCAGCCTTACACTTCGTTAGAAAAGTCCATGTTAGGGATAATCGTATCTCACACAAAGATACTTTTTGGCTGACTGTACAAAACGTTCAGAAATGTTGTTAATATTATAACGTATGTATTATATTGGTGTTGCAGTTGATGCCGACTATACAGTGCCAGCACTTATAAATGCTCTAACTATATTAATAGGTATCAATCAGTGTGTTTGAGTGACCCCTCTTCACTAACATTAAATTTATACGCTTTTTTTGTGCAAAACATACATATAATTACGCCTTTTTTCCCGAAAGTGTGAGCAGAAAAACAATATAGACCCAACTGAGAGTTTATTACCACTAAAGGAATCCACACACTAACTGATCGCCGACAAGTACCGCCCTGTCAGTCCTTGAATTTGTAGCCAACTTCAAAATTATCAAACAACTGGTGCAGGCGTTCTGTTAAAGTAGCATTCGATTCCTAGCGACGCGCGATGTCGACAAGCGAGCGGGATCGATCGTGCGACTCACAGCTTAGTATCGATTTATATGAAGTACCGGTCGCGTATCGCGGTCGCTGAGATTGGTAAGTGCTCCATATAAATTCATACTAAGCAGTTGTGCGACCGGTTTCGGTCGTTTGTCGTAGTTGCGCGTCGCTTGGAACGGAATACTACCTTTAGTGTGTGTGTGAGTGACCCTTTACCGAAAGCTAGTATTTACCAGAGCCTTATTCGTTGATCAATAGGTACATAATCTTGTAGAAAACGGTTGGATTTCGCCTTTCTGATCTTAATGGGACCCCAATGCATCTGTATTCTGTTCTGTCTAAAGATATACCTATGTACTAAATAATTTTAATACTAATATTCTAACTTACACCTACCTTTATTGTTGCATGGTACGAGGGTGGATTGAAAAGTAATCGGCCTAACCAAGAAAATAAATACATAATAAATGAAATATATTTTTATTTTTCAAGTAATAACCATCAAGTTCAATGCACTTTTGCCATCTTCCCTTCCAAGCATTTAGACCGTTAAAAAAGAATTATTCTTCCTTAGAGTCAAAATATGCGTCTACTGCTGCTTTGACCTCGTCATTTGTCAAAAATCTTTGACCTCCCAAGTGCTTTTTTAAGTTAGGGAACAGAAAAAAGTCTGACGGTGCCAGATCAGGTGAATAAGGTGGATGCGGTAACAGTTCAAAGCCACAGTTGTGAATTTCTTCCATTGATTGGACAGACGTGTGAACACGAGCGTTATCTTGATGAAACAGGACTTTTCTTCTGATCATTCCTGGACGTTTTTCTTTTATTTCCTCTCGTAAACGACGTAATAAGGTGCAGTAATCAGAGTTTATAGTCTGACCCCTTTCAAGATAATCAACCATAATCACACCCTTCGTGTCCCAGAATACTGAAGCCATCACCTTACTTGCCGACAAAATTGACTTAGCCTTTTTGGGGGGTGGTGAACCAGGTCTTTTCCACTGTTTTGATTGTTGTTTTGTTTCCGGTGTACAGTAATGAACCCATGTTTCGTCCATAGTAAGAAAACGATTCAAAAAATCACATTCATCAGCTTCAAATAACTCCAAACAGTCGCGTGCAATAGTCAATCGCATCCTTTTTTGCTCAATTGAAATCCGTCACGGAACCCACCTCGCAGTCCCCAATCGCAAATCTCCGGACACGCATAAAAAGAAGAAAGCCTTTAACAAGGTAGCCAAGTCCTGCAAAAGGGTCCTGATGAAGGCGCGCTTCAATCACGTTGGCCGCGTGGGGGCCAGACTCTCGTCTTACCCATCTGGGAGTAAGGAGTTCTGGTCTCTAGCCAAATGTGTTGAGGCGAACTTTTGTCGATCCTCACTCCCTCCTTTGCAGAAACCTGATGGAACACTGGCACACACAGCTGTGGAAAAGGCTAATCTGTTTGCCTCTCTGTTTGCTGAAAATTCACGGCTAGATGCTGGTACTAAAACACCACCTCAGCTACCTCCTAGTGATTGCAAAATGCCAGAAATCCGCATTCATCAAAAGGAGGTTCTCAAAATACTACGCACTCTAGATGTGAATAAAGCCAGTGGTCCCGACGGTATTCCAGTCATTGTTCTGAGGAACTGCGCAGCCGAGTTGTCTCCTGTCTTGACACGACTGTTCCGTATGTCTTTTCGGGCTGGTAAAGTTCCGAAAGCTTGGAAGGTAGCTAACGTACAGCCAGTACCGAAAAAGTGTAGTCGTGCAGACCCTGTCAACTACCGCCCAATTGCAATCACCTCCATTCTCTGCAAGGTGATGGAGCGTGTAATAAACAAACGTTTACTGGCATACCTCGAATATAATGACCTCCTAAGTGATCGGCAATACGGGTTTCGCCAACGCCGCTCTACTGGAGATCTTCTAGTGTATGCCACGCACATCTGGGGTGAGGCTCTTGAAGGATATGGTGAGGCACTTGCTGTGTCACTTGACATTTCAAAGGCTTTCGACAGGGTCTGGCACGAAGCCCTTATAACCAAGCTTCCTGCTTACGGAGTTCCGGCTAATCTTTGTGCTTGGATTTCAGATTGCCTGAGGGAACGATCTATTCGAGTGGTTGTTGACGGCTGCTCGTCTGATCTATTAGCAATTAACGCTGGGGTACCTCAGGGATCTGTTCTCTCGGCAACGTTATTCCTGCTACATATAAACGACCTGCTCAGACCCGGTATGTTTGGGTATGCGGACGATAGCATGGTTGCAGAGAGATATTTCTCCAGCGCAAAGTCCAAAAAACCGGAAATCGACGATCGTAGAGTGGCAATGGTTGAACGCACTAACTTAACCCTTCAGGCAGTGTCTGACTGGGGCGATGCTAACCTTGTCACATTCAACACTACGAAAACCCAGGCGTGTCTTTTCTCCGCTAAAAAGAGCCCGTTCACCAAGGCTCCTACTTTCCCTGTACCTGTGACTCAGCATCTTCAGCTCCTTGGTGTGGACATCATCCAACCTGAACTTTGGAAGCTACATAGAATCCAGGGCTAAAACAGCTTCGAAAAAACTAGGCATCCTCTCTAAGGTGCGTAAATATTTTACTTCGAGTCAACTACTTAGTCTTTACTCAGCACAGGTACGCTCCTGCATGGAGTACTGCTCGCACCTTTGGGATGGATCCGCCCGCTACCAGCTTGAGGCCCTGGAAGCTATTGACAGACGCGCCAGAAAACTTATAAGCGATGAGGCGCTCACAAGCAACCGACTTCAGAGCCTCGACCATCGCCGTCTGGTTGCAAGTCTGTGTGTCTTCTACAGCTTACATTTCGGAGAGTGTGCGCAGGAATTGCATGAATTAATTCCACCGGCACCATTCCATTATCGGACATCAAGGCGTGGTCTGAGATTCCATCCGTATGTGGTCGATATTCCACCTCTTCGTACCTCTCGATTCGCTTCTTCTTTCATCATGCGAACTGCTAAGGAATGGAATTCCCTTACAGCGTCATTGTTCCCCGATACATATAATCTTGGGATTTTCAAGGCAAGAGTTAATAGGCATTATTTGAGTTTGCGTGCTTCATCTTAGACCGCATCGTTACTTAACATTCAGGTAAGATTGTGGTCAAACGCACTCAAATTTATTCATAAAAAAAAGACACCTTGTGGAAACCCAACACGTTGACTATTATGTTTTGAGTACGTTCATAAGAGATGTCTATAATCTCGGCTATCTCCCTAATTTTCAATTTGCGGTCTCCCATAATTAAGTAGAGTATTTTTTTAACATTTTCGTCAGTAGTGGACGTCGAAGGCCTTCCAGAGCGGGGTTCCTCTTTCACACTCTCTCTACCACGCTTGAATTCTGCTATCCATTTTTTGACGGATGAATATGAAAGAGCGCAATCCCCTAATGTACTGACCATATCATCATGGATGGCTTTTGATGACAGCCCCTTCTTATGGAGGTACTTAATGACGGCACACTGCTCGATTTGCTCCATTTGCGGAAATGATGTCAGATTGCTTTGTTAATAAATTTATACAATTAAAACTAATTATCGCACACGTTTCAATCTTCACACAATTAACAGGTCTGAATTGAACTAAATAATGTGGGTAGATTTGATTTTTAGAAATAAATGGACCAGTGTTAGGCCGACTACTTTTCAATCGACCCTCGTATTACAAATTTTGATGTATATTGTATCGTTAAGATTTATATTGGGGTAGTATGGGATAGTACTGTTATGGTGAACACACGCTTTTCCGACCCGAACAAATATATTGAACAATTATTATAATCGCTGTTAAAGAAATGATTAAATACAGTACCCGGCGATAAATATTGCACATCGACCTTTGGAAAGAGACAATCGGCTAATTTCGGCTTCGTAGAGCGTTATCTCTGTCGCACACTATCTATGTGACGTTTTGTCAGTCAACATCAACAGTTATAGAAAAATTATTTATATAAATTATTTATAGAGAAAAATTGGTGTATTTTATACAAAGAATAAAAATAATTATTAAAAGAAAGCAAATCATAATTGTTTTAACAGTTCCTAATAGGATACCGGACTGTTTGTATTACGTGCGACAGAGATAACGCTCTACGAAGCCAAAATTAGCCGATTGTCTCTATCCAAAGGTCGATGTACAATATTTATCGCCGGGTACTGTATATTCTTGTGGTTTATGGCAATGGGAAAAATTTACGGTGGGAGCAAAGATGCGGGCAACAAAACTAGTAATCTGTACACTGAACAGGTTAACGCTAATGCGTACTTTCAGTTGTGTGTATTGTGATTGTGATAATTAGACTAATGGATATGTCACTCACGATTAAACCAAGTTCAAAATAACGTTTATTTGAGTTTTTTTTATTGCTTTTCTCTGTTGTAAATTATAATATAAGTATATTAAAATAAGTAATTAACTGTTATGGTCCAAATTATCATTGTTTTGACACCAATATATTATTTTTAACTAATATATACTTTACTGTCCCGACGTTTATATCGGATTACTCCAACCGTTGATGGTTCCGAGACTGTTCGTAGTTGACACTATTTTGACTATTGATTTTTAGTAAAAATGAATACATTATGAAATGACTCACTTGTACAGATATTCCACAATTTTTTATTGCAATATATTCCCAATACAAAGTTGTGGAATATCTGTATTTTTTTTTGAACATTCTCACACGGTGTCGTCTAGCCCAAACTAAGCTATAAGCTTATGCTATGGGATTCAAGCTACAACTGCTAATTATACACATATATTTCTAAGTACATACATAATATACATAGAAAACACCCAAACTTCGAAACAAACATTTGTGGATCACACAAATATTTTATTCGACCCGGGAATCGAACCCGAGACTCCGGAGTCGAAAGCCAATACACTACCGACCACGCCATCGAAGCGGTCTGTACAAGTAAGTCATTTCATAATGTATTAATATATGTTCCACCAAGTGCCGACAATCGAAAGCATTAATTATATACTTAAAATGAACATACAAAAGACATGAAACATGGAATATACGGTTTAAAACGGCTGTTTAATACAGGTTTTTGCTGGCTACACGGTTTGATACCTGTTCAATAGAACGTCGTACGGGTATAACGTAGTAGGGTTAAAACATTTCTACACAATTTTACATCTCTATTTCAATGTTTATTTATATAATCAAGGTTGTCAAAAGTATATCTTGAAATAATGTACCCTCAGGTGCGGACTCGTTATGTGGTCGACTGACTGAGAAGATAAACTCGAATCATAACCACAAGTTGATATTAGCGCACATGCCCCTACTTATGGTTTGTCTCGAAGTAAGTAACAGAATCTTAGATAATATAATTACGTTTTCATCACTTCTATGCAAAAAGTGGCGTTTTGTTCCTACATAAGTGCGCCTGAAGTAGCTCTTTTTTGTTCAGATACTTGTTACCGGGCAATAATGAGATTTGAATTTGGAACATAATTCTTTCGTAGTAATCCAAACAAAAACAAGTTAAAAATATGGCAAAAATTTGCCATATATTTTAGAATTTTCATAAAATCTAAAAAAAACAGTTCAACATCACTTTAGAGGTCTTTGACCATGCCGAGTTGATTGCAGCTGGTCTGGAGTCTCTAACTATTACCGTTCTCAATTTGACCTCGTTTTGACTTTGACCTTGAGATCAGAGGTCAAAGGTCAAGTTCATTTTAGAGGTCTTTGACCATGCTGAGTTGATTGCAGCTGGTCTTGAGCCTCTATTACCGTTCTCGATTTGACCTCGTTTTGACTTTGAGATTGTAGGTCAAAGGTCAAGTTCATTTTAGAGGTCTTTGACCATGCTGAGTCGATTGGCGTTTACACTGAGTCTCTAGCTCTTACCGTTCTCGAGTTGAAAGTAGTTCACGGATGGACGGACATTACTGTTGTATAAGAGATTTTCGTTTCAAAAACTCTAAAAAGAAAACGCGCGAACTTTTTTCATCGCTAGTACATTTCTTTTTTTTTTTCATAGAAGGCGATGAAAAGTAATATTTAAGACTCGAGAGTAAAATTATTTTTTCTCAGGCGACTTACTTTGAATTCAAAATAGCGCCTTCGACAACAATATATCATTTTACTCCCTTGTCATGAAAACTACTATTGTTTCATCAAAGGCATAGCCAGTAAATTTGTTGCCCCATGATGAGTTTGTTATTTCAAATTAACAGCTTTTCATACATAATGAAAGTATGTAGAGACAGACAAATAGACCAGGTTGACAACTACGGTACTAAATGTTTACCTGTACCATGAAACACGCAACCACAGCTCTAGTCGACCAACTTACGTAAGTACTGTGTACGAAAAGTACAGAGATAATAATCGCTCGCTATCGCAATGTAACTCAGTAACGGATCCATTTGTTGACGAAAATTATCTCGTTTCGATGGAGATGAAGGTAGACAGGGATCTGTGAAAGAGAAAAACATGTTACTCCGACCCCACATAATTGGGATAAGGGCCATGATAAGTAGTATAATATTTTGTTACAATTATATTCATGTGTTTACAGGGCCTTGGCAAGCTAGCAACGAAATTTCCATCGATAGCGAATACTTCTATATATTGTCTTAGAGATTTTTTGGTGACACCTTCGCCGATATTGTTTAAACTACATAAGTTGGAGTTGGAAAAAACGGGCAAGGAACATATGAAAGTTACATGTAAGTACACTACGATTCTTTCCACTTTAGCGCTCGGCAATCCTCGGCAATTATCGAGGCAGATCGGAATTACAAATGCAACCGCATAGCTTCAGTTCAGTTTCGGTTGACTTGGGCTTTAGGCGCATTATGTAAGTTTTATAGGTACATAATTGTTTAACAAAATTGAAAGTTAAATATATGACGTCATACTTGCATGCAAGACTTGCGTAATGGATTAACGCCCTTACAGATCTCGATAAAGCAGCTTTAACACCCCTTAGTCAAAAATTTTGTGGTATGTAACATTATGTCCTGGCTGTGCGAAATTTGGTTTGAATTACAGAGTGGTATAGATTTTCTACAGTGCTTGGTAACGGCAATAAGCCTCCCATTACGTGGGACCAACAAAATATCTGGGATATAACCGTGATTATGTCTGTAATAATAAAACCCTGCATCATACTGTACCAATAAATAAATATTACAGTGCAAGGAAAAGAGCTTCAAGGTTTGACAGAGACCGGTGTCCCAGTAAAGTCTACTCCTTTCGAGAAACTTCGAGACGCAGCCATAGAGAATCTGTGCATAGCATTGGAAGCCGCGTTGACTGTAGATCCTTACTGCGTGCCAGCATTGGTGGGGTCCGTCAGCAATAGACTGTTTACTGCGGAAACTAGCGACAGGTGATACATCACATCATTATTGCTTTATTTAATTTTGATTGTATTCAATGCTTTGGTTATTTTATAGTAGCTGTCCCGGTGAATTTCGTACTTCATGATGAGATGCCTTTCGATCATAGATGTGCTATGCTACGTTGCTGTGGATGCGATTGACATCCACCAATCATATTCATTTGTCCACAAGCACATCCTCGCAGTATAACTACATAGCACATCTCTGGTCGAAAAGCACCCTAATCTTTTAAACCTTTCCTAAGCTTCCACATTATATTTTAGCCATTCTCGAATTTTAGTGAGAGCTAATATTATAAAGAGGAAAAATTAGATTGTTTGTTCACAGTGAGTAGATTCTGAAACTATTGAACCGATTTTAAAAATTCGGTCCTTTATATGTAGCTACATTATCCCTGAACGCTATGTGCCACTTTTGAGCCCGGTAATGTGTTCAAGTAGGAATTTGGAACGAGTAAACTATTTCACTAAATTTCATTTCACCAAGGCAATAATAAGTAGGTATACTGCCAGAATATCTCTCATTGTAATGATGGGCATTCCCAGGCGATCACGATTGTGTAGAGGGCGTAATTGTCAGCTGTGACCCATGATAGGCGACGATGCAATGTATTACGAATGTACACGAACGTATACGAAAGTACACGAACTTCGAACGTATACAATGAAGGTGGCAGCAATCATAGTCCATTTCTTATTTGCCCATCATGGCCAATTGTGTGGAGGCGGCTTTTAATATTGTGTCTACCTATGTCATACTTTATTATCATATTTATTTTTCAGTGAATCGTCTCTAATAAGTATGAATATAGTCATAATGTTGGGCCATGTCGCTGTCGCATTGAAGGACACTCCGAAAACAACTGATACCATTTTACAATTTTTCCAACAAAGGTAAGGATTTTAAGTATTTTTTATTTTAAACTTCAACCATTTATTGTAGTTGTCAACCATTTAATTTGTCAACATTGATAGAACAAATAGTTCTGTCATTAATACGTCGGATTTAAACTCTGCCAACTAATCATCGTTGTCTAATACAGACATTTAGCAGTTAAACAAATAAACAATGTTATAAACCTCCGAAACTTTAGATTAAAAACTATAATTTTTAGGGTCCTAAGACTCCGTTGTCTGTAACCAGGATCTCACACTGGCCGGTTTTTAAAAAAATACGACAATTTCAGGCTGTGCCGCGCTCCATCATCTCTAGATACGTTGATAGTTGACCAACTGGGTTGTATGGCTCTCGCTAGCCCCGAAGGTCCGGCTCACGATGAGATCATGAGAATGTTCACAGTCATCACCGTAGAGGCCGCCAGCGCTGCATACCACCAAACAGATGATAGAAAACAGTACAGGTATGATGCAACCTTATATTTCTCAGGGGAATTCCCTACCTCGTAGACGACGTAATCCCAGTTGTCATGCGAACATTTAAGGCCGTCGTTACGGGTAGTTGGAGCCTTAAAAAATCCGACTGGTCTAACTACAGAGCTTCGGTATCGTTCATGGTTATGGAGGTCAGTTGGCAGTCGTTCCACGGAAAATATCGAAGTTCAGTCGCATCGCAGTTAGACTGGAAAGCCAAGACCAACTAGATGGGTAAGGGGCCCAAACCGGCTTCACCTTGCCATGCTATACGCAGCTCACAAAACAATGAGTTGGGTATCCTTTACCCAGCAGTGAGACAGTACAGGTTAACAAAAAAGTGGTATCTATTATGACTAGTTCCAAGTTATTTTGGGTAAATTTGTTAAAATGATAATGTGTCCTTTTTATTAGTTATCTTTTTAAATAAATGTTCAGTAAATAACATTAATTGGGCACTGTTTTCAATTACTCATGTAGGCATATTAAATTTGCCTCTCTCTGAGCTGGTTAACCTATAAGCGAGATTAGCTTGGGCCTATGTATCTATTCACCTATTCATTAAATTTTATTTGTAATATTTCAATAAAAATAAGTTCTATAATTTTCTCTAGACATGTATCCGGTGCTGTCCTAAATGCACTAGCTAATATAGCAGCGAACGTACGTGGCACAAGTGCTCGACTTGAGTTGCTAACACGATTGCTCGAGTTATTCGTCCAACTCGGGCTCGGCGGCGAGCGGGCGACGGACAGGTCGCCCGCGCCCGTGCTCAAGGCTTCAGGCAGCGCGGGCAATTTAGGTGTACTTATACCAGTTATTGCGGTAAGTAATATAATGATCTTTAACAATAACTTAATTGGAGATATCGTTTCTATTTGTACCGAGCAAAAAAGCGATTCAGAAAGAAATAGCGCAAAAATTCAATAGTTATTACGTATTACGTATTATAGATTAGGAGGTAACGGGAAGTATTGAGCCGCTAGTTCAGCGCCGAACAATAGCTTCCTTGGCCGCATTCTACCGTATTTACCACGGCGAGTGTTCTGAAGAGCTCTTCAATCTGATCCCACCCTCTTCCTTCCGATCCCGAAAGACTCGTGCCGGGCAGAGATGCCACTCCCACACAGTGGATAGCATGTTCGCGAGAACCGAACGTTTTAAACGTTCGTTTCTCTGCCGAACGATAGTGGCCTGGAACGTCCTGCCTGTGCACGTGTTTCCTCCCACATATAATCCTGGGTTCTTTAAGCGGAGCGTGAAGAGGCACATCAGTAGGTCGTCAAGTTGAGGGTCACTCTCAATAGTAATGTGTGCTGTGAGAGTGGCCCACAATCGCTAGACGGGTCGTCACGACTTACCACCAGGCGGGCGGCGTCAATTTGACGAACCCAATGTAAAAAAAAAGTTATAAAAGGTCATTGTCTGAATCGCTCGGACTGCATAGATTCTATTTAGTGGTATGTAACATCTGTCCTGGCTGTCGGAATTTCGGTTTTGATTTACCATAGGGCCCGGTAACGGCAATAGATTTGCCCTCTATTAAGTGGGACCAACGAAATTACTAGCAAGGTGTGGGTGTGTAATGCACCTATGCCTACCCCTTCGGGATATCACAGAGCAATAGAAGAGGTTTTTTTTTTTTTTTTTTTTTTTTCTCCTATCTACCTCCCCCTTTAGTGGAGTCTATATTAATCCTAATTCTCTTTATCATTCCAGTTCTCGCATTTATTCTTCTCGCACTTTTATTCTGCATAATTGATCTTTAGTAGATCCAGTAGAAGAGGTTAGAAGGGCCCTAGTGGCCATGTAGGCGCGCCGCTCATATTGTGAACGCTCATAATAATATGTCAACCATATATGTTTCTTTTCACCGGTCAGTAATAAAACCTTCAAATACCATGATATTTGTAATTATTACAATTGTATTGTGTAGTTTGTAGACAAAAACGACGACGACATCGCAAGCAGATGTAAAATAATACATTTGTTGCTTGTAGGGGAGTTTATGAGTTGAAGAAAATCGACGACACTCGTTGTAGTATAAATCAGGAACTATTTCCTTTCTAACCTCTTCTACTGTTCTGTGGGTGACATAGACGTGTTGTATGTCTGTGAATGGTAAAACGTTCTTCTTGTAAGATAAAAACTCCGGTATAACACTACCAAATAGACACTTGTCTACAATTTGTGTTTGTTCAGGCTTTACGTAGAAACAACAGGACCGATTTTGTGATAGATTAAGATCCTGGCAGGATATGGCTACTTTTTTGATATCTCTCAGGTCTCCTGCTACTGCTACCTAACTTTACTTGACACTGTAGGTACATATTTTGTTTGCAGGTTCTTGTAAAAAGGTTACCACCAATAAAAAATGCTAAACCTCGTTTACATAAGTTATTCAAAGACTTTTGGTTATATTGTGTTGTCATGGGATTCACTGCAGCAGACTCAGGTAATTATCTTTCTGTATATTTCTTATTATAACTATTTATTTATTTTACTTATTACAATAATATATTTCAATCTCCACAAGTTAAACTTATGCTAAGTAAAGTTTTGTATGAAAGTGCAGTGAGCGGGTTTGGAATATTATGTTATTTTTTTTCTGCCATACAACTCTGTAATGACAATATTTTTAAAATTGCGTGTCTGATTGCAATAAGCTTCTATTGAACTGATTTTCATGCATTTTTCAGTAATAAATAAAGTAATTTTTATAAGAAAGGTTTATATACTCGTATATAATTCATTGAAGATTTGTGTATAATGCCGCGATAATTCGAAGCAATGCAAAGGCTGATCGCTAGTTATTTATATGTATTAACATCGTAAAATATAAATTCTCAATTCAGTTATTGTTTTTACATAATCTATATATTTAATACGACAATTTGTCTGTCTGTCCGTCAGTCGCGTTTTACAATTATAATTAATAATACATACATTTGCATGAAATATTTAAATATTCTTTATTTTTTTCTTTTTTTATATTGGAGGCGATACAAAGTTCGCTGGTATAACTAGTAGTATATTAATTCCGTCAGACATAAATAAGTATGCACGATATTTATTGCGCTATTTATATTGAATTCCATTAAGTTTGCATGTAAAATAATCGACTAATGCAATCTTAATTAAATATTTTTTGTATTTGGTATTTGTCCTGTCCAACTATGTAAGACTAGCGGACGTCCGCGGCTTCGCCCGCTTAACAAATTATGTACCTACACAAAAATCTTCCTCGAGAACCACTCTATCCATTGGTGAAAACCTTATTAAAATCCGTTGCGTAGTTTTAAAGATCTACGCATACATACAGAAAGGGAGATTGTGTCATAATATGTAGTGATTTTGTATTTTACTTGTAACACAGGAATTAACACGAAATATAGCGTAGATAACTCTTACAACATGACACCTATTTGGCTTGACGTCGAGATATACCTCGCGTCACATAAAAAAAACGCTGACCTTTAAGCTGCGCAGTAGACGATTTATCGATCAATATGGCGGTAACAGCGAGTAAGAGCGAGAGTACCGATGCGCAAACGTACCCCTCCCTCCATTCTCACCCAGCGGTATTTTTACATGAAAAGGACTGTAATAAAATACTCTCGTTTAAAAGTTAATAATAAGATTTTACCATAAATACTACGTAAAAGAGTCTATACGTGTCCGAACCCGCGCACGCACCTTAAATAAGTCTCAATACTTTAATTGTAGCACTGTCCTTATTAATTATATTTGTATATACATTTTATATTAAATAAACTGTGTTTGTATAGATGTATTTACCAGTATTATAATCTCTTCTTCTCTGGCAACGCCTTTAGCTATGCGAAAGCGTGAGTAACCATGCTTTTAGAGTTTAGTTTGTGTGTTGTATCTATCTATCGTGGTGATGCTATATTTACTGAAACTAGTGGTCCGACAATAATTCAAATTGTACATTTTTTTTTTATATTACTGTTCTGCACATTTTCTCTATATAAACTATAAGTGTACGAAAGAACAATGGGCAAAAATGTACAGCGCTCGGCCCATAGGCGTCCACAGCGATACTATAATATTTTAAGTGGGCAATTAGACAAATGAACTATATCACGCCTATATTCCGAAGGGGTAGGCAGAGGTGCATAACACACCCACAATTTGCCAGTATTTTTATTCCCACGTAATAGGGGGCAAGCCTATTGCCGTCACCGGGCACACATATATTGAGTTACGTCCAAAATGGCCGAATGAATTTAATAAAAAATAGCAGCAATATTGTAATTTTGAAATAAAATTTGAAACCCGTTGCCTTGCGATGACATGTTAATGAAAGGCAACAAAATCTTACTTGCCAGCCGCTATGGCACAGCCAATTAAAGTCCTGGGCGTCTCGGACTATTGTATTGTTTGGATAAAAATTTATCATGGGTTGATTATCTTATAATCCATACAAATATAAATAAATACTGAGCGCAAAACTCGAGAACGGCTGCACCGATTCGAAATGTGGATGATGTTATTTTATTATTAGATCAACTATGTATGGACTTGGTGTTGTATTCTACTAGTCTTGGTAAATAGTAAACTGTGAACAACTATTTGTACTTTAAAGGACAAAACACACAACCATAAACATACTTTTTTTATCGATTTAAATAACATGAATGGATTACGTATCGGATAACTAACATACAGTTTTAATTATCGCAGTATAGCAAAATGACCGTGTATATTTAAAATAATAAGTAACTAAGTACCTACATAAATATAGCACCATTATGTACATATTGCTTATAACAATTACTTATTAAGTTGGTATCTGTTTAAGATGGTATTTAAGTGTGTGTATTTTGAAGAGTGTGCTTTTAGAATTTTAGAATAAATACATCTTAGTGTTCCTTTCTCCACAAGTGTGCTTATAGGAAAAAATAGTGAAAAGCGTTTTTATTTTATTTATTTGTGAGTATATTTTTGTATTTAGACTGCTTGTATGGGTGATAGTGAGTTTATTTTGTAACATTCGAATTTTGTGTGCAGTGTTGCCGTTTCACTAAAAAACAATGACCCGAATCTGTTGTGTAATTTTTGCAACAAAAATTAAATTGAATTTTACATTTAATAAAGAAAGTTTATCAATCAAGGAATGTGTTTTCAAAGTAAAGATTTTAAAAGACACCATCTACCTACTATAATTAGTTTAAGAAGAAATAATAAAACACAATTAAAAACTCTGACAGGTTTGTGGCCACAGGAATGGTACACAGGTGTAAAAGAGATAGCTGTTAAATCACCTTACCTTGTCTCGCAAACATCACTCCGTTCTGAAATGCGTGAATTACAATACACGTCTGCTGTACGGAACGATTCAGTTTCTATCAACGAACTTCAAGAGCTGAAGACCCAGATTTCAAATCTTCTTGACCATCAACCTGACGTTACTGTTATTGTAAACAAGCTCACGTTTGCCCCCTGTATGTACCTACTCAGCGTTTATTGGCTGGAGACTTTGAGGCAAGTAACTTAGGAATGATTAATACTAGAAAAGGCCGTGCGTGGTCTGGAGGGCCGTGTAGCATTTTTTGTAAAGAGGAGAGTCGCCCTGTCTGTGGACTGAGCACTGATCAATAGCGAACAGAAAAAAAACATGGAAGCATAACTTCAAACAAAACCTCTAAACTAAACGGTCCCACAAGGGTCCCACGATATATTTTGTTTTCTATGAACAACGCTATTTTGAAATAATGGTTGATTTAATTGTCAATGTACGTCTCTGTTTGGCTAGCAAATATCGCGTGATTAGGGCGTGAAATGACAGGCCGGCTGCAAGAATCCACACATCTTCGCGACAAGATCTGCGTTGGGTCATTTACGAGCGCTGGAAATGCTTGTATGTTTTTTCCGTTCACTACGGATTAGGCACTTAGTAATTTAAACGAATTCATACAAAATATATGTAACGTTTCAAATTCGTGTCCCGTCTGGGCCCCGAACACGACACGCACCGCGCACGGTCCATTGTAGTATAATTCATGCCTTATAATTTCATCATTTTGTATCTTATGACTATGTCTTTCTCAAATCTACCTCATATCTTACTCGATATCTACTAATATTATAAATGGGAAGTAAGTCTGTCTGTCCTAAAGAAATGCTCAAAGGTTCTTTCATCATACCTTAAGGTCTAAGGAAACGAAATAAATAATACTTACAGCCACAGGAAGAAAAGAGTTCTAAAGAAATCTAAAAATAAATATTTATTTATTTATTTTAGAGTATTAAATTCCCCGGAGCCAAGTTTACAACCAATCATAGAGTATCTGAGTGACTCAGCGTTACCCAAAGACAAGACCGGTATGTGGCAATGTGTTGCCAGGTAAGTGAAACAAATTAATACTAAATTCATAAATTATTTGTAACCACAATTTTATTCGTAACTTAACATTGCGGTGCCCTCTTGCTTTTTTTATACTCACAAAAGTTATGTCTTTCGTCCCAAATAGGGGTAAATAGAAGGATTTTATACGTTGACATAGGCTTAGTAGTTGACATAGTCCGAGACACCCAGGACTTTAATTGGCTGTGCCTTAGTGGCTGGCACTTAAGATTTTGGTGTATTTTATCAACATTTCATCGCGAGGCAACGGGTTTCAAATTAGTTTTTCAAAATTACAATATAGCTGCTACTTTTTATTAAATTAATTCGGCCATTTTGGACATAACCCATTATAAATGTGCCCGGTGACGGCAATAGGCTTGCCCCCTGTTACGTGGGACTGGAAATACTGGCGAACTGTGGGTGTGTGGTGCACCTCTGCCTACAACTTCGGGGATATAGGCGTGATGCGTGTGTGTGTGGGTGTGTGACATAAGCTTCGCGCCAATGGACTCACCACGCACACGCATATCGGCGTCTTAGATAGTTTGTAGCGACCCGTGTGTCTAGTACGAGTTACTTACGTTAATTTGCTCGAAATACGTTTTCGTATTCCTCCATACATTTCACACAGTTCCTTGACGTTACCACAAGGGGCGCTGGTGTGAATAGTATGGAGGAATACGAAAAAATATTTCGAGCAAATTAACGCAAGGAACTGGTACTAGACACTCTGAAGTGGCAGCTTCTGTAGTGAGTTGCCGAGGTTTCATCAGTCATGGATGGTTTGGAACTACTCTACTACAAACTACATCCACTGAAACTCAAAATCTACTGAACGGATATTGGTTTTCACTAATAAGTCGAGTTTTTTAATAATTAATTTTTTTATCCAGCGTTGGCGACAAAGTATTCCAGAAATTCTTGGACGTGATGTCCGACAAAGTGAAGGACGAATCCCGTGAGAGGGAGTTGGAGTTCCACGCGCAGTTCCTACTGGTGAACTTCAATCATATACACAAACAGATCAGGAGGGTCGCTGACAAATGGTTGGCGGGCCTCGTTGATAAGTTTCCACATTTACTTTGGAATTGTCGGGTAAGTTTACACATACTTTCGATTGATACATTATGAACAAACACACTTGTAGGTACAGTCAAGGTTCAAAAGTGCATTCCCATTATTATTATGCATGCTGATGCATATTACTTGACTGTATGCTGATGCTGAAACTCCAGAGATATCCTGACAAAGTCCTGATGTTACATGCCACTAAGTCTTTGGACCTCAACTGAACATATCATCTACCGAGAATTTTCCCAACGCTGTCGGGGTTGGCTTTCTAGTCTAACTGCAATTCAGCTGAACTTCGATATCTTCCGTGAAGCAACTGCCGTCTGATCTCCACAACCCATGGACAATATCGAAGTTCTGTATTTAGACCGGTCGGATATTTGTTTTAGGGCTCCAACCACCCGTAACGACTGCCATAGATGTTCATAAGACTATGTACACTCCGTGACACGGAGGGGTCTCAATGTCTCCGCAACGGTACACTTATTCCTTTGATTTATTACGAAAAATCTGACCAGTTTCGCTAGCAATATTTGATTCTCTATCTCTGTCTAAATGATTCGATATCTCGTTGGGGTAAACAAAGATATATGCATCACATCCAATCACTTCGATCTTTTAACTATGCAGTTTAATGGTTGATTACCTTCAAACAAGAAACTACTAATAAATATTTTGACGTTTTCTAGGTACTATGGTCCATGTTAGATATTCTCCAAGTGCTCAGCTTCAGTCTGGAGTTAGACGCGAATCAGGAAACACCGTTACTCAAAGTCCCCGGCACGGATTTCTCTTTGCAACTGCAAGATACACTAGAAGGAAGAGAGGTAGGTATTGTATCTATATAGGTTATCGTTTTAGATACATATAGACTGTTACGCCTTTTTCCCATTGGGGTAGGCAGAGACTATGGTTAAATGTTGTTGTATATTATATTATGTTCAGTGATAATTTTTCCGAATAGCCCGAGACGTCCAGGACGTAAATTGGCTGTGCCACAGCGGCTGGCACGTAAGATTTTGTTGCCTTTCATCAACATTTCATCGCAAGGAAACGGGTTTCAATTTTTTTCGCAATGATAATATGTATAGCTGCTACTTTTTATTAAAATCATTCAGCCATTTTGGACATAGCTCAATTTAGATGTGCCCGGGGTCGGCAATAGGCTTGCCCCCTATTACGTGGGACTAAAAATACTGGCAAATTGTGGGTGTGTAATGCAATTCTGCCTACCCCTTCGGGGATATAGGCGTGATATATATATGTGTGTGTCGACGAGTTCAGTGTGGCGGTAGGCTTGCATCAGGGCTCGGCGCTAAGCCCATGTCTCTTCCTGTTGATAATGGATGCTTTGACATCGGAGATACAGGAAGAGACCCCCTGGTGTATGCTATTTGCCGATGACATTGTACTCGTCGGTGAAGACGGGCCTGAGGTACAGAGTAGATTGGAAAAATGGCAATGTAAACTGGAGAGTGTAGGCTTGAAAATCAGTAGAACCAAAACTGAGTACATGCTCTCTGATTTCGGCGGTCTCTCCAGCTCTACACTCATAGTGCTAGACGGTGCACCAATACCAGTTTGGTCCAGTTTCCGGTACCTCGGCTCTCTTATCCAGGATGATGGGGAAATCGATCGGTCAGTGAAGCACAGAATTGACGCCGGTTTGATCAAATGGTGGCAGATCAAAGGCACTATTTGCGACCCTCTATTTCCCCCAAAACTAGACTGTCGTCAGACCTGCCGTCCTGTATGGACTGTCATGTTTGGCCTTAAAAGCGACGGATGAAAGACAACTGCATGTAGCGGAGATGCGAATGTTAAGATGGATGTGTGGTGTGACAAGAATGGATAGGGTAAGGAACGAGTATATTAGAGGAAGTTTGAAAGTTGCACCAGTGAACGAAAAATTGAGAAGCGAGCGGCTGTCATGGTATGGACATGTTATGAGAAGAGAGGAAAGCAATATCGTAAGAAAGGTGCAAAGTATGACTGTAGAGGGTTTAAGAAGTAGAGGTAGGCCAAAGAAAGGATGGATGGGATGTGTGAAAGAGGACATGACAAGGAGAGGCGTGACTGAAGAGATGACGTCTGACAGGGATGTGTGGAGGAGAAAGACTTGTTGCGCCGACCCCAAATAATTAGGATAAGGGCAGGTAGATGATGATATATGTGTGTGATAATTTTTCATAGATTTGTACTTTAATATTATATTACGTTGACTGATTAATATTAATTGATATCTAAACGAGACATGATCAACATAATATCAAAGGTACGATACGTTATGGTTACCCGATGTCGTATTCGAGTCGTGACTACTCGTGACCACGGTTGGTACAATCGTATGAAGCGTCGGGAAACCACTATCCTTTTATATTATCGCGATGAGGTCCCGTTTAGGTAGTTTTAGAAGGTTTAAATTAAAGAATATCATTAAAACCAAATTAAATAACACAACATCTGCTCAGGGTTTAATTCTATATCCGTACCAAATTTCATCAAGATCGTTTCAGTAGTTTCTATGTTTATAAACAAACAAAGATACGTTACAATTTTTTAATGTTTCGAAATGTATAGAGATTCACTTATTGGCAATTTGATTACATATGAGACATCTTATTTCTAAAATCTATAACTTGTAATTTCTTTTATACGAATTTTAACAATACTTTACGATATTAAGGTCTGTGTTCGATTTGACAGTGCATTGTGAAAGATTTCGCCGACCGCTGTCACGGTATTGTACAAGAGGCAATGAAGTGGGCGCCGCAATCCACTCGGTCGCATTTACAAGAGTATTTAAATCAGGTTAGTAGGTCCACTGATCTATCTGTATAAGCCGCGCACGATGACAGTGGGATGGTACCTTGTCACATTAACCGCTTCGTGTCGCCATCAATTGCTAAAATTACTGATAAAAAAACATAATCCTTACTTTTTAGCGCGGCTTACATAATATATCTGTGTTATACAGTATTAATTTATTCAGGGAAGGGCTTTTGATTGTTTGAAATTCTGCACCAACTTCCAATACCGGGTGTTCTGAGTATATGCCTTTGAAAGGATGACCTATCAGAGAAGAGTAAAATAAAATAAACTCTTTTGGATTTATCTCTTATATATTATATCTATCTCTATAATTTATATCTTATAATTTATATTAAATAAAATAAGCGTGTTATACCTACTTGTAGTATGTACAGTCTTTCACAAAGTGTTATTTCCTGCCTTTTCTCTTTGCGTCATTCCAGTTATCTCTTTAGATAATATGAATTAGATATGTACACTGATGTGATCCAGTGGTTTGTTACTACATAAAGTGAATTTTATTACAGTCCTTTTCATGTTAAAATAACGCTGGGTGAGAATGGAGGGAGGGGTATGTTTACGCATCGGTACTCTCGCTCTTACTCGCTGTTACCGCCATATAGATCGATAAATCGTCTACTGCGCAGCTTGAAGGTCAGCGTTCTTTTTATGTGACGCGACCTGTACTGGACTCGACGGCCGTGGGTTCGAATCCCAGTCAGGACAAAACTTTGTGTGATGAGCATGATGGTTTGTTCTGTGTCAAGGTGTAATTTATCTAAACATGAAATTGAATGGATGTAGGAGTAAGTACTAAGTTTATCAGTTATCTAGATTCAATAACACAAGCTCAGATATATTAGCTTACTTTGTGCTAAATGGCACAGTGTCAATTTTTACAAATATTATGTACCTATCTCAGGTACCAAACTCCACACTCTGGCACCACTGCGGTTTAGCCCTAGCGACAGGCGCGTTACTAGGGGCAGCCGGTTTGAACCGGATGTCGGCGCCATTACCTAGAGCGGCTCTCGATAAACGACCGCCATGTGTTACTCAGGATTCAGCCGCTTTGTTAGCTGTAGTGTCGCAGAGGAGCCGGTATGCGGGTGAAGTGAGTATTAACTTACCAATCCTACTATTGTACTAATTCTACCAAACCTACTATCATACTAATCATGAGGTTTAAACCGGATGTCGGCGCCATTACCTCTAGCGCCAGTTCCGTAATGGCCCAACAACTGGACAGATTTGGCTTGAATTTGACAGACAAGTAGATGAAGACTCGATAGACCTCTGCCTGCCTCGAGGAGGTAGACTGAGTTGCATTTGACACCTACATCCTCCGTACATCGTTAGTACACACCTACATCGTCAGTAGTTTAAAAAAATCAACAGCGTGGCCGACGTTACATTCTTACAATCTCTTCAGTACAAGGGTTTTTTTTGCAAAGCAGTGGCGTTAACGTTCTAAATTGTGCTATTTGAGAGTTCTATCATAATCTATACTATATATATTAATGTAACATCTAGCCAATCACTGATTGATCCTGGAGAGTTTCGGGGAACTTTTGTGTTTGCCTCGTCAGTTAATTGGCAGATTATGGCCCTTAAAATCTCACCTTTTCAAGCAAAATCTATACTAGATTTTTTTTTTCTCTAGATAGCAGGATGGGTAAGTGCCGAAGGTGGTGGCGAAGCGGCACTATGGCGGGTAGGGTGTAGACTCCATACGGCATTACGTGAAGCCGGTACCAGCGGCAGTGAGACCGCCCATAGAGCAGCGCTATGGAGGGCCACTGCTCTACTGGTGCATTGCAGACATAACCTGCCTAATTCTAACGCACATACATCGCCTACTGCTAGAGGGTTGCTGCATGCTGTTGGTGAGTTCTAGCATGCTTATCAGTAAGATATTTAAAAAAAATCTGATGTGGTGAAATAAACTATAGAGGCACGATCACTATAACCTCTGGGAGGGGAGAGGCCCTGTCGATATCATATACACTGCTAGATGACTCACTTAACACTGTTGAATTACACTTTTTTGACGTTTGGGTACGGTAACGATACCTTATGGCTCTCGATCTTTCGGTTGGAATCATCAACAGTGGTCCTAACGACTTATGTAATAAGTCATGTAACATTCTTTCTCAGCATGGTCTCAAGTGGAAATCTTCACGGAAGACGCGGTCACATCGGCAGTCGAATGCTGGCAGTGGCTGACCACTGCTCGGCCGGACCTAGAGATGAGATTACTGCAGGAAATATTTGCAGCGTGGCAGAGCACGGTCGATAGGAAGATGGGATTGTTCTCTAAACAGACTGAGGAAACCAGCCCTTTGGCCGCACATGAGGGTAAGTGAGTAAGCTGAAGAGATCATTTGGTTGAAAGTGCTAATCTAAGGAATTGGTCTGAATTGTCAATTTTATTGACACAAATTTAGTTTTTGTCCCTCCCCGAAGGAATAAATAGAGGTGCTTATTACGCCTACATTTCGCCAATTAGTTAACCCTCGCGTTATAGGTGGTGAGCCTGTGGTCGTTTCCGGGAAGTATATTTTCCAAAGCCTCGTCCGTTTGTTAGCAGGTGCACCGCGGGCTGGTGAGGATAATTTGGGTCCTGCCCTGGGGAGGTTATTAGAGCCTCTTAGCACCCACTTTATTGTGTGTTGAATAGTCCATTTGTGACCAAGCCGATGCGAACGAAGTGGTCTTTATAAACTTGAGACAAACGGGTCTTTTACGCGATTATTGAGATTTATACATACCTCTTTATTACCCGGCGTTTCGACCCTGTTACAAGAGCCGTGGTCTCGGGTGGACTGGCTTCAGCTCATCGTCGTCTTCGTGAAGTGTGGGTATGTTCAACTACCCTCACTTCGGAAATATATTCGGGATATTTACCATGTATTATTTTGCTGTCGAGTTTCCGATATTTCGGCACTATTTGCAAGTGCCATGGTCACGGAGGAACTGTCAGTACATCGCGAAATAGTTTTAAGGTAAACCGTATCGGTCTACCCTCTTTTTGTCGCGCACCACTACTATTGTCCGCACTGTTCTCACTACCAACTCGAACACGATCCCGGCACACAATACTCACGGTGACAGTTCCTACTTCACTAAATATTGTTTTCGGAGAGGCACGCGTAAAAGACCCGTTTGTCTTAAGTTTATAATGTGTACAAAACGCGACAGTTTAAAAAAGAAGTCGTGGTCGTTTGCTGGTATCGTTATAATTGTAGAGTTGTAAGTTTTAAAATGAGATTCCGTTCAATAATTATTTCGTATTCGAAAAGTATTAGTATATCCAACTGTATAACCATGTTTCAGGTGCCAAATTAGAACCTCGTCCACCATTCGTAGCCCCTCACGCAGTGTGGGTTCGATATCTGAGTGAAGTAGCCGAAACGGCCAAGTACAATAGCGTTGAGAAAGTCGAAATGTTGGCAAGTTTACTCCACAGATCGTTGCCCATCACTGTAGGAGATGTGAGGGACCATATCAATAGACACGTGGAGGCTGTTGGTGTTAGATTCAGGTAGATATATAAATAACCCGCTACAAAATCAAATCTGTTTGTCTGTCGTGATAACTCATCATTGCACGCCTAAACCACTGAACTGATTTGAAAAAAAATTTGGGCAAAAGTTTGGGAAACCACAACTTCGAAACATAATATTCAGGAGTCACTAAGATAGTACAAATGTTGGCCTTATCGCTAAATGTTATGTTTCCAGGCAACCTTTAGATGGATAGTGAGTTTTGCCCCGATTATATGAATTTGTAATACATTCAAACAACGTTTACCTCACGTGTCGTCGAAGTCGTCGCATTTTGAGGCCTTGGTAGCTCAATTAGTTTCAGTATTCCTCCTGAACGGGATTGGTTCCGATCCAGCCTAAGACTTTCGTTTTTAGGGTCCCGTGCCCAAAGGCTAAACTCCGCTGTCTGTCCGTCCGTCTGTCACCAGGCTGTATCTCAGGAACCGTGGTAAAAATATTAAACTTTTCATAGATGATGTATTTCTGTTGCCGCTATAACAACAAATACTAAAACAGAATAAAATAAAAATTAAATGGGGCTCCCATACAACAGACATTATTTTTGGTTTTTTTTATAGATAATGATCACCCTTCGTGTGCGAGTGTGACTCGCACATGGTCGGTTTTTGCAATAAATTTTTTTTTCAGGCTATTATCCTGTGGTCTGTCCCTCCTCCAAGGAGACATCCTCCCCCGCTCTTTAGCCCGCAATATTCTCAGAGAGAGGGTATATTCAGTATGTTTAGACTATTTCTGCCGGGGGCTACAATGTCCTGCCAAAAGTTCCAGCGCACTCAGAGAGGACATCATATCGCTAATAAAATTCTGGCAACTAATGCACTCTGATAAGAAGTATTTGAAGAGTAGTGATATTGGTGGTAAGATATCCTCCTACTTCTTAGTAGGAGGATTGACCGAGCTAACAAAGCATCTTTATTATTTCGAGACTGGACAATTTTGCTTTCGTCCGTCTGTCTATCTGTCCGTATGTGTGTTTCGAGCTAGCGAACACAATTTTCATCCAATCTCCATGAAACATGGTACAAGTGTTCCTTTTAAAACATTTTTTTTTATTGGTGAGCTTTTTTATGAGTGGAATTGGAGTGAAGCACCGTTCAGACTACACTATAAGATATAGCAGTATAGTAAAGATAATTAAAGTTAATACTATCAGGCGTTACTTTTCGGAAGTCCATAGTTAAATAAAATAAATCTAACTACTTTGCAATATTCCGCCACATGCAAATTACCCAACTCTCGTATTTATTCATGCACAAATCCGCCCTCCAAACCCACTTAGGCCGAAAGAATAGAGAAATAATTTTGAAAATAGAATAAATATGAGAGTTGTGTTATCGTGCAAAAAATAATAAAAACCTCGACACGTGTTTCGCCCCCAACCAGGGGCATCATCAGGAGATGTTGATGGCTCGGCGCACGGCGACCGAATATTTCCCCCGTCTGCAATATTTCTGATTTTAAATAATATAAAAAAAGAAAAATTTTAAAACATAAGTGATCTAAATCGGAGCTGTTTATGAGGACTTCCGAAGATTGCCTGTTTTACGGCTTCATTGACTCGACTAACAGCGCATCGTTCAGTTATAGAGCGTATAGCAAGCCCATACTAGTAGTGTAGTAAAACGTAGCCTCTTCAGACCCGCGGTACGCATATGTGTACCGTCATAAAACTTAATTATAGGAGTGTTATGCCATCTGTTGGTTGAAAAAATTACTACGGTTAGACACAGAAGGGCATGGCGCTTCCTTGCACTGCATTCAGATGGCGCTAGCTACCGGTGATTTCTGGATTATTTCGTATCAAATATCTAGACGGCTGGTTTTTATTCAAAAGTGAGTACGCTGAAAGTTTTTATTTCAATAATTAAAGTTATTTCTTATTTCCTGGTCCGATTTTCGTGATATTGGGTGACTAACTTGTCAATTATTTGCATTTAGGTAAGTGTTGTACAAAATTGAGATTTTTGTTGGAATTAAATCCATTTTTGTTTTAGGTACACAAACATGTACCTCAGGCCTTTGAAACATAAAAGTTAGTAAATTCATTATTTTGTATTTTTTTTTTCGTCGGGAGATGAGGACGACGAATTTTTACCTCCAGAGATGGAATCTTCGTCTGAATCTGGGGAGGAAATGGAACCTGCCGACGCCGACGGGATACCATGAAAGCCAAACCCCTTGGGCCTTAAAAACTTTGTTTTGGCAGCTAAAGATGATCCTTGATTGTGAGATATATGTTGGAGCAAATACTCTACCCCGTGATGTGATGACACGGCTGGGGCTGGGAGCAGGTATTGTACAATTGTTAATACGTACAATTCGCATAACTTGTATTCTGTACACAGATCGTTTCTTTACAAGTTTGAAATTGGCAGATTATCTAAATAACGAACATCCAAATATTTATTTGACAGGCACTGTAATGCCTAATAGAATTGACACGGTTGGAATAAAACTCAAGTCTGATAAAGAGCTCAACAGAGGCTATTTTGACGAAAAGGTGAGAAACGATGGCAAAGTCTGTATTCTAAAATGGAAGGATACAAAAGGAGTAATAATGCTTTCTACGGCTACTGGTAGTGATCCTGTTTGTTCATGCAAGCGATGCTGCAAGGTTCAATGCCAAAAAATTTACGTCCCTCAGCCAGCTGTGTGTGCTGTGGTGAAAAACTACAATACTTGCATGGGTGGCATCGATATGTCCGACAGGTTAATAGCCTACTATTGCAGTTCCATGCGCACCAAAAAGTGGCCTACAAGAGCTTTTCCCACTTTGTCGATTTAGTAATCGTAAATTTCTGGATTATGTACATTCGGTGCTGCAGAGAGGAGAATATACCAGCTAAGAACAGGTTGGGATTACTAGAGTATCGAATTAATCTAGGTACTACGTTAGCAAAGTATGAAGGTTCCCCAGTAACCCCCGTCTTCATGCAATCATCTGCATCTGCACCGCCGAAGAAGCGACCAAGGCCAGTTGTGGCACAACCTTGTGCCGAAACCCGCCTAGATGGTATTGGTCATCTTCCACGATTTCTGGATGACAAGTTTGCATCGAAATCGGGGGGTGCACGATTCACGATGTCGTACGATATGCACAATGTGCAATATGTATTTTTGCATATTACAAAATAATTGATTTGAGAAGTACCATACCTCAAAGTAGGAGATTTCGTCTTTTTTTTTAATAGTGACCTGAGGTACACATTTGTATATACCCCTTTTCCCCCATTTCCAATTCAATCCAATTCCAATTCTAATTTAATATTTTGTTTCATTTCTCGTACCTACTAAGAATACTAATCACCATAGTTCGATTTCCTAATTAATTTCTTTCTCAGCTGGGTCTGAAGAGGGTAGTGTAAACGTGTTCATAGTAAATGTGTGCGATTTTGTTGTGCTATATACTCGTACTATATGCTATGACTCGATATATTATAGCGTAGTCTGACCGACGCTTAAAACAGTCCAATAATATTTCAATGTTCGTGAATTCGACCAAATAGGTGACTAGTAATTAAAAATGGTAGCTTTTCTAGCTACAAATCACATATTTGGGTGCAAAGAGGCATATACCCGTAGCCTAGTCATCCACATGCGATGCACATATAAGTTCCCGGAAACTGTAACTACCTTCCTGCCTATTTCGTTATGGGTCCAAAAAAGAGACTGGCGAAATGTGGCCGTGTAATCTTTATATATAAAAATGAATTGATATTCGTTAGTCTCGCCAAAACTCGAGAACTGCTGAACCGATTTGGCTAATTTGGGTCTTAAAATATTCGTGGAGGTTCAGGAAAGGTTTAAACGGTGAGAAAATATGGCAAATTGCAACTATTTTTATTGATTCTGAGGCGGTACGAAGTTTGCCGGGTCAGCTAGTGCCTAATAGATAATATGGACTAGTGCCTAATAAGATGGACAATTTCGCTTTCGTTTGTCTGTCTGTATGTGTGTTCCGGACATGCGGCCACATTTTTAAATAAAAAATAGAGGAATACAGCCTAATAATGTGTTAATGTTCGCAAGGTCTACTGTACAACCGTCTACTAGTAAATTCAACGAAATTCAAATATGTTTAAATAATATCTTCACTGTGTTTTCGTTTACAGGTGAATACGAATTGATGGGACCAAACAGTCAACAGAGTATATACACGTCGAACTCACCCACAGACAATCGCTCCTCTGTCAATGGCAGTGATATTGGCAGTAGACAAACTACAGGATGGATTAATACGGTAACTAAAAAAGTTCATTCTCATTTGTGTCACTGTTTGCCTATATGGATATGTAAAGAAACCGGTCAAGTGCGAGTCGGACTCGTGTACAAAGGGTTCTGTACTAAAAAAATAATGTTTGTTGTATGGGACGTCCCGTAAGTATTTACTACATTCTGTTTTTTAGTATTTGTTGTTATAGAGGCAACATAAATACATCATTTGTGAAAATTTCAACTTTCTAACTATCACGGTTCATGAGATACAGCCCAAGACAGACGGACGGACGGACGGACAGCGAAGTCTCAGTAATAGGGTTCCCGTTTTACTTTTGGGTACGGAAACTTAAAAATGCTTATTTATATTGTTATATATATATTCTCGTGCTCTCTACCTACCTTGAAAGAGGCGTGTTTCGATGTATGTATGAAATTACAATCATTGACATTGACTGCTTCGGTGGCGTCGTCTGTAGTGCATCGACTTTCGACTCCGGAGTCTCGGGTTCGATTCCCGGGTCGAATCAGATATTTGTGTGATCCACAAATGTTTGTTTCGGAGTTTGGGTGTTTTCTATATATATTATGTATGTATTTACAAATATTTGAGTATATTTATCAGTTGTCTAGATCCCATATCACAAGCTTATAGCTTAGTTTGGGCCTGGATGACGTTGTGTGAGAATGTCCAATATATTTTTTTTTTGTAATATTTTTCTGTAATAAATACAAAAATACTAATCTTATAAAGAAGGAATATTTAATTGTTTGTTTGCATTGAATAGGCTCCGTAACTACTGAACTGATTTTGAATATTCTTTCACTAATGTGTAGCTACATTATCCCTGAGTGCTAGCTAGGCTAATTTTTATCTCGGTAATGTTTCCCCGTGAGAATCGGGAACGAGAAAGTTATATCACGTGGGCAGAACCGTGGTAATCAGCTAGTGATTACTTAATTATATGTACGAACCGCGCACCATGTGAGTGCGATACAACCTTGTCACAATACCCGCTCTGTGACGTCATCACTCTCTGAAAACTACGGATAACAAAACAGTATTATAGGTTAATCTACATCATTATGACGTCACCAACATGGCTGCCAACCCCATTGTCATCTTGCGCGGCTTATATCAGTTGCTCTATTCCCAGGTACCAATGTCCACGACAACACTTAGCAGCGGCGCCGGCAGCGTCGTCGGTAAACGTTCCAACCGCAGTATTAAACCGGCCACCAAGTCGCAAGATACGTTCGTCAAGGATTATGTCAAGAAGAGGAATCTTATACTGGAATTGATGGTGAGAATACTATCACATTATAAACTTACGGTCTTTTACGCGATTGTTGAGATATATACATATTTCTTTATTACCCGACGTTTCGGCCCTGTTACAAGAGCCGTGGTCTGGACTGGCTTCAGCTCATCGTCCTCTTCGCGAAGTGCGGGTTTGTTCAACTACCCTCACCTCGTCGTCACTAAATATTGTGTTCAGAGAGTCACCACGGCATACCACACTGATAGTATCAGCACGCGGGCGTTCGTTGAGGTTACGTAGGCGAGTACACTTGCTGATCACCGGATTCCACGACGTAGATAGTCGATACTCATCTTCCCGGTTAAAGTTGGGATACTTTTAATTTATCTTGTCTTAAGTTTATAATGTGTACAAAACGCGAAAGTTTAAAAAGTATACTATCACATGTGTTGAGTTTAAAAAAATATCACAATATTAACTCATAACTAATGTCTAAATGGGGACTTGGGTTTTGGCGGAGCGCTTGGCTGGTTGCCTTTTAGGTTACCTCTGGCGTTGGGGAAAAATTCAGGCTCAAACGCTCAATTGCAATACCGAACAACGTTTCCTTGTCCCGCACCGCGAACTAGTTCAGAGTAACTAGATGTTCTATGCGGAAAAATCAAGCATTACCTTGACATTGGCGAAATGAGACTTAATCGTGATAATCAAATCAAATCAAAATCAAATCAAATCAAAGTATCTTTATTCATGTAGGTCACAAAGTAACACTTATGAACGTCAAAAAATAAAATGCTTCTACATTTACATTTACCGCCAGATTCGCAAGGCAATAGGTAGAGCCTGTGAGGAAAGAACCTGGCAAGAATAACTCTCGGCCACTCTTTTTATTTTTTTAATAATATTTAATATTAAAGTTACGACAGCTTTTATTTCGTTTCCGTTGGATTATGTGATAAGTCATTCAATGAAGTAGACTGACACCTCTCAGGGCAACTATGTCGTTACTACATATATAGAGCGCTGATAACCGGTCTGAACCACTAACAACAACTCTGGACTTCGGAACAGTCAAATGCTTAGTAGTCGCCACGAAGAAAACGGGTGACACTCACTCACTCTACTGCTGGGTACTTATTATCCCGGAAAAGTATATACAATAAAAAACAAACTTAATTTTGCGGTTCGATCCCTAGACCCGATTACTGTAATAACTTTGTCGTAGGTTACGTCACTCGCAGTGGAGTTCACTTAGGGGCGCTGCACACGGATAAAAGACTATAATATTTTATCTTAAGATACAATATCGCTCAACAGCTGTCTTCTGTACTTTTTTTTTTTTTTTTTTTTTTTTTTTTTTAATTCCGCGGCCCAAGGCCGCGGCCGCTCTAACGTCCGTTGCCGGGCGTCCCTGGTTACTAGCAGAGGGTATGTCCAGTGGCGCCCGGCGGACTTTGACCACCCCTGTGGTCTCTGCGGGTGTTTGGTCGGGACGAGAATCCCGCGTCATTGGGGTCGGGTTTTATCCCGCGTCAGTGAGTGAATCTGGTTGCGTGCTATGGGGCAAAGGCCCCGCAGCACGCAACCCTTCTAGCCTGCTTCTGTAAGGACGGTGGGTGGCGATCCCGCCGTCCTCAGGCCCCGATCATGGAGGACGATAGTCTTGGGCGTAGTCGCGTAGTCTGGGGCGGCCTGGCCGCCGACTACGGAACTCGGCGGGGAGGGTACGCTCCCTCTCCCTCCCGGCCGCCTCCTTCGCGAGCATGACTTGCTCGCAGAAGGACACGGCCGCGTTCCACCTACTCCCGCTGGATACCATGGCTTGAAGCATGGTCCCCAGCGAGAGGGTATCCACGCCCAGACCCACTACGAGGTCCCGGCGCTGACTCGCCCACGCTGAGCACTCCACCAACGTGTGGAGTGCGGTGTCGTCGTCGGAAACCTCGCAGTGTTGACACCGGGGTGTGACCTCACGATGCATGCGAAACAGATAGCTACCGAAGCATCCATGCCCGGCAACCATCTGCGTCGCACGGTACGTGAGGTCACCATGCTGCCTCTGCAGCCAATCGTCCATGATCGGTCTCACCGCCGCGATGAAGATGGCACCCCCCTTGGGTTGCTCAAGTCGCACCCTCCATAACTCCATGAGATCCTGGCGGAGTTGGGACCGCTGGTCCTCGATTTCTCGAGACGCAGGCCTGTGGTCCCGCTCCAGCGCCTCCTTGCGCCATTGGAACAATGACGCAAGGGCTCTCGCTTCCAGGTCCCATGGAGGGGTCCCGGCTAGGAGACATGCAGCCTCTCCGGAGATCGTGCGGTACCCCCGTACGGTTCTGACGGCCAAGGTTCTAAGTGGTCTGTTTAACAGAGTCACGTTCCCCTTGACCGCCAACCTATCCGCCCATACGGGAGCCCCGTATAGGGCCATACTCCGCACGATCCCCAGGTACAGTCTCCTGCAGGAGGCGTTGGGTCCCTTTAGGTTGGGCATCAGTCGCGAAAGCGCGACCGATGCCTGCGTCACCTTGGGGACCAAACTTCGGAAATGTGGTCCGAAGTTCCATCGGCTGTCAAGTACGATCCCTAGGTACTTCATCGAGGGCTTGATGCCGATGCTAACGCCTCCCACATTTATGCTGGAACCTTCTGGTGGACCGTTCCGAGGTCTGTGAAAACACAGAACCTCGGACTTGTGCAAGGCCACCTCCAGTCCCAGCTGCCGTATCCGACCCACGACTCGAGCAACACCCGTCGTGACCTTGAGTGCTGCCTCCTGGTACGTTGCACCCCGCGCCGTGACGAGGGTATCGTCGGCGTAGCACGTTACGCCGACACCCCTAGGCAACGCACCCCGCAGCACCCAGTCGTAGCCGATGTTCCACAGAAGCGGCCCCAGGACCGACCCCTGCGGAACACCGCACGACACATCTCGCCGAGCTGGCCCGAGCCAGCTGGGGAAAGCTATGGCCCTCTCCGAGAGATAGGCCCCGACAATACGACGGAGGTAGAGAGGCGTTTCGTGATACACGAGCGCCTCCCTAACGCAGCTCCATGGCAAGGTGTTGAACGCGTTGGCGATGTCAAGAGACACCGCCACCACCACCTTGCCCTGCGAGACTGCTTCCTCCGTCAGGCTCTTCACGCGCATGATCGCGCTCACGGTGGAGCGTCCCCGACGGAAACCGAACTGGTTATCCGCCAGGTCTGGCCCCACACTCGTGAGATGCTCGACGAGGCGTTCCGCGATAATTCGCTCAAAGAGCTTACACACCTCGTCGAGCAACACGATCGGCCGGTATCCGGACGGTGAGTCCACCGGCCGCCTCGCCTTACGGATCAGGACCAGTTTCCCCGTCCTCCACACCTTGGGAAACTGGCCCCTTTCGAGGCATGCGCTAAAGAGCCCCATCAGTCGAGGCCCGAGTTCTTCGAGGGCCAGGACCCATGCACGGCCAGGAATGCCGTCGGGTCCGGGGGCAGTGATTTTCCGGCGTTTAAGCCGGAGTACTGCCGCACCTAGCTCCCCCACCCTGACTTCGGGTACGTCGTCTTCGCTGGTGCTATCCGCGTCGGGCAGAGACGGAGCCATGCGCGGAGGGACGTGCTCCTCCGCGCTCGTCGGAAACAGGGAGCCCATGACCCGCTCCAGCTGCTGCGGCTGGAGACTCTGGGTCAGTGGGGGCGCCCTAGGTCGGAGTTTCTCCCTGACCTGTAGGTACGGGCGCCCCCATGGGTTCTGCTGCAGGGTCTCCAGGAGCTCCTCGCGGGCCGCCGTCTTGGCCCGCTTTATCGTCTCCTGGAGATTACCTTTAGCCTCCCTGTATGCCTGAAAAAGCTCCGCCTCTCGGGCTGCCGCGTCGTCTGGGCGGCGACGCCTCCGGCGAAACCTGGTGTACCGGCGGCGGGCGGAGATGCATGCTGCGCGCAGCTCTGCAATCTCCGGCGACCACCAGTACACCTGCTTCCTGGCCGGTCTGGGTGTAACCCTAGGCATCGCCGCATCACAGATTTGCGACATGGCTCTCCTGAACCACTCCGCCTCGGCATCCACATCGGCAGGCCGGTCCGGCGCCGGAATCCAGGCCTGCACGATGGATGCCTCCAGGAGAGCCTCCCGATCCAGATGGTGAAGTGCCCAACGCGGATCCGGGGGATTCGCCACCGGCTGTGGGAGGTCAGGTGGGACGACGACATCGAACCGGATGTATCGATGATCCGAGTGCGTCTCCTCACCCTCCTCCACGCGCCAGCCTGTAATACGGCGGGCGAGGTCAGGGGATGCGAACGTTACGTCCACGATCGATTCCCCCCCCGCCGCCAATAGGTGGCGACATTCCCCCGGTTGAGGACCTCCAGACCACGTGTTCTGGTCCAGTCCTCAAGAAGCCTCCCCTTGTCCCTGGTTTCCCGGGAGCCCCACGCCTCACTCCAGGCGTTGAAGTCTCCCAGGAGCAGCACAGGGCGAGGACGGCACGCAGCGAAGACGACGTCGAGCTCAGTGAGCCATAGCTCAAACTGAGACTCGTCAATGTTCGGCGAGATGTAGGTGGCCACGACTGCCAACCCATCGTAGTCCGCCGCAACACACCCGCGGCCCCTTGCAATGATCGCAAGGCGCGAGTTGTCTGCGGCGGACCCCCCAAAGATACAACAGGCCGAGCCGTCCTCGTCCACCGGGCTTCCCGGGTGGACGTAGTACGGCTCGGCGACTACGGCCAAGTTTATGGACCACTGCCGGATGCTCTGGTACAGAAGATCCTGAGCAGCACGGCAGTGGTTCCAATTCACTTGCAGGATACGGATACGGGCGTCAGACATTAATTGACGTCCATAACCGCATCCCGCCGCGAAACAACTGGCCGCGCAAGGGCGGCACCCCCACCGCTCTCAGCGGACGGACGAGGTTTTGGTCTCGAGGCGGCGCAGGTTGTGCTGCCGACCCGGTGATCCGCGGTCTTGCCCTCCGCCTCGCATCTAAAGCAGCGAGGCGGGGCGTCACAGGCACTTGCCTTGTGACCGGGCCGGCTGCAGCGGAAGCACCGATCGCCCACGGTGACTTCCGCTGTACACTGCACTCCTAAGTGCCCCACCACCATGCACCGGAAACATCTGGTTTCCCGGGCACGAAGGAGGTGCACCTGCGCCTTTAGGAAGCCCCCTACGAGGAGGCTTCGTCCGTCCGCCACTTTCAGTGCCGCCGCGAGGGGTCACTGGACGACTGTCATCCCGTGACCAGTGGAGCCGAAGGAGATATCTCCAGCCTTCACCTGGTCACGGGGGCAGCCGCCCGCCTCCACGACGGCGGAGACAACTTCCTCCGTCGTGGCCGCGTCATCCAGACCCGTGATGCGCAATGCGGCGCATTTGGTGGGCCTGGTGACGCGGACGGCTTCTTGGTCCAGCGCGTCCCTAAGCTGAGCCGCTAGGGCGTCAGCTTTAGGGCCGCTGGAGGCGCCGGAGACCTCGAGGAGGCGAGCCCCGGTGCGTGTCTTCTTGCACCGGAGCCCCCCCTGTATATCGAGGGCCGAGAGGTTGACTGAGGACTTCACAGTCCTCAGTACGTCGACGTACCCCACCCCCTTCTCCACACCTACCGTCGTCACCGTCAGGACGACGGCAGTGGAGCGAGGAGGGCGGGGCCTCTTCGGCGCCTTCGCCGCGGCGGCTTTGGCCGCTTTCTTTGCGGCCTTCGTCTTCTTCTTCTTGGCTCCCACTACTTCCCATCCCTCCCGTCTGGAGGGGTGTAAGGAAGCAGCGGGAGCGACGATAGAGGAAGAGGAGGCGGCAGGGGTGCCACTCTTCTTGCCGCGCCCCTTGGCCTTCCGCGCCTGGGCCGCGGTCTCGGCCGGTATCCGGCTCACCGAAGCGGACGGGGGCGGAGCGGGGCGGCGGACAGCAGGTGTGCCGCTAGGACCGGGAGCGGGAGCACCGCCAACAGCCGCCGCGTATGAAAACGCGGGGCGCGTTAGCGGAGGGCGGTACGCCCGGTCCTCCAGGACCGCGAGGCGCCTCTCGATCGCCGTCAGGACCTGCACCGTAGTCGGTACAGGCTTCGGCGGCGAGCCGGGCGCCATGGTGGGCGCGGTCCTAGGCGCCGTCTTCGGCGCTGGTCCAGCCGTCAGAGGAGGAGGTAGCATGGGACCTGGAGGTGCCTTGACCGCTTTGGTCAACTCAGCGACCTCCCGACGGAGATCTTCCATCTCCTTTCGGGAGGCAGTGAGCTCCACCTCCAGGCTCGCAACCTGCTTGCGGAGCTTCGCCTCCTCCTCTGTGACGCTCCGCTCGAGGAGCTTGTCGAGGGAGGATTGGGCTTCATCCACCAGTGAAGCCACAATCTTCTTCCTCCCCGACATATTTTTACTCCCCCGCATGGCCGCGTTCATGCGGGAGAAGATACTCATTATCTCCCGCGCGGGCGGCACACCGATATCCCTGCGACTGCGCAGGGACGGGACAGATGACGGGGGTGGTGTTGGCGGGCGCATACGGTAGGCGCCGCTACGCGTGCGCACCGTCTTTACCGGCACCTCCTCCTCCGAATCGCTGGAGAGGAGGGACCCCCATCCAGAGCAACTAGTGCTCCGGTCGCGTGGCGGTCCCTCCTTCTCGAGGGTCCTCTTCTGCGAAGCATAACGGCCCTTAACCTTCACACTACTGGGAGCTGACCCACCGTCAGTCCCAGCAGCAACATTTCCTTGGGGCGTCGACGTCGCGCTGCAACTAGGCGGCGCGACGCGAGCCCCCAAATCAAGAGGCATCGAATTCCGTGTTTCATGCGGTAGGTCGTCGGCTGAGACTGCCCGGGAAAGGGCAGTGTCAGTACCGGGGGTCTCGTCAGGCATATCCATGATAGCACAATTCATCTCAATGTTGGCCACTCAAGTCTCGATATCGACGTTCGGTCACCCAACTTGCCACTGCGTTACCGTGGTCAAATTGGGGTCCAGGGCGGACGGCGAGGACGTAATCGAATCTCTTGGGGCCCCGCCCCTGTCTTCTGTACTTATAATAAATCTGTAGAAGTGAAAATTCTGTACATTGAAAATATCAAAAAAAATAATGGCAGGGGGTGTTACTAGACCGACACCGAAGCCAAAAATGTGATTTAAAAAATTTTTGTCTGTCTGTCTGTTTGTTCAGGCATCACGCAAAAACTACCGGTTCGATTACGATGAAACTTGGTACAATTATTCTTTAATATCCTGGGCACCACACTGGGTACTTTTTATCCCGGAAAAGTATATACAATAAAAATCAAACTTAATTTTGCGGTTCGGTCCCTAGACCCGATTACTGAACCAACCGCAAATAATAAGTTTGTCGTAGGTTACGTCACCCGCAGTGGAGTTCACTTAGGGGCGCTGCACATGGCTAAGATACTATAATATTTTATCTTAAGATACAATATCGTTCAACAGTTACCTATATCTATATCTATGAATCTATATCTAATCTATATGAATGATGATGATATTATTATGCTAAGCGAATACTGATACGGGAATACACAACCGTAGTATACCTACCTACTTACAACATATTGTAAGTACCTACTTATATGTTTAAATAAGAAAATGAACAAGCTCAGAGACGATGGGTTTATCATAAAATTATTGAATCTCCTCCACCTTCTATTATATAAGTAGGTATAAAATTTTATAGTGAATATTTCTTGAGTTAACCCTAAAAAGGCCTCTTTTAGCTCTTTCATCGCTCGTGTGACTGCTATATTGTTATAACTAGCTGTTGCCCGCAGCTCCGCCTGCGTGTTAACAATTTTTGTCTGTCTGTTTGTTCAGGCTTGCCTGATCAAACAGACAGACAAAAATTGTTTTTAATCACATTTTTGGGTTCAGTGTCGGTCTAGTAAACACCCCCTGCCATTTATTTTTTTGATATTGTCAATCAAAGACATTATAATACAATGGACATAGGATCTAGAACAAATTGCAAGAAAATAATGTCCCGAGTCGACCTATACATTATACATAGGCATACATAGATATAAACTAATTTCATATTAAAATTTAAACCTTGATTCAACGGAATAGTGTTCACTTTTGTTTGCACAAATTTATCGCATTACGTAGCTTCTATCTGTCCGCATCTAATTCACCTTATGCAGCTTATACTTAAAATTACGTGAACATAGAAACAATGGAGTAGGTTTATTTTGTTAGTCTTTTAAGGATTCCATGATATGTATCTACGTACGCGTAATAATTAATGTAAGACTATAATAAATTCCATAATCTTATAAATTGTAATTACTTGTTTATTTTAGACGAAATAAGCTGAAAAACTAATTAACGACTGACAAAGATTTTTTTTTTCGAGTCAGTTTCATAATAAGTAACTATAGTGTATGAATAACAAAAAGGGAATTAATGAATTTAACTAATTATAATATTATAAATGCCAAACTTCTTGTGGGTGTCAAAGTTCTTCCGCTTTCATTACTATTTTCATAATGCTATGTCGCTACGTCTACTACAAGATAGCCGTGTTTCAAGTGACTGAATTAGTTGCTAAAACTGCGCGTCATTAATTTATTTTTATCTTATGGTTAATTTTTGGGATACGAAATTATTGGCTACTAGCTGATCACCGTGACTCCGCCCGCGAGATATAGTTATCTCGGCCCCGATTCCCGTGGGAATACATTACCGAGAATCCAAATAAAAAAAAAATAACAGTACATACACGAAATAAAATGACATGTGTTATTATGTAATTATATTTATGACAAAACAATGATACCATGTGAAAATTAAAAACATTTTTGGGCTTATCTCCTCCATCCCAATCAAAAGAAAAAATTGTATTCAATCAAGGGATTCTTGTACAAGTTTCATAAAGATCGGACCTCTTTTTGTTATGTCCATAAAATGAGCCGGATAAACAAGATTGTTATTTTTTGGATCAAAATATTCTTCTCGCCGTGCTAGGGCAATAATATTTTTCATTGTGCACAGTGTACTGGATCCCGAGGAAAACTGAAATAGATGTTGGTTCATATAACGAAAAAAAAATCATAAAGAGCCAAGGCGTCTCCATATAGTGGAGACGCCTTGGCTCTTTATGATTTTTTTTTATCTTTGTTCCAAATAGTTTCATCGCTATCGGTAATCCGAATAAATCTGAATGGTCATTTTGTTAGTACATTATTCAGTGAAAATGAAATGGTCTCTTTCTTTTTACTGAGCTTGGGATGAATTCGAAAGAGACAGATAGATACTTCGGTATTGGACTGGATTGCAATATTTACTTTTGTCTTTTAATTTATTATCGACGAAATACTGTATTTTAAGTGAAATAATATATTGCAAATGATAAAACAAAAGCTTATTTACTGAAAATATGATACACCGTCTTCAATTTGCTTTTTTTCCGTAGTTTTTACACGTTTTTACAATACAGTACGGCATTGTGCAACGTGTTGTCGTTCAGTTGTCAAAATCAAGACTGGCGCGCGATTGTTTCTCTTTTAGCGTTTTGTTGCTCTTTTAGTTCGGACACTTTTGAGCGATGATCCGAAATCCATTGTATATAAAATCATTGTTGTCAATGTACAAAATTTTCACTTCTACAGATTTATTATAAGTATATAGAAGATAGGTGCAGTATGTGGCGAAAACTGTGCATATAAAATATCTCTGCTCACGCCCTTGGAAAAATAAAGCACGTCAAAAATTGACTCAACAATTCGACCGACTTCAAATTATCGAAATGGTACCAAATTATATAGTCAGTTCTGTGATTACGAACAAAATTGTTTTTTATGAAAATTCTAAGTTTTCCTTAAATTTGCCGTATATCATTACTTCTCAGAATTTTATCATTAACTGCAACACTATCGTATGGTGTAATTATAAAGGCTGTGATTTTTTTCTAAATCAATGGGTTCGATTACCAGCTAGGATTATAGGTTTTTAAAAAATCTAATGATGAGGTTTTAAGTTTCATCAAAATCGGGCTCGTGACTCCTTTGAGCATTTTACGCTATTCCTTATAGTTCCGGATTTGGCCATCCAAGCCCACTTGAAAAATTCACCTGTATACTTATAACTAGGTTTATGTTGAGCGGGGCAAATTTTCTTAATTTTTTTATGCTCTATTTTCATGATTTTAGAGATATGCACTCCCGTACATTGAAAATATTAAAAAAATAAATGGCAGGGGGTGTTACTAGACCGAGACCGAACCCAAAAATGTGATAAAAAAAAATTTTGTCTGTCTGTCTGTTTGTTCAGGAATCACGCAAAACTTCCGGTTCGATTACGATGAAACTTGGTTTAATTATTCTTTAATATCCTGGGCACCACGCTGGGTACTTATTATCCCGGAAAAGTATATACAATAAAAAACAAACTTAATTTTGCGGTTCGGTCCCTAGACCCGATTACTGTAATAAGTTTGTCGTAGGTTACGTCACCCGCAGTGGAATTCACTTAGGGGTGCTGCACATGGCTAAGAGACTATAATATTTTATTTTAAGATACAATATCGCTCAATAGCTATCTATACTTATAATAAATCTGTAGATGTGAAAATTCTGTACATTGAAAATATCAAAAAATAAATGGTAGGGGTGTTACTAGACCGACACCGAACCCAAAAATTTGATTAAAAATTTTTTTGTCTGTATGTCTGTCTGTTTGTTCAGGCATCACGCAAAAACTACCGGTTCGATTACGATGAAACTTGCTATAATCTTTAATATCCTGGGCACCACGCTGGGTACTTATTATCCCGGAAAAGTATATACAATAAAAAACAATCTTAATTTTGCGGTTCGATCCCTAGACCCGATTACTGTAATAAGTTTATCGTAGGTTACGGCACCCGCAGTGGAGTTCACTAAGGGGCGCTGCACACTGCTAAGATACTACTAGGTATTCAATGCATGCTGCTGTTGAGCTGAAAACTGAGCGAAGTGTTAAATTTTCGAACGACAACGATTTATTTTGTTATGTCCGATTTTTAATTTTTTATGTTCTAAACCACCATCACGCTACACGTTAACACTGTGGTAAGTTTGAAGGAGATCGGTTCAGGCGTTTAGGAGGAGTATGCGGAGATACGAAATACATGAGTCGCCTAAGATTGAGCTTCGCTCGCTTAGCTCACTTCGATCAGTAATATTTTATCTTAAGATACAATATCGCTCAACAGCTATGCATAATAAATCAGTAACTGGTGATCAAGACAGCTATAACACGCAGGCGGAGCTGCGGGAAACCGCTAGTATACAATAAATCAGTAACTGGTGATCAAGAAAGCTATAACACGCAGGCGGAGCTGCGGGAAACAGCTAGTATACAATAAATCAGTAACTGGTGATCAAGAAAGCTATAACACGCAGGCGGAGCTGCGGGCAACAGCTAGTACATAAAAAATCAGTAACTGGTGATCAAGAAAGCTATAACACGCAGGCGGAGCTGCGGGCAACAGCTAGTTATAACAATGTAGCAGTCACACGAGCGATGAAAGAGCTAAAAGAGGCCTTTTTAGGGTTAACTCAAGAAATATTCACTATAAAATTTTATATTATTACCGAATCATTTCCACGTTTGTGGGTTGTAGTACAGTATTTCACCAACAAATTAAAGTCCAGATTAGCGTAGGTGCATGTCACTGGATAGATGCAAACGTCAAAGATGATCCGGGTTCAAATCCTAGGAAAGTATTTTTTTGTATTTGTTCACAAATTCTTTATTTTCTCAACTGACTTCTAAAAAGGAGGAGGTTCTCAATTTGACTGCTTTTTTTGGCAAGTATGTAAGTATTTCATTATTGTATTTTGAGCGGAGTTTACGAAGCTCTTTCTTAGACGACTCGTGTATTTCGTTCGTGTTTGAACTCCTCCTAAACGACTGGACCGATCTTTTTGAAATTTGCAACAGCAGAATGTATTGCATACCTAGTATATTAAGTTGCTTCAAAATGAATATAAATAGGTACCAATAGGTGAAAATGTGTATCTATATAATTATAATATCCTATTGTGCAAAAATTACGTAACCATAGGGCTTATTCAATATTAATATCAGCGACATCTTTCTGTGCTTTAGCAAGAGTTATTGATGAAAAATAAACGCCATCCAAATTTATAGCAGTACTTTTTCTAGCCGTCACGTGTATCGTGGCGCTGTGCTGACATTTTATTAAAAAAGGTTAAATTAGAGTTTTAAAGACCCGAAAACTACTTATCTAATCGTAGAAAAACTTTTTAATTGTGGATATATTTACCTAGACAGGAATTCCTGACTAAAACGAAAGATATTGACTTAAATATTATGAACCATTACCCGTAACGCCACCTAGTTTATAATAATTCAACTAACACGACATGCCCGATTATTATGTTCCTGATACCAATGCTACGACATAGCTTTTGTAAAGGACATAGTTATCATGTGCATAGACACCATCACGTATTTATCCTCAATGGCTAAGTTTGTTGGTCCCAATTGATGATTAAATATGAATAAAAGCAGAATAATAAAATGTACAAATGATACAATTGTGTTCTTTATTTGGGAAGCATGTAATCTTGATAGTCCGAGGCGCCCAGGTATTTAATTGGCTGTGCCTTAGCTGCTGGCACGTAATATTTTGTTGCCTTTAATCAACATTTCATCGCAAGGCCACGGGTTTCAATTTTTTTTCAAAATTACAATATAGCTGCTACTTTTTATTAAATTCATTCGGCCATTTTGGACATAACCCATTATAAATGTGCCCGGTGACGGCAATAGGCTTGCCCCCTATTACGTGGGACTAAAAATACTGGCAAATTGTGGGTGTGTAATGCACCTCTGCCTACCCCTTCGGGGATATAGGCGTGATATATGTCTGTATGTAATCTTGATGGTTGGATATATTGGGCTTGTTAAACAAAAACCATTTCAAGTGGATAGAGCCGCGACCGTTGGCTAGTTGAATAACAAAGTAAGGGTGAAATCATATTACTCTTCCAATATTATCTTCTAACCAATTTATTTAATTTTACAGGCTGTAGAAATAGAATTCCTAGTGACATGGCACAATCCTCACGGTCGTGTCGAGCAGGCGGTGCCGGGTGAGGACAATATAGCGATGTGGCGATCCAAACCTAACACGGACAGACATTGGAGGGACTATGCCAAACTTGCCTGGGACATTAGTCCTACACTAGCTGTGTTTCTACCTGAAAGGTTGGTTAATGGGTGCTCAAGGGACTTGGGTGACGGTGACATCACGGCTTAGGATGTTATTTTGACAAGTTATTTTTGAATATATATTTTTATAAGCAATTAAGTATGCTAACTTTTTCTCAAATAATTTTACAATATAAATCGCAAAAACTATAAGTCTTGGGCTCGAACGAGCAACTGTTCGCTTTCTAGTAGGAACGTTATATCAACATCCAACATCCCTTAATATTATTTCAGAAAAAGTAGATGTGTTCTTGTGTTCCCTGAGCGAATTCGTAAAGGTTGCCCTACATTCCATTTGTTATGACAATTGAGTATTTATTGCAAATTATTATTTTTAAATAATGAATTGTTATTTTATTGACTTTTAATTTTTGTTTTATTTTTATTGGACTTTATTGGATTTTTTTATGTATGAGATTTAATTGAATTATTATTTTTTACTAACTTGATTATTATTTTCATTACGTTAAGTTGTTATTCAATCGTTAATTTGGATTAAGAGGTATTGTTTTGCTAGAGTAGTATTGGGAATAATTCAGATTATTGTTTCAAATGATTGTTTGTAGTACTTGCCTGTGTGATATTTTGCAATGTATCTATTAATGTTGCTGCACTGTCGCATTGGATTTTTTCTGTAATGACTGTTGCATGTAAGAAATAAATAAATAAATAAAACACTGCTCAAGACACTGTTAGGTGGTTGGACATCTGAATGATTAGGTATTGGTACTGGTTCTTCTTCTTATTGTAAAAACGTGGCTCCATTGATATTCATCGATGATTTCGCCAATGTCAAGGTAATGCTTGATTTTTCCCGCACAGAAGAACTAGTTACTCTGAACTAGTTCGCGGTGCGGGACAAGGAAACGTTGTTCGGTATTGCAATTTGAGCGTTTGGGCCTGGATTTTTGTCCAGGACCAAAGGTAACCTAAAAGGCAACCAGGCACGCGCCCCGCAAAAACCTAAGTACTGGTGCTGGTTAATATATTTTAATTCTTGACACTGGGTACATGATATAACAATATGACTTTATTATAATACATTCGGTGACGCTCTGGGGCGGAATAAGAAGTGCTCAGTGTTGCCACTGGTGAAGACAAGTATACATCTTCCTTTTTATGAAAACGAATGTCAACGTCACTTGACATTGTGTGACATTTGACAACTTCAAATTGACAACTTAACCCATAAATTATACAATGTAAACAAATTAATTTACATTAGCTTATTTACATTAGCTTATTTATAATACTCCATGTAACAGACACCACTAGTCCAAGACTTAATTTTGCAACTATTGTAGCAATATCGATCCAGAGATTACGAATATCGCATCCAGATTCACTCACCACGCGGGATATAACTCAACCCCAACGACGCGGGATTTTCATTCCGAACGAAGAGGCCACACAGGTGGCCAAAGTCCGCCGGGCGCCACTGGAAATACCTTCTGGTGTGTATCAGAGACGCCCGCCGCAGCAGCCGTGGTCTTGTGGAATTAAAAAAAAACCTACATGAATAATTTAACATTTTCAGACTAAAAAACGAAGGTATAATACAAGAAATAAGACGCAAAGTTCAAGCTCAGCCAACTGCAGTGAGTCACGTACCGCAGGCACTCAAATACCTCGTTACTACTGAAACGTTACTCAGTGATGCTCATGAGGTCAGTTTATTTCAAAATATTTTAGGGTTCCGTATCCAAAGGGTTTAACGGGAACCCTATTACTGGGACTTCGATGTCCGTCCGCCCGTCTGTCTCCAGCCTGTATCTCATGAACCGTGAAGTAAGAAAGTTGAAATTTTTACTGTATTTCTGTTGCCGCTATGTCAACAAATACTAAAAAACAGACTATAATAAATAACTACTCGCTGCGGTCGCTGCCGTGGTACTGTGGTACTGCGCTGCAGCATGCAATTGAGCGAAGCGACTATTGTCATATTTTTGGTCAATAACTTTTTTGGGGGTCCTAAATAAAAATTCGGTCTCGAACAAAATCTGCTACTGAGAATGCTTGATGCGGTTGGGTAGTTGTCGAGAAACAATTTCACATCGAGTTGCATTTGAGTCACCTGATAAGGAACCCCGCTCGCTTCACTCAATTAAGGGGTTCCCATACAACAAACGTGATTATTTTGCCGACTCGCACTTGACCGGTTTTTAACACTAAAATCACCTTAGACAATAAGGTCTGCCAAAAAGAGGCGCGCTCACTATAATGTTGTAAGACATTTTTAAACGATGTATTTTAAAGGAATGAGTTTGCTTAAACTATAGTCTTAAAATATTAAGATAGAAATTGTAAACAGATCACAAAAACTGATGTCATCGGCAGGACTCGAACCTACGGCCTTTACCTTGCAGGGGGAATGCTCTGACCATCGTAGTTCAATGGTCAGAGCATACCCATCTGAGGGAAAGGCCGTGGGTTCGAGCTTATCAGTTTATGTGATCTGTTTATATTCTAATATCTTAATATTTTTAACCGACTTAAAAAATGAAGGAGGTTCTCAATTCGACTGCATGTTTTTTTACCTCGTATCTTTCGTCTGGGTGAATCGATTTTTTTTATTGATAGCTACTACCCGAGTTATCATTCTTGATGATATTTTCATTTTGTAGTTGCTGACAGTAGAATTGTCCTATTTATTTTGATTTATATTTTCTGCGATAGCATTGGCTATCGATTGAAGTCGTCACTCATTGGGTTGTTGATACAAGTTATCTTACTTTGTCCTAACCAGCTAGTCCATATGGTGACCTGGGCTCGAGTGACTCCTGTCGAAGCCCTATCGTACTTCAGTCGTCAGTACCCCCCACACCCGCTGTCCGCCCAGGCGGCTGTCAGCACGCTGACGTCATACCCCTCGTCGGCACTGCTAGTGTATATACCACAACTTGTGCAAGCTCTTAGGCATGATACTGTAAGTGCAAACATATTATTTTGACTAAATATCCTCGAAGGAGTAAGCAGAGGTTTATTTCACACCCTTATTGCCTGACTTATTGGTGACTGCTTCGGTGGCGTAGTCGGTTGAACGTACGTCCTGTGTACGACCTTCTTATCTTAGTTGGGGGCAAGGGGAAATTTTTAGGTTTTATAAAATGACGTATGTCATACTTCGTATGTGTAGGACCAGTGTGTTTCCTTTTGGTTTGTGTGTGCTAGGTAACATACAATCTTCTACTTTAATACCTTACTATCTTGCCATTCTTTTTAATCTACTCTGAACATAATCATAATCAAGCCTCTCTCCCAGTGTAGGTTAAAACCATTATAATCCTGATAAACATTATTATTATGTAGATGGGTTATGTCGCCGAGTTGATCAAATCTTTGGCCACAAAGTCCCAAGTGGTCGCACACCAGCTCATTTGGAACATGCATACGAACATGTACACGGATGAGGAGATGCATAATAAAGATGGTAAGTGGAATTACACCTTATGTTTCGGCCCAAGAGCAGTCGAACATCGACCTTCACCCATCTGGTCCCGATGAGACATTTTTTATAATAATTATTAATATTATTCATTAACGGATCGAATCGAATGAATTTCATCTCAACTGATAGTTATGTTTGTAAGCCCCATGTAATAAAGGTTTACCTTTTGAAGTTTCCGGGCTCTTTCAGACGCGGCGGGAACCGCGCGGTTTCAGAATCACGTAATAATAATTAACCCGTCTGGGTTCTTATTTATGTAGCACTTCCCGCTGTGTCTTAACAAGGGCATAAGTGTATATTTGCCGGAACTTCGTCCGTCTGTGTAAACAGGCCACCTATGTCAATCATGTCTTAACTACAATAAGACAGACAGACAGACAGATATACATCACGCTTATGTCCCCGAAAAGGTAGGCAGAGGTTTGGGTGTGTCCACACTTTACCAGTAATTACCGTTACCGGGCTAACTAAAATAAATAGTTTAATGAATAGATACCTTAAAACTTGTACCTTTTGGCCAGAAGCATTGTTCGATGTATTGGAAGCGTTGACAAAGAACATAGTGGACGGTCTCTCGGGGCCCGCGAAGTCATTCTACGAGCGGGAGTTCGACTTCTTCGGTCAGATCACGAACATCTCCGGAATCATCCGACCTTTTCCGAAGGGGACCGAACGCAAACGGGCGTGTTTGGAAGCTTTGAGAAATATTAAGGTAAGTATGTAATTTATGCTTTCGATTGTTGGCACTTGGTGGAACTTATAGCTATATATTTTGCTTTACTTATAGATATTGCTTTTTATTATACTGGAGCTTTCCAGTATAATAAAAATCAATATCGGTTAATTATTTTCCGAGTGGTCTTATTTCAATTTGGTCTCATTCCAAAAAATATTTGGTCCCATTGTTTGACATGTATTTTTGTTGAGTGCACTGACCTTTTGAAACCTAACCTTTTGAAAACAGCTTATTAACACACTTCTTAAAATCAATTAACGTTATGTCAAAGATTACACAGTTTAGGAAAAATTTATGGCAAGTATTGTACATTGGTTTTCCACAAAAACCTACATTATCCTAATCTATACAGCACTTCTCGAGTTATAATGAGTCTTACAAACGTCAATGAATGATCAATGGTTTTTTTTTCGTTAACAGGTTCAGCCAGGATGTTATCTACCTTCAAATCCAGACTCCATGGTCACTGACATAGATTACAAGAGCGGTAAGTAGTTTTAAGACGGACTTGGATTTTTGACGAGCGCATGGCTGGTAGCTTTTTAGGTTACGTCTGGTGCTCGGCAGAATTCCAGGTCCAGGCGCCCACTTGCAATACCGAATAACGTTTCTTGGTCCCACACCGGTAACTAGTTCGGAGCAACTAGTTCTTCTGTGCCGGGAACTATCAAGCTTTACCTTGACATTGGCAAAATCATCGATAAACGGTGGAGTGAACAAGAAAAGGTAGTTTTAACAATTTCCTTGAGGATATTTCATTGGCCTTATGTTAATGTCTATTATACTTTAGAATGCCATTCTCCATAGTGTTATACTCACAGAGTAATAGAAATTAAAGTTAAGCCAACGAGACGTGATAAAAAATGTAAACAAACGGACCGTTACTAAGTTACATTGTGATAGGGAGCGATTATTATCTCTGTCCTTATCACTTGTACGCAGTATTGTCGTAACTTGGTCGACAAAAACTGTTTTTGCGTGTTTCGTTGTACAAGAAAGCATTCAGCACCGCAGTTGTCAACATTTGACATAGTAGATGATTCTGTCATAAATACGTCTAATTCAGACTGTTCTAATGAATCATCTTTTTTTAGTACAGAGGACAGCAATTAAAATAGGGTATCAAAAATTTAATTTATTCAAATAAAAATGTTTTAAACCCTTGAAACTTTGTTAACATGATTTATCTTTTTTAAATAAATAAACGTGAATATTTGCCTGTATAAAGTATTTTTTTACAATAGACGACATCAATTAGAATAGTAAGGAATATTTTGGTTTTACTTAAGTAAATGAAAATGTTTAAAAAGCCTCTAAACTTTGTTTACAATATTTATCTCGTCTGGTTGGCCTTACTGTAGTTTTTTTTAATGAATAAATGTGAGGACTCTATAAAGTATTATTGTTGATGTTAGGTACACCTATGCAGAGTGCCGCTAAAGCTCCGTACTTAGCCAGGTTCAGGGTACGGAAGTACGGTATAGCCGAGATGGAAAACGTCGCTATGGCAGTCGCTGCTGGAGAGGAACCTCCTGCTGTAAGAACACTATTATACCTTGTTCAAAGTAATCTAACATTTGCCTTAAAATCCCGTCAAGCATTGGCACAATTTCAAAGTACCGGAATGCTACGTAATTAAAATGTAACCCCTCGAGAAGCAGTAGGTTTCAATAAAAAAATAATTAAAATCGGCTCACCCAGTCCGAAGATATGTAACAAACATTAAAAAAAAACATACAGTCGAATTGAGAACAACCGCCTTTTAGAGTTTTCGAAACGAAAATATCTTATACAAAAGTAATGTCCGTCCGTCCGTCCGTCCGTGAACAACTTTCAACTCGAGAACGGTAAGAGCTAGAGACTCAGTGTAAACGCCAATCGACTCGGCATGGTCAAAGATCTCTAAAATGAACTTGACCTTTGACCTCTGATCTCAAGGTCAAGGTCAAATCGAGAACGGTAATAGTTAGAGACTCAAGACCAGCTGCAATCAACTCAGCATGGTCAAAGACTTCTAAAATGATGTTGAACTTCATGTCATGTGACATGTTTTAGATTTTATGAAAAACCTTTTGAAAACTCTAAAATATATGCCAAACTATTGCCATATTTTTAACTTGTTTTAGAAGTCGTTTAGTTATTAAATACTTGTGAAAGGAAAGTCTACTGTCTATTTTCGTATGTTCCTTGAGGTAACGGAATATTGAATAAAAAAAAACATTCCATGCGGGCGCTTACTTCTAATAATTTAGCGTATATTGTTTGAAACCTCAGGAAGAAGGCAAGGACCGTTACACAGGGATCGCGGCTGAAATGTGGCAGGCGGCCATATTTAAAGTGGGCGATGACGTACGTCAAGACATGTTGGCGCTACAAGTGATATCATTGTTCAAGAACATATTCCAACAAGTTGGGCTAGACTTGTACCTGTTCCCTTATAAAGTCGTGGCTACTGCTCCCGGGGTGAGTGTGACCTTTAAATTATAAAGTTAATATTAGTAAAACATATCATCATCATTATTATACATGAGACTTTCCAGTCTAACTGCGATGCGACTGAACTACGACATATTTCGTGAATCGAGTCCCATCTGAACTCTACAACCCATGGGCGCGCTTGCAGGATCCAGCATAACTGTAGGGAGCGTTAGCATCGGTATCTCGGGTCGTACTCCATAGCCGGTGGAACTTCGGACCACATTTCCGAACTTTGGTCCCTAAAGTGGCGAAAGCGCGGCTTACAGGGACCCAACACTTGAGATACTGTACCCGGGATCGTACGGAGCATGGCCCTCTTTATCTAGACAGAATCGGAGTCTCATTTTAGTATTACAGTTAAATCCTGTTTATAAGACTCTAATCAGTTTTCACTTATGTTCGAATTGTAAGTGTACAACCAAATAATAAATCTTTTTTTTATATCCCACAAGCTCTACTTAGTTTTAAACTAGATGGCGCTGTCTATATGTATCAAAGTGATACAAAAAATATAAATATTGCAGTGTGGCGTGATAGAGTGCGTGCCTAACGCGAAGTCACGTGACCAACTCGGAAGACAAACCGACATCGGCATGTACGAGTACTTCACTAAGAAGTACGGAGACGATACTAGCAGGGAGTTTCAGGTATAACTCACTAGTTTTTATTCACTTTTATACACACGTACACGCACGTACGTATACCCACGTATGTACACGCACGTACGCACACAAGCACGTACAGATGTAATCATAGGGTGACCAGAAGCATATTTATGTTTCACCAAAAACTTTCATGGTCGTAGTGGGCGAGATTAGTGCTAACCGGGACCTTTTATATTTGGTAAAGCCTCTTCCGTTGATCAGCAGGTGAATTTGTTTTTGTATTACCAATACAGTTTCTAATACATGATGAACAAACACACTTGTATACTATTCCACATCTTTATTTTCCGGGTCGCTTTTCAGCATTATCAAAGGCGTTTTACTTCACTGTCACTGTGACACTGTGTTGAGGCATTATCAAAGGTGTTTTACTTCACTGTCACTGTGTCACTGTGTTGAGGCATTATCAAAGGTGTTTTACTTCACTGTCACTGTGTCACTGTGTTGAGGCATTATCAAAGGTGTTTTACTTCACTGTCACTGTGTGACTGTGTTGAGGCATTATCAAAGGTGTTTTACTTCACTGTCACTGTGTCACTGTGTTGAGGCATTATCAAAGGTGTTTTACTTCACTGTCACTGTGTCACTGTGTTGAGGCATTATCAAAGCTGTTTTACTTCACTGTCACTGTGTCACTGTGTTGAGGCATTATCAAAGGTGTTTTACTGCACTGTCACTGTGTTGAGGCATTATCAAAGGTGTTTTACTTCACTGTCACTGTGTCACTGTGTTGAGGCATTATCAAAGCTGTTTTACTTCACTGTCACTGTGTCACTGTGTTGAGGCAAATCAAAGGCGTTTTACTTCACTGTCACTGTGTCACTGTGTTGAGGCATTATCAAAGGTGTTTTACTTCACTGTCACTGTGTCACTGTGTTGAGGCATTATCAAAGGTGTTTTACTTCACTGTCACTGTGTCACTGTGTTGAGGCATTATCAAAGGTGTTTTACTTCACTGTCACTGTGTCACTGTGTTGAGGCATTATCAAAGGCGTTTTACTTCACTATCACTGTGTCACTGTGTTGAGGCATTATCAAAGGTGTTTTACTTCACTGTCACTGTGTCACTGTGTTGAGGCATTATCAAAGCTGTTTTACTTCACTGTCACTGTGTCACTGTGTTGAGGCATTATCAAAGGCGTTTTACTTCACTATCACTGTGTCACTGTGTTGAGGCATTATCAAAGGTGTTTTACTTCACTGTCACTGTGTCACTGTGTTGAGGCATTATCAAAGCTGTTTTACTTCACTGTCACTGTGTCACTGTGTTGAGGCATTATCAAAGGCGTTTTACTTCACTATCACTGTGTCACTGTGTTGAGGCATTATCAAAGGTGTTTTACTTCACTGTCACTGTGTCACTGTGTTGAGGCATTATCAAAGCTGTTTTACTTCACTGTCACTGTGTCACTGTGTTGAGGCATTATCAAAGGTGTTTTACTGCACTGTCACTGTGTCACTGTGTTGAGGCATTATCAAAGGTGTTTTACTTCACTGTCACTGTGTCACTGTGTTGAGGCATTATCAAAGGTGTTTTACTTCACTGTCACTGTGTCACTGTGTTGAGGCATTATCAAAAGTCTTTTACTTCACTGTCACTGTGTCACTGTGTTGAGGCATTATCAAAGGTGTTTTACTTCACTGTCACTGTGTCACTGTGTTGAGGCATTATCAAAGCTGTTTTACTTCACTGTCACTGTGTCACTGTGTTGAGGCATTATCAAAGGTGTTTTACTTCACTGTCACTGTGTCACTGTGTTGAGGCATTATCAAAGGTGTTTTACTTCACTGTCACTGTGTCACTGTGTTGAGGCATTATCAAAGCTGTTTTACTTCACTGTCACTGTGTCACTGTGTTGAGGCATTATCAAAGCTGTTTTACTTCACTGTCACTATCAAAGGTGTTTTACTTCACTGTCACTGTGTCACTGTGTTGAGGCATTATCAAAGCTGTTTTACTTCACTGTCACTGTGTCACTGTGTTGAGGCATTATCAAAGGTGTTTTACTTCACTGTCACTGTGTTGAGGCATTATCAAAGGTGTTTTACTTTACTGTCACTGTGTCACTGTGTTGAGGCATTATCAAAGCTGTTTTACTTCACTGTCACTGTGTCACTGTGTTGAGGCATTATCAAAGCTGTTTTACTTCACTGTCACTGTCACTGTGTTGAGGCATTATCAAAGCTGTTTTACTTCACTGTCACTGTGTCACTGTGTTGAGGCATTATCAAAGCTGTTTTATTTCACTGTCACTGTGTCACTGTGTTGAGGCATTATCAAAGCTGTTTTACTTCACTGTCACTATGTCACTATGTTGAGGCATTACCAAAGGTGTTTTACTTCACTGTTACTGTGTCACTGTGTTGAGGCATTATCAAAGCTGTTTTACTTCACTGTCACTGTGTCACTGTGTTGAGGTATTATCAAAGGTGTTTTACTTCACTGTCACTGTGTTGAGGCATTATCAAAGCTGTTTTACTTCACTGTCACTGTGTCACTGTGTTGAGGCATTATCAAAGGTGTTTTACTGCACTGTCACTGTGTCACTGTGTTGAGGCATTATCAAAGGTGTTTTACTTCACTGTCACTGTGTCACTGTGTTGAGGCATTATCAAAGGTGTTTTACTTCACTGTCACTGTGTCACTGTGTTGAGGCATTATCAAAGCTGTTTTACTTCACTGTCACTGTGTCACTGTGTTGAGGCATTATCAAAGCTGTTTTACTTCACTGTCACTGTCACTGTGTTGAGGCATTATCAACGCTGTTTTACTTCACTGTCACTGTGTTGAGGCATTATCAAAGCTGTTTTACTTCACTGTCACTGTGTCACTGTGTTGAGGCATTATCAAAGCTGTTTTACTTCACTGTCACTGTGTCACTGTGTTGAGGCATTATCAAAGGTGTTTTACTTCACTGTCACTGTGTCACTGTGTTGAGGCATTATCAAAGGTGTTTTACTTCACTGTCACTGTGTCACTGTGTTGAGGCATTATCAAAGGTGTTTTACTTCACTGTCACTGTGTCACTGTGTTGAGGCATTATCAAAGGTGTTTTACTTCACTGTCTCTGTGTCACTGTGTTGAGGCATTATCAAAGCTGTTTTACTTCACTGTCACTGTGTCACTGTGTTGAGGCATTATCAAAGGTGTTTTACTTCACTGTCACTGTGTCACTGTGTTGAGGCATTATCAAAGGTGTTTTACTTCACTGTCACTGTGTCACTGTGTTGAGGCATTATCAAAGCTGTTTTACTTCACTGTCACTGTCACTGTGTTGAGGCATTATCAAAGCTGTTTTACTTCACTGTCACTGTGTCACTATGTTGAGGCATTACCAAAGGTGTTTTACTTCACTGTTACTGTGTCACTGTGTTGAGGCATTATCAAAGCTGTTTTACTTCACTGTCACTGTGTCACTGTGTTGAGGCATTATCAAAGGTGTTTTACTTCACTGTCACTGTGTCACTGTGTTGAGGCATTATCAAAGCTGTTTTACTTCACTGTCACTGTGTCACTGTGTTGAGGCATTATCAAAGGTGTTTTACTTCACTGTCACTGTGTCACTGTGTTGAGGAATTATCAAAGGTGTTTTACTTCAGTCACTGTGTCACTGTGTTGAGGCATTATCAAAGCTGTTTTACTTCACTGTCACTGTGTCACTGTGTTGAGGCAATATCAAAGGTGTTTTACTTCACTGTCACTGTCACTGTGTTGAGGCATTATCAAAGCTGTTTTACTTCACTGTCACTGTGTCACTGTGTTGAGGCATTATCAAAGCTGTTTTATTTCACTGTCACTGTGTCACTGTGTTTAGGCATTATCAAAGCTGTTTTACTTCACTGTCACTGTGTCACTATGTTGAGGCATTACCAAAGGTGTTTTACTTCACTGTTACTGTGTCACTGTGTTGAGGCATTATCAAAGCTGTTTTACTTCACTGTCACTGTGTCACTGTGTTGAGGCATTATCAAAGCTGTTTTACTTCACTGTCACTGTGTCACTGTGTTGAGGCATTATCAAAGGTGTTTTACTGCACTGTCACTGTGTCACTGTGTTGAGGCATTATCAAAGGTGTTTTACTTCACTGTCACTGTGTCACTGTGTTGAGGCATTATCAAAGGTGTTTTACTTCACTGTCACTGTGTCACTGTGTTGAGGCATTATCAAAGCTGTTTTACTTCACTGTCACTGTGTCACTGTGTTGAGGCATTATCAAAGCTGTTTTACTTCACTGTCACTGTCACTGTGTTGAGGCATTATCAAAGCTGTTTTACTTCACTGTCACTGTGTCACTGTGTTGAGGCATTATCAAAGCTGTTTTACTTCACTGTCACTGTGTCACTGTGTTGAGGCATTATCAAAGCTGTTTTACTTCACTGTCACTGTGTCACTGTGTCACTGTGTTGAGGCATTATCAAAGGTGTTTTACTTCACTGTCACTGTGTCACTGTGTTGAGGCATTATCAAAGGTGTTTTACTTCACTGTCACTGTGTCACTGTGTTGAGGCATTATCAAAGGTGTTTTACTTCACTGTCACTGTGTCACTGTGTTGAGGCATTATCAAAGGTGTTTTACTTCACTGTCTCTGTGTCACTGTGTTAAGGCATTATCAAAGCTGTTTTACTTCACTGTCACTGTGTCACTGTGTTGAGGCATTATCAAAGGTGTTTTACTTCACTGTCACTGTGTCACTGTGTTGAGGCATTATCAAAGGTGTTTTACTTCACTGTCACTGTGTCACTGTGTTGAGGCATTATCAAAGCTGTTTTACTTCACTGTCACTGTCACTGTGTTGAGGCATTATCAAAGCTGTTTTACTTCACTGTCACTGTGTCACTGTGTTGAGGCATTATCAAAGCTGTTTTATTTCACTGTCACTGTGTCACTGTGTTGAGGCATTATCAAAGCTGTTTTACTTCACTGTCACTGTGTCACTATGTTGAGGCATTACCAAAGGTGTTTTACTTCACTGTTACTGTGTCACTGTGTTGAGGCATTATCAAAGCTGTTTTACTTCACTGTCACTGTGTCACTGTGTTGAGGCATTATCAAAGGTGTTTTACTTCACTGTCACTGTGTCACTGTGTTGAGGCATTATCAAAGCTGTTTTACTTCACTGTCACTGTGTCACTGTGTTGAGGCATTATCAAAGGTGTTTTACTTCACTGTCACTGTGTCACTGTGTTGAGGCATTATCAAAGGTGTTTTACTTCAGTCACTGTGTCACTGTGTTGAGGCATTATCAAAGCTGTTTTACTTCACTGTCACTGTGTCACTGTGTTGAGGCATTATCAAAGGTGTTTTACTTCACTGTCACTGTGTCACTGTGTTGAGGCATTATCAAAGGTGTTTTACTTCACTGTCACTGTGTCACTGTGTTGAGGCATTATCAAAGCTGTTTTACTTCACTGTCACTGTGTCACTGTGTTGAGGCATTATCAAAGCTGTTTTACTTCACTGTCACTGTGTCACTGTGTTGAGGCATTATCAAAGCGGTTTTACTTCACTGTCACTGTGTCACTATGTTGAGGCATTACCAAAAGTGTTTTACTTCACTGTTACTGTGTCACTGTGTTGAGGCATTATCAAAGCTGTTTTACTTCACTGTCACTGTGTCACTGTGTTGAGGCATTATCAAAGGTGTTTTACTTCACTGTCACTGTGTCACTGTATTGAGGCATTATCAAAGGTGTTTTACTTCACTGTCACTGTGTCACTATGTTGAGGCATTATCAAAGGTGTTTTACTTCACTGTCACTGTGTCACTGTGTTGAGGCATTATCAAAGCTGTTTTACTTCACTGTCACTGTGTCACTGTGTTGAGGCATTATCAAAGGTGTTTTACTTCACTGTCACTGTGTTGAGGCATTATCAAAGGTGTTTTACTTTACTGTCACTGTGTCACTGTGTTGAGGCATTATCAAAGCTGTTTTACTTCACTGTCACTGTGTCACTGTGTTGAGGCATTATCAAAGCTGTTTTACTTCACTGTCACTGTCACTGTGTTGAGGCATTATCAAAGCTGTTTTACTTCACTGTCACTGTGTCACTGTGTTGAGGCATTATCAAAGCTGTTTTATTTCACTGTCACTGTGTCACTGTGTTGAGGCATTATCAAAGCTGTTTTACTTCACTGTCACTGTGTCACTATGTTGAGGCATTACCAAAGGTGTTTTACTTCACTGTTACTGTGTCACTGTGTTGAGGCATTATCAAAGCTGTTTTACTTCACTGTCACTGTGTCACTGTGTTGAGGCATTATTAAAGGTGTTTTACTTCACTGTCACTGTGTTGAGGCATTATCAAAGCTGTTTTACTTCACTGTCACTGTGTCACTGTGTTGAGGCATTATCAAAGGTGTTTTACTTCACTGTGTCACTGTGTTGAGGCATTATCAAAGGTGTTTTACTTCACTGTCACTGTGTCACTGTGTTGAGGCATTATCAAAGCTGTTTTATTTCACTGTCACTGTGTCACTGTGTTGAGGCATTATCAAAGCTGTTTTACTTCACTGTCACTGTGTCACTATGTTGAGGCATTACCAAAGGTGTTTTACTTCACTGTTACTGTGTCACTGTGTTGAGGCATTATCAAAGCTGTTTTACTTCACTGTCACTGTGTCACTGTGTTGAGGCATTATCAAAGCTGTTTTACTTCACTGTCACTGTGTCACTGTGTTGAGGCATTATCAAAGCTGTTTTACTTCACTGTCACTGTGTCACTGTGTCACTGTGTTGAGGCATTATCAAAGGTGTTTTACTTCACTGTCACTGTGTCACTGTGTTGAGGCATTATCAAAGGTGTTTTACTTCACTGTCACTGTGTCACTGTGTTGAGGCATTATCAAAGGTGTTTTACTTCACTGTCACTGTGTCACTGTGTTGAGGCATTATCAAAGGTGTTTTACTTCACTGTCTCTGTGTCACTGTGTTGAGGCATTATCAAAGCTGTTTTACTTCACTGTCACTGTGTCACTGTGTTGAGGCATTATCAAAGGTGTTTTACTTCACTGTCACTGTGTCACTGTGTTGAGGCATTATCAAAGGTGTTTTACTTCACTGTCACTGTGTCACTGTGTTGAGGCATTATCAAAGCTGTTTTACTTCACTGTCACTGTCACTGTGTTGAGGCATTATCAAAGCTGTTTTACTTCACTGTCACTGTGTCACTGTGTTGAGGCATTATCAAAGCTGTTTTATTTCACTGTCACTGTGTCACTGTGTTGAGGCATTATCAAAGCTGTTTTACTTCACTGTCACTGTGTCACTATGTTGAGGCATTACCAAAGGTGTTTTACTTCACTGTTACTGTGTCACTGTGTTGAGGCATTATCAAAGCTGTTTTACTTCACTGTCACTGTGTCACTGTGTTGAGGCATTATCAAAGGTGTTTTACTTCACTGTCACTGTGTCACTGTGTTGAGGCATTATCAAAGCTGTTTTACTTCACTGTCACTGTGTCACTGTGTTGAGGCATTATCAAAGGTGTTCTACTTCACTGTCACTGTGTCACTGTGTTGAGGCATTATCAAAGGTGTTTTACTTCAGTCACTGTGTCACTGTGTTGAGGCATTATCAAAGCTGTTTTACTTCACTGTCACTGTGTCACTGTGTTGAGGCATTATCAAAGGTGTTTTACTTCACTGTCACTGTGTCACTGTGTTGAGGCATTATCAAAGGTGTTTTACTTCACTGTCACTGTGTCGCTGTGTTGAGGCATTATCAAAGGTGTTTTACTTCACTGTCACTGTGTCACTGTGTTGAGGCATTATCAAAGCTGTTTTACTTCACTGTCACTGTGTCACTGTGTTGAGGCATTATCAAAGGTGTTTTACTTCACTGTCACTGTGTCACTGTGTTGAGGCATTATCAAAGGTGTTTTACTTCACTGTCACTGTGTCACTGTGTTGAGGCATTATCAAAGCTGTTTTACTTCACTGTCACTGTGTCACTGTGTTGAGGCATTATCAAAGCTGTTTTACTTCACTGTCACTGTGTCACTGTGTTGAGGCATTATCAAAGCTGTTTTACTTCACTGTCACTGTGTCACTGTGTTGAGGCATTATCAAAGGTGTTTTACTTCACTGTCACTGTGTCACTGTGTTGAGGCATTATCAAAGGTGTTTTACTTCACTGTCACTGTGTCACTGTGTTGAGGCATTATCAAAGCTGTTTTACTTCACTGTCACTGTGTCACTGTGTTGAGGCATTATCAAAGGTGTTTTACTTCACTGTCACTGTGTCACTGTGTTGAGGCATTATCAAAGGTGTTTTACTTCACTGTCACTGTGTCACTGTGTTGAGGCATTATCAAAGCTGTTTTACTTCACTGTCACTGTGTCACTGTGTTGAGGCATTATCAAAGCTGTTTTACTTCACTGTCACTGTGTCACTGTGTTGAGGCATTATCAAAGGTGTTTTACTTCACTGTCACTGTGTCGCTGTGTTGAGGCATTATCAAAGGTGTTTTACTTCACTGTCACTGTCTGTGAGGCATTATCAAAGCTGTTTTACTTCACTGTCACTGTGTCACTGTGTTGAGGCATTATCAAAGGTGTTTTTACTTCACTGTCACTGTGTCACTGTGTTGAGGCATTATCAAAGCTGTTTTACTTCACTGTCACTGTGTCACTGTGTTGAGGCATTATCAAAGCTGTTTTACTTCACTGTCACTGTGTCACTGTGTTGAGGCATTATCAAAGCTGTTTTACTTCACTGTCACTGTGTCACTGTGTTGAGGCATTATCAAAGGTGTTTTACTTCACTGTCACTGTGTCACTGTGTTGAGGCATTATCAAAGGTGTTTTACTTCACTGTCACTGTGTCACTGTGTTGAGGCATTATCAAAGCTGTTTTACTTCACTGTCACTGTGTCACTGTGTTGAGGCATTATCAAAGGTGTTTTACTTCACTGTCACTGTGTCACTGTGTTGAGGCATTATCAAAGGTGTTTTACTTCACTGTCACTGTGTCACTGTGTTGAGGCATTATCAAAGCTGTTTTACTTCACTGTCACTGTGTCACTGTGTTGAGGCATTATCAAAGCTGTTTTACTTCACTGTCACTGTGTCACTGTGTTGAGGCATTATCAAAGCTGTTTTACTTCACTGTCACTGTGTCACTGTGTTGAGGCATTATCAAAGGCTGTTTTACTTCACTCCTGTGTCACTGTGTTGAGGCATTATCAAAGCTGTTTTACTTCACTGTCACTGTGTCACTGTGTTGAGGCATTATCAAAGGCTGTTTTACTTCACTGTCACTGTGTCACTGTGTTGAGGCATTATCAAAGGCTGTTTTACTTCACTGTCACTGTGTCACTGTGTTGAGGCATTATCAAAGCTGTTTTACTTCACTGTCACTGTGTCACTGTGTTGAGGCATTATCAAAGCTGTTTTACTTCACTGTCACTGTGTCACTGTGTTGAGGCATTATCAAAGGTGTTTTACTTCACTGTCACTGTGTCACTGTGTTGAGGCATTATCAAAGGTGTTTTACTTCACTGTCACTGTGTCACTGTGTTGAGGCATTATCAAAGGTGTTTTACTTCACTGTCACTGTGTCGCTGTGTTGAGGCATTATCAAAGGTGTTTTACTTCACTGTCACTGGTCTTGAGGCATTATCAAAGCTGTTTTTACTTCACTGTCACTGTGTCACTGTGTTGAGGCATTATCAAAGGTGTTTTACTTCACTGTCACTGTGTCACTGTGTTGAGCATTATCAAAGGTGTTTTACTTCACCGTCACTGTGTC